>VKOC01000004.1:22515024-22556058 GCA_009364415.1 Spea multiplicata
CCAGGAACGTTAAGTGTTTCAATGTACTTCAGAAGAGCTTCGATAAGTTCAAAAGGAGTCTCTTTTTCACTAAGCTGTGACATAGAGCGTCGTGTCTCAGGACCGTAGTCACCCTCGCAGATTAAATTACAGTTGGCCTAAAAGAAAAAAATATCTAAGTAGCAACATTTTATAATTTTACATTAGCATAGCATGCTTCACGTAGAATACATATTGTGACCGAATGTCCTTTAAAACACAAGGAGTTAGAGATCTTTCAGAACCACTTGTCTTCTAGGTTAATATAAAAGCCAATTTTAGATCCAGCTAAAATGTAAATATTTATTTTCTTAAAATCACCTGCAAGACCAAAATACAATATAAACAAAATAAATCCTTTCTCCTCTGAGTGCCAACTAAACACAGGGTTTTGTTTCTCTCTCTAGGTCGGGGTGGCTTCCCCACCTCCCAACAAAACACTCCAACCAAACAAAATAGATCCAGCAGCTTTCTTGTCTGGAAGAAGAAAGGAGAGTAAATTGCACCAAGATGGACGGTCTTTTTAAATCCTCCTGATTAGACCAGGTGAGATGTAGTTGGTCACCTGTAAATCATGGTTCATGTGCTCCTTCATATATATAGCTTGGAAACAGGATAACATTCTAACCCGAGAACATTACAGGCCACGCTAAGGCTGTTATGGGGGTTACTCACATCATCATCCTCTCCACCTTCTTCATCTTTATCCTTTTTCTTCTTGTCCCTTGGTGGTGGTATGAAGCAAGTCATCTGTATGCAGTCCTCAAGAAAATATTCTGCAAGGGAAAAAAGGAGTAGTGTTTGTTTACGCCATAACCTATAACAGTCATTGTCAGTGGAGGCTCTCCTCCATAGGAGCACATGCGCACGTGAACCCCCAAGCGCAAAAGAAAAAAAATAAAAAATTAATCTAAATGAAATAGAAATAATAAGTTAATATTTCTATTTCATTTAGATTAAAGTGGATTTTTGATGAATTTTGTGCTTTGGGGTTCACGTGTGCCCTGATGTAGCCTGCCTATGCCAAGAAAGAGGTATGAACAGGCAGCCTGTTCATAGTTCCTTCTTCTATCGCACCGCTGCAGCGGGCTAATAACGCAAGGTGCGAAGCGCCATTATTCTGTGTGTTTGTGGAGAGGGAACAGCAGCATGTGAAGCCCCATTGGAATTACCCACCAGCCCCGACTGGTCATTGTATTAGAGTTTGAAGATATATGTTAACCAAGATACAGAACATTAAAATAAAGGCAGGAGGGGAAAAACAGTAACCCGTTTTAAAAAGACCCTAAGACCATATGATACACAATGAGAATGTTATGTTTGTGAAGCAACATGTTTTCTGTTAGAAGCCTTAATCGATGGCTGCCAGTCTTATATGTGAAAGAGCCAAGCGTAACCAACCTCGAAGGCGTTTCAAATACTGATTCCAAAGTGGTGGGTTTAGCTTCATAGTAGCAGTCAGGGTCGCAGTAGTATAGCATATACACTATTATTAAAATATTTACCTTGCACAGGGAAGGTTCTGCCGAACACTTCAATGATGGGGCAATTAAAGAAATATTCACAGAACATGCTCGTGTCAATGGTGGCCGACATGAGGATAACTCTGATATCTGGGAATGCTTGAATCACATCTCGCAGAACAACTAGCAGAAAGTCAGTCTGAAACAAAGAATACATGTATCTGTAATGTAGTTACATTCACAAGAATACATGCCTATTTAAAGGAAGTCATGCCATTTGTTTCTGATATGGCTTCTACAGTTACATACTCCCCTTTCCTGAGGCCAAACGTGCCAATAGGAAGGATAGGTTACCATTTAGTGATTTATAATGTCTTGATAATCTTTCAAACCAAACTTCTCCTTATAAGTAAATGCATATTTTTAGACAATTTAGCGAGTAACCCACATTAATATCACGCCCATTCAGGAAGAAGCCATCGAGGGAATGAGAAGCGTCTCATCGTTGCTGCGAGACGACGTTAGACGCACATGAAAGACAACACGCAGGACGGAATGACGTCCCGTACCCGACATGCATCGGCACCAAGACGACTTCGGACAGTATTTAAAGCGGGACTTTGGAAATCTTTTTTCTTGCTATTATTGCGGATTATACCTACTCAATTTGATTCTCCTGAGGAAGCCCTGATAGGGCGAAACGCGTTGAGACAAGACATCCTATCTGCTTTTCTTAGAAGTCCGATGCGGTGAATCCGAAGTTTAAATATTTACTTATTTGAACTCAACCATTCTGTAAGTGCACCTTCAACTTGCGCATCTTGAACATATAAAGTTACCGCACCATATGGTTGTTTTCTGCTTTTATACCCATAGAGCTTTTAAAGAATAAAGGACATCTATTTGACTTCAGAAGGGCCTCTTTTACTGACATTGTTTGTGAGTGCATTTGACACTTTAACACCACCTAATTTTATTTAACTGTATTACACTATCATATATTTTTCTTCTCCTATATTCACATGCGCCCCGATCTTTGTTGGTTTTGGATGTAGTTACATTCACAAGAATACATGCCTATTTAAAGGAAGTCATGCCATTTGTTTCTGATATGGCTTCTACAGTTACATACTCCCCTTTCCTGAGGCCAAACGTGCCAATAGGAAGGATAGGTTACCATTTAGTGATTTATAATGTCTTGATAATCTTTCAAACCAAACTTCTCCTTATAAGTAAATGCATATTTTTAGACAATTTAGCGAGTAACCCACATTAATATCACGTTCATGTATTTCATCCACAATCACGTGGCTAATTCCTCTGATGCCAGATTCCAGTTTCCTCAAGAGGACACCTGTTAAAAACAATAATTCAGGTTTCAAGAACAGTATGATAAAGATACATGTCAGCTTATGCTGGATCAAATGCGTTGAGCCACAGGTAGGCATACATACCCACGGTACAGAAAAGCAAACTGGCATGAGGGCGAGGGAGTACAGACTCAAAACGTACACTGTAGCCACAGCTTTTCCCAACCTCCTCTCCCCTCTCATAAGCAACACGTTCTGCAACAGATACTGCACTGATTCTTCTTGGCTAACAAAACAAACAAACAAAAATATAAACCTTATAATTAGCAGGCTTTGATCTCATCAAAATCCATGTATTTACATTTCTCCTGTACCTGTGTCACGACGATGTTGCACTGTGCTCCCTTGCCGCTATGGATAAACTCATCCAAAATGTACTGCGGCACTTGAGTAGTCTTGCCACAGCCAGTGGCCCCTCTGATGATAACAACAGGGTTATTGTGCACGGTTTGCAAGATTTCATTTTCAAATTTTTTAACAGGAAGAGCATCACGTTCACCCAGGATCTTGGAGAGAAGAAAAAACGACGGGATTTAATTAGAGATATTTTGTGACCAACCACTATGTAAACAACTATTGTAGAAGAATAGAAACAAGTAGTAATTAACACAACTGTAAACATTTCAGTGCACTAGTTTTCTAAACTCTTACGTTAGCAGCCTAAGTGTTAGGTCTGCAATGATCTGGGCATGCAAGTTACAATGACAAGACTGCGGCAAGCACTACCTTAGCAAAGAACTGCTTCAACTTAACAAACCTGCTGCATGTCGTTCTGCTGTGTATGGTATGCAATTTCGCTCTTCAATTCAGAACTGATCTGCTCCTGGGTCGCCTTAAAAGAAGTTAAAGATTACATTTAAATGCAACTCATACAATAGATCTACCTCGCTTTTAATGCAAATAGGTGATCGATACCTCGGCCAAATTAATAACTGGGCACTTAAAATACTGAGGAAAAAATACTTTACTTACAAATGCTAATGGACCCTCGTCAATGTTGCTGCTGGTCCATGGGTTCCAGTTCTCCTGTGGTGGAGACCAAGGGACCACTCCAGACATACTCTGCCGCTGAGAAGGCTCAAAATGCACCAGCTTCCCCAGAGTAAGTGTGACTGGCTGGGTAGAGTCCTGGGGCTGTAAACGGATCAAATTAGTTTTTACAATACACATATATAACAAATATCTACATGTATATCTATTTTTTTTCTTTTTCTAACTCACCGCATAGGGCACTTCAAGCCCCAGCTCCTGAATTACACTCTGTAGCTGTTTTTGAATATCTGGGCTTAGGTTTACCTCATAAGGTTCCAGCTGCAAAAAAATGCACAGCACCACATACAATACATTATAAATAAAATAATAATCATGGTCAAGACAATGCCAACTGATCAAGTAAAGTGTGTTAGGAATACATTTAAAATGAATACTTCATGAATGCGATTATGAAGAACGTATTTGTTGAAAATAAGGGACATCAATAAATTTAAACAACCACTAAACTGCGATGATCATTAACGTAGCAGGTGGAACTGCAACATCCAAGTCTCTCATCTCTCGTCTTTAAACAGCATTTCATGTAACAGTCTACTTGCCAAAATTGTTTATTTAATGCATGTTGGAATGCAGTAAAATGCTTTGGAGTACGAAATCTTTAGTTATAGTATGTAAACTTGCACAGGTTCAGTTGTATTCTCAAGCAGAAGCCAGTCACATTTATGTTAACAAGACATTAGTGTTCAGATAACATACATGTGATTGATGGTACTCCCATTGGTTCTAACGCAGAATTATATTGAGGCAGCTCAGTTAAAAGTTTCAGTTTACAACTCTATTAACCAAGGAATACCAGCACCGTATGCGTAAACCCAATAAAGTCTGTGCACAATGAACTCCAATATGCATTTAACATGAAAATAGGACTTTTAAACTGTGTACGGCTTCTGTTTCATTGCGGTGGGCACAGACAGAACACTTCATTTATCACGAGTCTGAAATACAGACACTTGCAATAATCTGTGCGCAGACTGAAGTCCAACAGTGTAAAACATTGAATATGACAAAACCATTTTCTTCATGATGGATTTATATTGTTCCATCAAAAACCTGGAAAGATTTACCTTGCACCGGGATGAAATGCATATCTGCTGCTGGTATAACAGAGGCAGACTAAAAGAATCCATAAAACTAACAGGCACAAATAACATTTACTAAACATGTAAACAGTTAGCCCACACAGAGAAAACTCACAGATTCTCCCTCTTTCTTTTTTGTCTGTCCAGAGTAAGCCTCAATCACACCCAGATGGTAAAGCTGTCGCACAAGTGATAGGGCACAAGACTGTGCTGCCAGTTTCTTGTTAGAACCATGCTCCCTGGCGGTGACCCCTAAAAAAACCCCCAACAGAACACATATCAATATTACATGAAGTATGAAAATATATCATAAGTCATCATAACACTCTTCCATTTCCCAAAAACAACAAAAGACTGTTCTGAAATAATAAAAAAAACCAAACATACTTACTTCTTCCAAGCTGCTTAACATAGAGGGTCATTTCTGCAATAAAGCTCCTGCAGAGACAGTCATTTCAGAATCACATACATAATGTCATTTTAAGAAAATTTTACTTCAATGTGTTAAAGGGAGCAGTTTAGAAAAATCAAGGAAAAGGTAACACCTAGACGGTCTTTGGTGTGCATATTCTAGGGGTAACAGATATACAGTGTATCCATCTGAAAGGATTCCTAAACACACACCGAAATGGGACCTTACAGATCTAGACCATACCACAACACCAGCAACTTTAGGAGTCATGTCTACCTAGGTCCTGTTCAGCTGCAGATATAACCGTGATAAGCAATGCATAAGGTGGACAATATAAATTATAATGGAAGATAAGACAATAAAAGGGTAAATGCAGGCATAAGACGGACCATGCTTCAAGGGCAGGTAACTATGATTAGTAGCATGTTCTTCCACAATCACTGCAGCAGTAACTACCGTTAATGGCATTTATCACAAAATAACTCACAAAGACCCAGCCCAGTTGGCACTGACCTGAACGGTACCCCTAGCAGCCTGCGCCTGTGTGTTTCTCAGCCGGCCTTTTGGTCACCTGGAGAGAGTGACACCAGGAATCAGCAATCAGCGTTATACTCCACATGGGATCGCTTAGTCCAGCCTAAGCACCATACCATGTGTAAATAAGGATAAAAAAGGTGAATTCCTGGTGTCACACTGTTTCTCCTTTCTATACCCAGATACTTGTAGAAGGTGATTTTTTTTCTTCAAAACAGTAATAAAGCAGGTAAAACAGTTTCATGAACAGGTAGGTTACATATGAAATCCATTGTTTAATATGAACTAAATATAGAAATCTTGTTTATCATTTACTACATGTTTTTCACAAGCACTGCCGCTAAATTAACAACAAGTCCACCAGCGGGACAATTTTTAGAACACATTACAGGTTAATGCCTGAGCCAATGCCCAAGTAATAAAGAAAGGAGCATTACAAGCACTACACCTGATTTAATACACTTGATGTAACGAAATACTGCTTTTTTAATATTCAAAGTGTTACTGGGAATAGCAGAAATACTGTTTGCAATGCTCAGCTCCACAACGGCAGGCTGAGAAACACACTTGCACATGCAACAATCCTAAAATGAATGGTTATTACCAAGGGCTGCCAGCATATGGCTATTGAGCTGTTGCTGATCTATACATCCCAGACAGCCAAGGACTGAAGGACAATAAGTGCAGTTCTTGAAAACAGCATGATGCTTAATCTGGAGTGGCTTCATTATTTTTCAAACTGACCCAAAGTTTGAGCAGATCAGGCTTCAAAGATAAAGGGTAGGCATGATAAGAATCCTAAATTCAACATAATCGGCTACTGATATTTGAAAACAGGAATCACTAGTATGGACCTACATATGGATTATTATGTGAACCCCAATGCTTTTGGGTCAGTAAACGAAAGACTCACTGTTACAAAACAGACAATATTTGTTGTTTTTTTGGGGCTCAGGTTTAAAGAGACTCCCCAGAAAAACTTTAACGAGTATGAAAGCTCTGTGAACCCCTTTAATTTGATGGTGTCCCTTTTGCATAATTCATTCATCTACGTGTATTGCCCCTTTCTCCACCCAGCTTTATACTGTGCAGTATATGTGATCTCCCCACATGTAATATAGCTCCAGCGCTGGTTCAGTGAATGCCGTATGAGGCGGGCAGACCTAAAAGAATTAGGCTTTATGCAGCCAATCAGTGGCAGGAATAGTCAGGCCATGGAGGAGAGCGACAACTGCAGCAACATGGCTGCATCTTTTGTGCCAGACAGGTGCTTTATTTTTTTGTTTTTCTATAGCAAGAATGTCAGGGGCATTTATCCCTTCACAGTGCCATACAACACATACATACAATACTGTTCACTGTGTCCTCCAAGTGTGGTGACATAAGTATTGTGGTCAATGTTTTAGCCAGTTGAACTCTTCCTGTATTACACGTCTTTTGATATGTTAACGAGGGCAGCCCTGCATTACTGTAGACGCAAGACCAAGGAATAAATAAAATCTTGCAATTAGTTACCCCTAGTTACTAAATCAGCATTTACTTCTTAATTCCTTATAGGCAAAGGGCCATCCAAATCTTAAAGTTAATACAAACCTGTTGTGGTCAGGACCCACTTGCGAGTATTTGTATTCCCCCTGGGTCTTTTCTTTTTGGAAGAACTGATTTAGACGCGCCTTAGCATTCTCAAGGGTCCAGTTCCCATGTAAACCAGCATTCAAATCTACTTCCTCGGATTCTAGAGTCTAGGATATAAGACATATGTTTTATTCTCTTACTTAACAGGCACAAGCAGCTGAAATAATTACCAGTATGAAAAGATGGACATATAAAGAGTGATGAGAACCAATAAAAACACCACTTTCTCCTGCTGTTTAGGAATTATAGTAAACTGCAATGTGCTCAGGTGCCTTCAAAGTGCAAGATCTCAAGCAACTAGAATTTTAACATTAATCAAAATAATATCTTACAGCCTTATTCTCCTGTTCTTCCTTTCTGGAATAATAATCTTTCAGGTTGGCTCCACGCTCCCAGTTGGCTCCACCACTAAAACCAGAGCCTAAATCCGCATTTCCAAAATCAGAAGGACCGTCTGAGGAATCAAATATAAAGAGATTGCAACATTTAAGAAGACATACAAACAAGTGTTGTGGTATGCATTTCTAACGGACGTTAATTGCTTACATACACAGTTTGTGGTCAAGACAATGCATGAATTTTAGTATTCATGCACAGTCAGTCATTCCTTTTCGTTCATGGTTTCCTTACAGAGGCGTTAAAAGGATATAACCCCTGGTATATATCAATAAAGGTAATCTGTATTATCTAGCAGCACATCTCATTTTATTTAATTGAGGTCTGCCTAAAGAAGTGTTTTAAATCCTGCACGGCATCCGCTCCAAATAGCATGAAACATGTTTGGGTAGAAATTCTAAGGTGATACTTGGAGGATCTGAGATGTGTTTTCTCAAACATGTTTTGAGATTTTAGTTAGAATATTTTTAAGCATTCTCATTTACTTACCTTTCTGAGGGTGGTTAATAAATAGAATAAACTACAAACCTTAAAGACATATTACATTTTTCACACACAAAAACACTTACCGTAAGTTTCTTCTTTCAAGGCCAAGTGTGGAGGCAAAGGCCCTCCAGAGGGACCTTCAGTTGGGACAAATCCATCCACAGCATTGCTCTGTCCAGCCTGTAACATAAAGAAGTCACTTTACTTCCTGTAAAACAATGAATACTTTTTTTTAAGGTATTGATAATTTGTTCAATGAAACAATTGAAAGGTTGTACCAACCGCAAGTGATGGAACTTCCTCACTTTTCACTTCACCCATTCGAACCAGATAGTTGACAAAGTCCCGGGCTGCGTTACTCTGGGCATCCTTTTTATTTGTAGAGTTCCCCATTCCAGTGTAGTTATAGCCATCCACTCGAACCTATTAAAACATAATGCAGCGTGATAAACAAGCAAAAACAACAACAGCTAAACATTTACATCACTTGAAAGTATCCTACAATTTGGAGTAACACTCGGAGCCTGCACCGCTATACAGAAGGCTAGGAACCCTTTTCGGACAACTGATAACCGAACATATACATTATAGGTATTGGTATATAATGCGCGTGAAAGCACTTAGCACTTTATTATGTAATAGGGATTCTGGGATTTTTAGTAACAATCCCATTTCTAATTTATATAACCTTTAAGGAAAACACAAAAACAAAATGCCCCCCCCCAAAAAGTATACCTTGAGAATGCCCTGCATTACACAAATCACAAAAGGGAATAAAAAAAAAAAAGAAACCGATCCAACATCAAGTCAATGGTGCATGAAATCTATAAACGTGCCTCATTAATGTAGAGCAAGCATCCAATCATCAGATACTGTAGATAATTTAATATGATGGGTCTATACTGAACTTGGCCCGAGTGAAGGGCAGCATCTTTTACCTTACAATGATGTGCCTATGCAGATATGTCTAGCAGAGTACAAGTCACAAACAATGGCTAAACCGGATATAGTTTTGTGGATGAATTGTGTCAGCACACCATGAAGAACAATGTGCTGGCAGCTTTTCATAAGTAGATATATAAACACCTGACAATGACAGTCTTAAAGTCAAAAAAAAAAATACCGCACCTCACACAAGAACTTTTGTCGATTTTTATTTCCTGCTGCCCGGATCTCATAATTTGGGGTAATCTTCTTCTTTCCACACCATGCGTACAAAAAATTCTTGACGTCAGCCATGATGGAGAGTGGGGTCAATCACCTTGTGTCCTGAAACATAACAATGTACCAAGTTCTCTGACAAAGTTCTCACCACCTGAAAGGACGGCATCTGGGTGGAATTGATTTTTCTCAGCTTTTAGCAAGACTAAATTGTTATAATAAATATAATCATACAATAACAAACCAGTACAATAGGAGAAGAGGGCCCTGTACTTGTGAGCTTACAATTTAGTCAATGGTTATGGGGGAAGTGAAACAGTAAGAGGTCGGCTTGGATGGGGATGAGATGGCCACGTCAGGATGATCTGTAGAGGTTGTTGGTCGTTTAATGGCTCGATTAGGATGCTGGATGAGTGTAAGGATGAGAGGTTGTACACTTGTCAAAAAGGTGGGTTTTCAGAGAACTGTAGTATTTTTAAAGTTTACCTATAGTTTGTGATTTTCTTTGTTAACCAGTCTAATAAATTTGAGAGATATTTAGTTAAAAATAAAGAACAAGCCTATGTTGTAGAAGCGGCAGAGAGTTAGTGCATTCTGTACTCCGCTAATTACTACAAATAGGAACAGTAACTTCGAGAAGAAAAAATAAAAAGCTAATCCACAATCATACAGCTGCTGTCCATGTAAGTACACAGAACCGCATTAATAAGCGAGTGCTGGACAGTGCTAAGCGACGAGTACCCATTTACTCTGTGCAGAAAGTAACTAAACGGCGCATGATCTGCGTGTAAAAATAAAAAAAAGATGGAATGCAGGTAGATCCCTATAAACGGAAGAGGGGAAAAGAAAAATAACGATCCAGGGGGCCGGTGACATGTTATAATAATACATTTAACGTATACAGGATGTAAAGGTTATTGAAGGAATCCGGTCATGAAATGATGTTTACACAGAACTGACACTTAAAACAGCTGGCAATATGCACCGCGAGTATTACATACCCCCCAACACCGCCATGGGCTTGGTAACCATGGCAACCTGAAGGCCAGGGCTCTTTTACGAACCCTAGCACTCTTTTATTAGGTAGAGGCATTTTTATTTACTCAGAACTCGCAGACAACACCTGGAATTCCGAACTGTAAATACTACGTTATGTGTATGTGGCTATACCGCACGTGGCTCGGCCCGCCGCCATGAACACACGCACGTTACTAGCATGTTATTATCAACAAGACCCCGCTTACCGTGTATTCTCTCGCCACAGGGTACTCCCCCACTGATACAATTAGCAGCACGGACAAAATGGAAGCGCCGCTAACCCTGCGCGACTACACTGCAATCTACGACGGCTGCGCGACCGCGTGACAACCAATAAAACCCAAGGGGGTGGGTAATTGGATACTTACGGCTTTGTGGTAGGAGTGGGACGCCTGGCGCCATATTTGAACCTGGCACGTATATTTAAAAATGTATGAATAAGGTTTCCAGAGCAGGGCTTGCACCACATGGGTTATTTTATTTTTATACGCGCTTTCAGACGTTGTTACGCGAAGAATTATGTCAAACATTTATTTTGTTTCCATGTGACTTCTAGAGGGACATACTAAAACGAATGACAAAATGGAATGCCCATAGATTTTAATGGAGAGGAATGCCCATAGACTATAATAGAGGGGGAAAGAATAATTGATTTTTAAATAAAAGCTTAAGACGTAACATTTAGATCTTTGGCACATATACTCCTCTCCAGCACAGCTACAGGATCTAAAACTCAGATTATATCTGTTTTCCATGGAATGACAGGTGAATGACACTTTTGAGTGAATGCCCATAGGATATAAAAGGAGAAAAATTAAACTTGTTTTTTAGACAAAACCCTCTGACATATCATATAGATCTATGTCATGTATACTCCCCTAGTACAGTTATAGGTTTGAAACTCCATATTAAGTGGAATTATAGCTGTGATCTACGGAATGACAGGTGAATGACAGTATTGAGTGAATGCCCATAGGATATAATGGGAGAAAAATCAAACCTGATAGATAGATTTTTGTTATGTACTCCCCAAGTACAGTTATAGGTTCTAAAACTCAGATTATGTGGGATTATAGCGGTTTTCTAGGGAATGGCAGGTGAATGACGGAATTGAGGGAATGCCCATAGGATATAATGGGAGAAAAATGGCACTTTTTTTTCTGCAATAAAACCCTCTGACATATCATATAGATCTTTGCCGTTTTGAACACTGGTGACACCTGTAATATGTTAGCAGTTTTGAGGTGATTTCTAAAAGGCATGCTGCATGATACCATTGGTGACAGAGGCAGAGGAGAAAATGTTCCTGGGCATGCATCCTCTGCACATGTGGACCATCTGCTACTCTCATTTTGGAGAAGAGATGACAGATATGTAACCAATGGTCTTTCAAAGTCAGTGACATTCATGTTCATTTTCAGAAGTGCTTTGTGCTTCTTACTATATGAACCACGGCTCCATTTTTTCCTCTTGATAAATCAGATGAATTTCCATGTTTATTCAACTATGATTTCCTCTATGATACTAGAGGAGTATATGTGCCAAAGATCTAAATCATATGCCTTAAGCTTTTATTTAAAAATCAATTATTCTTTTCCCCTCTATTAAAGTCTATGGGCATTCCATTTTGTCATTCGTTTTAGTATGTCCCCTTCTAGAGGCAAATCCTAGATGCCATTTTGGAAATTGTAACATGTTTCAGTGGTATGAGGATGAATCTCAGGCAAGAAGCCTGAAGCAATAATGTCAATAGATTACTTTGAGCTGGATTGCCCAGTATTCTGAATTAATTTATACAAATAGACAGTTTGATAAGATAAGGCCACTCCTCAGACTTTGCAGCATAGCCCCTATGGTGTTTTGGGCTTTGTTTAGCAATAAGATACATCTGTTTAGTGTAGTGTTTTCACATGGTTACATTAAGAAATCCGGCTCAGACAGCCTTGCAATGGAGTTTCTGATATCGGTGCTATGCTATTTCTTTGTATGCGTTTCCGTGCGTAGGACTCGCACAGCACAAGACAGAGTCTTTTGGCGTCATATGTCCCTGCGGAGACCGCTCCATACTTTGCTTCTTTTTGACATGGGCAAGTTTGTGAGGGAGCAACAACTGGAGGCCCTTAAACCGGAGCAGGGACTCCCTACGTGAGCCACACGCTCCCGGGTGCCAGGGACGCCTATCAGCATTTTGGTCAACATCAAGCTTATTGGGTTTCCAGTTGTGTTCCAGCTCCTCGACTTCACTATACATTATGAAGGGTCGGCCCTAGTGAGCTTCTGCACAAAGAGCTTAGCTGGCCATATATGATGTATAGTCAAATCAGTAAAATGTCTTGTGAGCCTCTTTATGCATGAATTATTCTTTATATGGGGCTAGCTAGACATAATCACCCTTCATAATGAATCGTGAAGCGAGACAATTAAAACCACAAATCCATCAAGCGAATAGAACCGAAGAAGTCTGTTGAGATTGTTTGTGTCGTCCCTTTGGGTTTTGTACGGACGTATTCCAGGAGCTTACACAGAATGTGCTGTTGAAGAAGCCTGGTGCCTAATGTGTTATATTAAAGAGGCAGTCCTACTGGCAAAATATTTCTCTTTGTGCATAAAGTACAGTGCCGAATACAGGTCAGCGTTGGCAAACACTCGGTTTTTCCAATAAACAATCTGCAGGCACGAAGACGCCCACTCTTGTCAGTCATGTGATATTTAAGTGACTCCCTGCTTTACCACACCCCGAGTTGTTCCTTTCCCTTTAATTTGCATTTTTAATGAACTTAAGTAAAAGAATACACAATTATTTCTTTATTGTTCACTACCATGTTGCAAAGATCTGCAACATTATAATTAATCTCATAGTATAAACAATCTTTATCAAGTAGTCACATATGATTGAATCAAGACAGGTTGCATCCATCAAATTTTTAAGCCCTTCAAAAATATAAAGACATCCACGTTTTTTCTTTAAAACATTAGCTTACTTATTAAAGTCTTTCCCAACCTTCTACTTAAGGTTAACTTTCCATATGTCACCAAAGACGTATTAGTTAAAATACCGGACATTGTATCCCATGTTGGAATACAGCTTTTATATATAAAAACCTATCGTTTTTGAGGTTGACAAGCAGTCTGGGTAATTTATAAAAAGGTGTTGCATGTTTAAAAAGGGAAAACCGATTGAGCTATAAAAGCCTTTTTGCTCAACGCAATGTGGAATGTAACAATCAGAAAAAAAAAATTGCACAATAAAACCATAGAAAGTGGCAAAACTCATTTGTCAAGTTTTTTTTGTCCTACATAAAAAAAAACAGGTTTGTAATAAAGGTAATTGAATAGCAAAGTGTTTGATTGGAAACTTATGACCATCTTAAAAAAAATAATCCGAGTTGAAATTGTCTCGTTAACTGTTATCTAGTGCCAACTCCTGTTTTATTGTAGCTTACTGGGGTCGGCCATTTAGAACGTTTCCTAAAACCTTACTTTTTAAAAATCTATTGAAAGCTATGCTTGCTTACATTTTTTTAAGATACATTGCTGTCCCATTCATGGCAAGTTTTGTGTTTTCAAAGAGATGGCAAATGTAGGTTATAGAGAACAGTTAGAGGGGAGTAATGAGATAACATTAAAATGGAGAAGAACAGATTGAAAAGGTTTTCTACATGTAGGTTTAAGGATGGATAGAAACTGTTTTAATATCGACTTTACAGGAATAAAAAAATGCCAAAGACTGCTGGCCTGATGCCAGCGATCACCGTCTGGTGGCCGGAAGGATGACTACTCTTGATTCAACGCTTGGAGTTCTTTTTGTACCCATTCTTGATGCTCTGGTGTGAGACACGAGACTAAGGGGAGACGCGCTGGGCCCAGCTTCAAATCAGATGTTATTGACATTATCTGCTTAAATTCAGGTAAGCCCCATCCTGTACATATTAAGAAAATACAGGTGCACAAATACGAAGGACACATTAGATCTGAATATACAATATATATGACTGCATACTAGGTCTACGATAATTGTTTTATTTTTTTTTAAACATAGAATGTAAAATATGTGTACACCTAAAAGTAAAGAGTCCCACACAAAGTCGGCTCCAGAACTGTTATTTACACAGACAGCTTTTATCTCTTATTTATTCAACATTACCCAAGGACACTAGTAACTATTACTCTATCAAAGCCTGGTTGGTTCAAAGCATGGCACTTGCTTATTTAGGATGAACTGTCATTTCTTCACATTTTACATTGAAAACATATATAATGGTATTGCATACTGGTGGGAGCAGAAATCACATCTTCCTGCTCTCAGGATTTCACATTAATCCTCATTTTATGTTCAAATTGAACAGGGGAGTTCAGGCCAGAAGAAGTCATTAGAAGTTATAGCCCACTGTCCCTTACGCCTTTAAAACAGATATCCACCAAACTATTGAAGTGCGTGAAGCACAAATATGTACGAGCTAGAGTTTTTTCTTCATTAATGAATCTAAAAGCTGAGAATGTGACCACTTTCCCTTTACTTGAAAATTATTTACCATTGCATTTTTGTACGAAATGTAAAATTGCTAAAAGCAAAAATATATTTGTTTGAGTCTGTCTCAGTTTAGACAATTAGTTTTTATTTCCAGCACAATGCCAGGTATCTACCCGCACCCATAGAACAAGGCAAACCGGGCTCTTTATTCTTTAAACGCACATCATACATGGCAGTTGATTTCATTTGTTTAATTACCCAGATGCCCTAAATTTGCAAAACAGATATTACTGAAATAAAACCTTTCATAAAATTAAAATGAAACAACGTTATTTGTCTTCTTATATCCAAAGATGTAGGAAGCTTATTAGTATACTTACCTTTTTTAAATACACACATCATGAACTTCTGAATACGTCTCTAGGGTGGGGGGGAAAAATACATTGTACAAATGAACATGGACAGCATTGATAAGTCAGCCTTCTTACTTGCCCAGTCCCCGCTGACTATAGTAACAACCTACACCAAGTGCTAAACCCAATTAGTTTCTTTTCCATCTAACACAGAAAAGATAAGTGTACCTGAATCCTCTGGGCTTCATGCAAGTTGCCTTCCTTAAAAGCAGTCAGCATCTGATTTGTCGTTTTACCCAGGTAATTGTAGGTGCTAGACAAAAAAAATAATTATATTTTATCATTATCCAATTGTTAGAAATGCTTTGGAAATATAGTTCATAAGCAGGAAAACTAATAAGATATAGATCCATACCTTCCAACAGCACCATGTGCACCAAATGCCAAGGCTCCGAGCAATTGCTAAGGAAGAGATTGGAATCTAGGTTTGTTTCTACATCCCGCAGGTAATTCACTTATGCAAAGGATTGGTTGACAAAGACATTTCTACTAAAGGCTACTTTAGCTCTAAAGCTATTCAGACAAGCAACAAATGTATAAATCTAGTCCTACCATATCTTTTGAAAAGTATTTTTTTTAAAAACCAGTCACTTACCTCATCCACACCATAGAGAAAATCAAGCTCCTCAAAGTCACTGACACACGTACTAAAGTCCATTAGGTTTACGTCGCTAAACTTCACTCCCCGGAAGGATGGGATTTGCGGCTTCATCTTGCCCACCAGGTCATACACAAAATCTATATGGTATAACAAAGCACTAGTCACACTCCTACCAGTAGTTGGCATGTGGTCTCACGCCCAAGGATGCTAGGTACTTACACTTTATCCCCGTCAGAAGGGGTATGTGATAGTAATAGAATGGTAGACCGGGGGCAGCAGAAGCCACTTCTTTCAGGTACCTCACTAAACCATCTAGAATACAGAGATGTGGAATTAGGAAAATAAAAACAGAAACATAAGGTGGTATCGGGTTAAAAGATTGAAATTTTTGAGCCTGCAGAACATAGCGTCCATACAACGTTTTAGCCAACTGACTAGGTGTGTACCAGATAAGGTACCCTTTCAATGCAAGCGAAAGTACCCCCTCCCCCAGAATACTCAGCAATGCATTATGGTACATTATGGTTAGGGTCATCACCACAATTCAAAATGATGCGTTCAATGTGTAAAACGCTACCTTGATTAGACGGTTTCATAAAGGAAGGACTCACAGCACCGATAGCATCAGCTCCACATGATGCAGCATGCGCAGCCTGCAAGTATCAATACAAGCACTAATATTTTAATAATCTACATAGCGTCCTCTGATCTCTCTTAACAAAAGACCTTTTTTAAAGGTGACCCAGTAATTCTCTTCTGTACTATGTTTTCATTTCTTGTAGCTATCAATGAATCACAGCTTCTCATCAATCCATAACTAAAGTGCAGTGAATTATTTTTAATTTAGTTGAATATTAATGGAATACCGAGTCATTAACTAAACCGTAGAGGCCTTAGCTTGGTTTCCTTTTGTTCTGGTGGCCAGCAGAGAACATCTATACTTTGTATTGGGTACAAATAAATACATTTTGATGTCCACCATTATTTTGGATTTGACAAATCATATGATGTTCCTCTGTAAATATTACACAGGCACTTAAACTGCTTTTATGTGCAATTATTAAACACTCACCAGCTCCTTTGTGTCTTCCAGGCTGAGACATCCTACATGAACTATCACATTGTCCATTCTGTGCCAGAGATGGAGGAAGCAAACATTAAATTCAGTTCAAGTGTTATGGAACGTGGCTTTATGACTACATGCTTTCTACTTTTTAATGACATTTTCTCTATGGCTACTCACTTGCCTCTCCCATGCTTTACCCATTCTTCTACTACCAGCTTCCTTTCCTGGACACTTAGTGACATCCCTTCTCCCGTTGTTCCATTTACTATACAAGAAAGGAAAATGGTCAATTTAAACACACACTGGCCATGGAGCAGGCCAAATCAGACAAGAACTGGGACAAGTGAAAAAGGCACAATTTGTGTTAACTCTAGCCAGGTGTCCACCATGCAAATCCCCGGGAGGATTCTGAAGAATCCCCACCATACCCATTTGCCACTTTCCACAACCCCCAGCTAAACAAACACAAAAAACCGAATTAACCAATTTTGGGAATTTAACTCTCCAGATTATGGAATCTTTTCTTCGTGTTTTTTGTAAGGTGGAATCTATAGAAAACAAGCCAAAGGCAAGTGATCTAGACTGAAGTATAGTGAAATGTAAATTACATTAGTAGCCAATTAATCACCAAAACTGGTAACACTTTCTGGGTTATTACACCAGGACAAAGACAAGGAGCAAATGATAAAACAGTGTGTGGTCAGCAAGGCTTGTACATAAGGCTCCTACGTGAATGCCCAACGTGCTTTGATTGGCATCACCATGGTTACCAAAAAAAGAATTAGGATAACACCATGAAACATACCAAAGATGTTCCTCACATTCTGTTTCTCTACCAAATAGTCCACATATTGCTGGATTATGGGAAGATTGAGGCGACTGCAGAGAGAGAAAAAAAATACAGCATAATTATCATCAGCAGAACTAATCAATTAAAAATAAACATAAAAAAATGACAAAGAAAAACATGATTATATTGAACACCTTCTGCAGCTGTTTAACGATTAAAATATGCCCCACGTATATATACTAATTACAATAGTTGTATACTTACAAACAGCAATAAAATACGACTACATAATCAAAAGTGAAATCACTTTTTTTAAGTGAGGTCGCGGAACTTTAACCTTTTTTTTTTTTTTTTTACATAATCCTTCTTTGCATATCTTAAATATTACTAATACCCATCTTCTGTCACTGGGGTGAAAGTTGCCGCAATAAGGCCGCTTAATCTCTTTCCTGAAAATGCCATGATCCTGGGGGGAAAAAACACATAAGATCAAAACCTTACATTTTATTTACTGCCATTAAAATTTTTCTGATCCAAGAGGAAAATACAACCAAATACAGCAAGCTGTCTCATACCGCTTTGATAAAATATTACTTTCTTTTTTTTTTTATAGACATAGCCCACTGGTTCACATAGTTGGGAGCAGATTATAATAATCATTTCGGTTCTGCCATGCATTGCTGCAAAAATCCTTATTACTTATAATAAGCAGGTACCCGATCAGGTGAAGAAATCCGAGAAAAAGACAAAAAATTGAAACCAATGATTTATTTTAAAATTTAATGTTTTGAGATACTGGAAAGACTTGAAGTAATGATCCCTGACTGCAAAATTCACAAATAGGAATAAACTAATAATAACACTGTCTGGATAAAACTAGAAATACCGAAACTTACCAAACATTTTAATGACTACTATAATGTCAGCATTACTGTCCCTTGGAGAAACCCTATCAGAATTTCTAACTCCAGGTTCATTTTCAGGATTGAAATTTAAAAAAAAGTGCTTAGATATATAAAAAAGGCAGGATATGAATATGCTGTGAGTGCAGTTTTACATCCTATTTACTGAAACCGTACAAGTCGCGCACTACTAACCGGAGCCGAGGGATGGAACGCAGCTTGGATTCAACTCCCTCACACCGCCATTATGGAGGGCCAATTCTACCAGGCTCCTCCAGAAAAAAAGGGCTGAGCTGGCACAGTATAATGCATAACTCATTTGGTGAGGAGAGTTTGCAGAGATTTCAATGAGTTAACTATACATTATACAGGGCCACATAAGTGTTTCCACCGCAGAAGCTCACTGGAGTTGGCTCTTTTGTGGCCAAAAGAAAATAACCTGGGGTTTTCAAATACACATCTGCATAGAGAATGAGCATGTAACATTGTGTAACATATACATTATATATATATATATATCTATATATATATATATAGCTAAAGCATGGGAAGACCATACACATACTAAAGAAATCACACACATTAAGGTGTAACACTTTCAAGCTGAGGTTTGGGTTAATTTATTAAAGCTCTTTCATCACTCCTATTAACCACATCCACAGCGTTTTAACAGCAGTGTTGCTACACACTGTAAAAGAACTAATGACGTCAGAGCCTCGCATGTATACTACATTTTTACCGCACATGAAAGTTTAGAGCAGTTTGGGGGAGATGTTTGTTACCTGCGGCCGCACAGCTGACAGCTCCAACAAACACCACCCCGTGCAGCTAGCCTGGTCTCTGCTTTAAAAGCTGGGATCACATGACACTAGCACCGCGCATTGCATGCTGGGAGGGGGGGCTCTCTCTGTTTTCTTATACACGGGTCCCGTATAAAGGATATCTCATTGTCGGGACATGCGATACGCGCAGCCTACATCAGTAACCATGTAACGCGCGCTCAACATCGGCATCCAGGAGGCAGCCGAACCAGCAAGCTGCGGTTATCTGAGCGCTAAAGGAGCACGAAAGGACTACAAGTTCCATCATCCCTTGCGGTGCTCATCAGCTGCTTCTGAGTGTATGAGGGAACTCCTGATGAAGTTTGTTAATAGTCACTATGTCACAGGCGTTGTTGTTGCAGGGAGTCTTTTCCCTTTAAGCATCATAAGGCCTCCCAAATCACTCTCTTTATTTAGCATTTTCACGTGTGCTGTGTATAAAGTCACAGGTCTCTGCTATAAGGTACATCTTCTGGTCAACAACCTGGGAAAGGTGTGGAAAAGAATGTTAATGTGATCCGGAGAAGTACCGTATTGGCTCGGATATAGGCTGCACCCGTATATAGGCCGCACCCTAAAAGGTGCTTTTTTTAAGAAAAAAGTTTCTGCCCCCCCCCGAGATATGCTGCCACTCTGTCCGAAGATTTAACCCCACTGCAGATATGCTGCCACTCTACCCCCGAGGATATGCTGCACTCTACCCCCCGAGTTGCCTGCACTGAGATATGCTGCCACTCTAACACGCCCCCCGAGATATGCTGCCACTCTACACCCCCCCGAGATATGCTGCCACTCTGTCCCCAAGATGTCTGCCCCCCTCTACGGGGTCTTGCAGGGCCGGCGGGTGACATATTCAACGGAAGTATTCAACTTCCTTCACGGATGGGGAGTAATTTATGCATTTTGCTTCTTCATTCTTGAATCTGTATTTCTTCAATAGCACAAAGCAATTCGCACCTTATTTAACAGAATGCAAAGCAGAATGTCTCGACACTTAAGAAATACAGATTTTTTTTAGTGGGAATGGACACCACAAGAATTTTTTTTATTATGGATACCTATTGAGACCTGAAACCATCCAGCCCACTTCCCATTTTAATCAGACCCTTATTTGTGTAAAGCATCATTTCTTTATTTTTACATTTTTGGAAATCGGTACATTATTCCTATTTCTTGGTTTTGTGGTATATCTAGGTTTCCTAGGTACAGTTTGAGATATCGTATTTATAGGAGTGCTTATAAAATTAGGCAGAACTAAAATGCTCAAAAAAAAACTGGCTTCAAGCATGCACAAAATTGGAAAGTGTCTCATCACTTAAAAGTCTATGTTTATTACAGTTTAAATAAGTACAAATGATTCTTCTTCAAAAAGTGAATCATAGCTGTTAATTCCATTTTGATAGGATCCGTAGTAATACCACTCTTCAGGTTGTCTTTTGAATGTAACATATCCACCAGCTTTGGTTATTTTCCCAGCATGAATAGCTGCAGCACACAAATCTGACGTCTAAGACCAAGCACAATAAAAATATTTCATTATGAATGCGATGACGAAAGATTGCCATAGTTGACCAGAGGTAGGTAATTAATGAAAGCACTAATACACACACTTACACTAAAACGTGCTCACTCTAACACGCTAACTAACACATTCACACACACACACTCATTCTAACACTTAAAAATTCACACTAAAACACCCTCACTTTATTATCACTCCTCCACACGCCCTTAACTTGCCCAGAGTATGTTTAAAATAGGACCAGAGATAAGACCAGAGTAAGAAAAACTTACAGCAGCGTATATATCTGTCCCAAACACCAGAGGATTTAGGTCACATGATGCTGGACACAGAACCCTAAAATAAAAAATGCAGTTATAGAAAATAGGTATGACTTGCCACTACAAAAAAAGCCAGGGCCCCCAGCAAGGCTTACGGTGGGGGTCTACCCGCAGTGACATACACACCCACACACATGACTACACATACTAACACACACCGTAACATACACACTCACACTAATATATTAACACACAAACACACCTTTGTGGGCTCAGGAGGGAAGTTGCCTCTTCTTAGCTCATATCCTGGCACTCAGACTCAGCATGCTGGGACTGAAGGAGTGTGGCTCTCTATCCAAGCCATATGCCTGGCACGTAAAATGCTATGGCCGCTCAACCATTGCCAGTCTGGCCCTGATCCCCTATATACATAGCAACGGGAATGAAAACACACATTGGCCATCTTTCCCCAAATAAATCTTAAAGCTTGTGGATACTTCATTGATAAAGGTTGGCAAGCCAAATGTTGGGGGTTTTATAGACTTGGTTGTCTTTTGGCAATTATTAAGGTCAGTGTTCCTTTGTTTTGTCATGGTTTTGCTTTCTTATCTCCTTATTGCTGGAATTTTTCGATGTGGAGCATATTGTGTTGATTTTGTGCTGACTGCCATTTGTAAAATGCTGCCCTGAGTAATCGATTCCCCTCTCTGTCCCACATATTGCAGGAAAACACACGTACATATACTGTCAGCAACATGTGAATTCTACTATTTGCCCTGGAAAAATCGCCGTCATCCTACTCAGGGCATAATATACATGTTAGTTTTTATGGCATTTGTATTAGAATTATGTTTTTAATTAATTGAGATGTGCTACTCACGTTACAGGATCCCCAATTAAATCAAGTGTTCTTGTATAACAGGATACAGAAACTGTAAAAAAAATAATAGATATCATACGGTGTAGCCATTCAGGGCTTCAAAGCATGTATTTTTTATTTTGTTTAAAAGCCTTACCAGATGACATTTTAGCGCTAGAAACTGTTGTAGAGGTGCTGTTTGAAGCCAGGGTGCTTTTGGATGTTGTAGAAGTGGTGGTTGAAGTCAATTTAGTGGTGGTTGCCACATTGGTAGAAGTAGAAACGTTAGATGTATTAAGGCTGGTTGATAGGTTGGACACAGAGATAGTAGAATTGGTGGTAGTAATATTTGTGACTGTAGTGACTGACAGAGCTGTAGTAGGAGTGGTGGTAGACACGTTAGGCACTGTGGTAGAAGCATTGAAGCTTGTAGATATTTTGGATATAAGGGTAGTTGCGTTGTTGGTGGTGGGCCTGGCAGAGGTACTGCTGATGGCAGGTAGATCAGGTAGATCTGTGGATTGTGTTAATGCTGAGCTAGCAGCCAGAACCGTAGTACCAGTCACTTTTGTGGACAATTTAAAGGCACTAACTGACATATCGTAATTAAGGCTCGTCAATGCATTCTTGGTGGAACCAACGTATTTGGATTGTCCAGGCATCTTCTCCACTGTAACATATCCTCCTCCATTTGATGCTAACCCAGCATGGATAGCTGCTAAGCAAATCGGCGAACTCTGTAAGGAGGGGAAATAATCTGTTTGACTCTTAATTTCGAATCACTACAAGCTGATATTACAACATCAAATAATAGCATGCTTTGTTTGGCTAAACGCATCGTCTACAAGCCAGTTAGTGGGAGCCATGTAAATAACAACATTATATTGTTACTTATAATAAAAGTCAAATATATAATTATAGAAACCAGTGAAAACGTAAGAAAATCCCAACAGGAAGCATGAATCTGTATGCAAATGATGTCATCACATAATCATTTAACAATGCTTATGTGATTTAAGGAAGTAACCAAAGTGTACCTCTGTATAGATGTCTGTTCCCCATACAGTCAGTCCTTTATTAAGGCATCCTGATGGACAATAAACTCTACAAAATATGATGAAAGATATTATGTAACAACTTTAAGTTGCACCTTACATCATTTTTCTTCTATGTTGCAAATAATAGAATATTTTAGCACAAATAATTTAAAATGGCGTTGCATGCAATCATAATGTAACTCATTGTCATTCTTATCCATAATGTTACTTACTCTGTAATATTAGTTATAAGATCCTTTGCCGGTGTGTGGCAGGGAACTAAAACTGAAGAGAAAGGTAAAAAATATATATTCACAAAATGTGCCAAGGTACAATTCCGCCATTGTATTGCTTATTCACACACAAAAACATTATGTGCAGCCTCTTATGTCCAGTCGATGTCCTTAAAACACCAGGGCCGCTTTGCCATCCCCAGTCTGGCCCGGTCAGTATATGTTATAATAATTGAGATTTATATTATAATGCATAGGGCTAACAATTATTCTTGCTGCCCGACTAAGTATTGTGGTCGTTGGATTAAGGATATTTTTATTGCATGAATAAAAGTCCATCATTTAGTCCAGAACATTGCTTCATGCAGGAAAAAAAACCTCATTCTTAATAATTTCTTTTTAATGGAAGTTTGGTTAAAACCATTACCTGCGTATCCAGGCTCACAAGACTGTATTTCCGCTGCAGCAAAAGAAATCGTAGGCATTTGGTCATTTACAGCAAAAGTGCCACACAGCTCACTCAACAACTCTGTATTTGTGCTCTCAGCTCTTTCAGCTTCAGCAGTGAAAATGAATAGGATTAAAAACTAGTACTGTTATGAGGTTATATACGGTTCATTTCAAATAGTTCTGAATGTAGGAATACCAAACCACCTCCAGGGGTAAGCAAAGTGTCTGTGCAAGGTGCTCTTGTGCATGACAAGGCTGGTGGCATTCATGTTTCATGTTTCATTCAGTTTCATGTGGGGCCACACTTCCACCCTTGCTCATGGCATTTATTGATTCATGTGGGGCCGCACTTCCACCCTTGCTCGTGGTATTCAATGATTCATGTGGGGCCACACTTCCACCCTTGCTCGTGCCATTCATTGATTCATGTTGGGCCATACGTCCACCCTTGCTCACCCTGGGTCACCTGGTTTTGGAACCATCACACAGCCCTGGGCAGCTTTATGTTCGCCATATATTTGTGGGTCCTTCCAGCCCGCTAATGTCTGATGCATGTTGATAAGCACATGTGAGTATCTACCTAGGCACCTGACTTTTTTTAACCTGTAATGCTGGTTAGTTTATTACCGAAGATGTTATGGACCCAACAAAACCCTGCTGAAGATCGTCAGTGGGTTTGCCATTGTCAACCTAAGCTATTAAAACCACAGCAAATTAAGCCACCAACCTGGTTTAACCGCGGATTGTTCCGTGTAGAAATCACTTTTAGCCATTAGAGAGCACTGTAGAGCTGCACAGGTATTTTATTGTCAAAGGAAAATACGTGTTATTGCATGAAGAATAGGAGGATTTGGCTAGTAAAGAGGGACTGTGCCACTTAAAGATGGACACTTGGTACGTATGTTCCCAAACCAATAATCAATACCCTAATATTTATTATTACCAACATAAAGCTTGAGGGGTGATTTACTGTTTTATAAAATATATCGAGAAACGACATAGAAGGCATATTGTAAGGTTTTGATGTGTTTTCACTAATGTAATATGTAAATGCTGATTTATTAACTCTTTGCTTGACACCCATTGTTTTCTTTAATGTAAAAGCATGAAATACCTGTGCATCCAATGTATATTAGTGATGATATAACTGAAGCCAACAATGACATCATACTATCTGCAAATGAAAGGTAAATGTTAATGAATGATACAGGCAAACAGTGCAATAGGTTGTAGTCATATGCAGAATAATATCGTTCCTGTAGCATAAACTGAGCCAAGCTGAGCAGCTGCGGTGGCAGCAGAACATATTGAAAGTTATGTTAAAAGGTAGTAACAGTAGTAAAGGGGACAAAACCAACCCTCCACCTGTTTGTCTATTTATCTTCTTGTCAACATTCGCAGTGGCCAGGGAAGGATATGTTGGGGGTGATGTTAGAGGCATTGCAAGCAGAGCACTTTACAAGGTAGGTGTCCCAGAGGCAGGGACAGGCGCAGCTGGAGATGGGGAGAGGCAGGGCTGGGGCTACTTGCTTACTTTACAAGGCACTCGGCTTCAGAGAACATCGAGGTGGCCACATGGGAGCTGGAGTGGAGCACAGGCCCCCATCAATGTATCTATTGTCTGAAACTTTGCTCAATATTTCAAAATGCTCTTACTAAAAAAATCATTGCCAACTACCAGTTGTTTTAAAAACAGGAGAACAGCAAATATCAGATAAATGTACTTGTTGTTTTAACAGAGCTTAAAGAACCATAATAATTTGAGATCAAAATAATATCAGTAGTCCCAAAGTCTATTACGCTTCGTGCTTAGAGGCAAGGACAAAGTGTTCAATTCTTCCATGTATTGTGAGCAGATTAACAACTAGAATGGGGAAAAAACATCAGTCCAGAACAGAACAATTTAAGTGAATCAAAACAAGAATCTCACCATGGCTTGTTTATTGTGCATGAATAGATATTAACAAACCCTTGAAAATACAAAGCATCTGATTCTGTTCTTAAATTTCTTTACTAGCTCCAAGAAATACATTTTACTAAAATGATCTTTGCAATCTAGAAATAGCAACATTCTTTTGATTAATCGAAAAAACATGGTGGGCTAAAAGGCACAGTGATGTATTTTTATATGTTTATTATTATTATTATTATTATTATTATTATTATCTTTATTTATTAAAGCACCAACAAATTACACAGCGCTGTATCATTTAATACATATGTTAAATATACACATTAATACATACAGATGCATCAGGCTTGGCAAACTCTGCCCATAAGGTTGCCATCTAGACTTATGGCACTTTTACACAAAGTTCCTGGCAGAAATGGTGGGCCTGCTCCTGAGCCAAAAGCAAAGGTGGCTCCTTTTTGCTTAATATACTATTTTTGCTTATTTTTATTTGGACTGCAAAGCCAGACGCTAGGTTCAACATCTGAAGACCTGGATATGTAGAACACCTGTTCTTTATACCTATAAATAGTTCCAGCTCTCTCCAGCATATTCATTCAGAGCACATTCAGTAGAGGACTGGTAACATTTAGAATGGGGGACAAAGCCAGCCAAGTAAAAAGATCCAATCATCACGGAAGTGGCATCTAAAGTTCTTACTCTCCTGGTGGCTGCTGTACAATTCATATAAAACACTCATTAAAAAAGCTTCAAGACCCCAAAATGATTAACTCAGACCAGCCCAAGGTGCAATTATCCCCTATCCCCTATACTGCAAAATAACTCACAAAGCATTCATTATTTTTCTTTTCCAAAGTAGCCTACAGTAACTATAGTTTTCCCTAACCATTCTCTTTATTGACACATATTTCAACGTCTTCTATACATTTCCATAAGCAAATAAACTCCACAGAGTTTTAGGAAAATGTAGTTGATTCACTATTTTTTATTCTAATTGTCTACTCTTTTCTTGTTTGTAAATGTCACATAGTACAAGGAGTGCCATTTGCCCCCAAAAATACAGAGATATTGCACTAAAATATTTTTTTATGATATGGACTGCGTGAAATATCTACGCTGGAACTATGGTTGGTGCATAGAACATATGAACACAGAAAAGTTAAGGGTAAGGAAAAAGATGGCAATGGTGTTTGCACTAACAATTTAGCCCAGAGAAGGGGGAACGTTCTTCATTATATGGATAGGTGGGTCTAAAATACTAAAAAACTGGAAATGATCGCCAGAGCGACTAACGCATTCTAGAGATAAGGATTCAACCACAATATTATATTCAGCATCTTTATATACTAATCATCAGGAAAGCTTTGGATTTACCTAACTGCATTTCAAAGCTACGCTTAACACACCTTTATGTCTCCATCGTAAAAATAACCCATCACACTTCATCCTCTTCTGCCCCCCCATACCCTAGTAAAAATAAAATCATAAATAATGCATTGTCCCCAGGCTCTGGAATACCCTATGGTTACCATAAAGGTGATGATCAACTAGGATTAAAAAAGTCCCGATGATTGAGGTGACCACATGTTTTCCAGAACATATATAGTTTTCACATATTGCTGACCAGCACATGTAAAGTGTTATCCTGCAGTATGTGCGATGTATAAACACATGGAAGGGAACTCAAGCAATGGCATGGCGGCACTTTACCATCACTGGTCAGCATGTGAAAAATATATACCGGTACATTCTGGAAAACATGGCCAATGTAGTCACCCTACCAGGCAGGCCGTTTAGGCATATATTCAAGTACATGGAATATGTTTTTAATCAGTTTTTAGGACTTGTTCTGTCACCTCTGTTAGAAGATTAAATCCTGATTCAAAGTCCCTTTAATATCCCTTCCTCAAAGGAAACATGTTGTGTAAGTCTGTAAGAAAAACAATATTGTTCTGTATGTTTTAAGAGGAAGTTGGCAAGTGAGCCTCAGGTAACATTGTCTGAATGTGTACAGCCAATAATACATTGCATTGTGGGACAAAGCTATAGCATACATGTCCAACTGTTCCTTCTACTACACAGCATATCAAACAAGTAGTTCACATGTCTTAAACTCATGTGGCTTACAAAACGTTATCTGATAAAAACATTATATGTAAGTTGGAATTTTATAATGTACATTTCATATGAAGTGCGACCCACTGGACATTTGCCTGGTTTGCTGGATGGCCAGTCCAGGCCTATCTGGTAGTCTCCTTTTCTCTTCATACTTAATTGTTGACCTTATTTGCATGCGCCTACCCAGAATCCCTTGTGGTTGTGGCAGCACCATGAGATTTCTAAGGGAAAAACAAGCCTTCTGGCTTGTCTGGTGTCTGTAGATGAGTGTTTAATAAAGCTCCCACTACCCTACTTAATGAAGAAAAATACATATTTACAGTTGATTACAGTATCCAACAAAATCTCATGCTGCATGACACAAAGTATAACCCACACATACAAGACGATGATTCATTATATGCATATTTGCTTAAGTTGTATTAAAAGTGTCGCTGTCGCTTGCAACCCGACAAAATACTATGAAGGCTATCTCTTTTTTTAGTTTATTCTCGCCAAACCACAGCTATCTCTATATTATAAAAATATACGATTTGTATTCCTTAATGGTTTATTTAAGGCTTTTCAGGTCATCAATACTGCCCGTCTTAAAATTAAGACATTGTTACCTTTAAACAGACAGAGATAAAAACAATCAGATAGACTTGTGAAGCAAATATTAATGTACACTATCTTAACAAGATAGATCTGATAGCTAATTTTGTAAAATATTGAAATTGAAAATTTTTTGTCTCCAGGACATATATTTGTGATCTATAAGATACATAGAAGAATAGATGTTGGTTATTATAATATTTTTCACTTGCTTTTTTTAAACTTAAGAACATATTAAACTTAAAATGTCTGATGACCAGGGCCTACCATGCCTTCTGAATCTGTTTGCATAAAAAGATTTGTTTGAATAAAATATTTCAAGTTACCTGTTGAGGGCTTCATTGGCCGATCCTGCGATGGTGGTTTCCGCGTATGCTTCTAAATACATTCTTCCTGTTCTAGGCTGACTCTCCTGTCTGATTTTAATATGTAAGCACTAGGTCTGTAAATCAGGCAAGTTACAGAGACATATGTAAAGCAGCGCTGCGTACTTGCTAGCCCTACCTCTCACTTCAATGTAAGCGACGGTTCATTTGGCCATTTTTTAGGCAAATATATATGTTACACAGTTGATTTTACTTACATGTACATATAATGGGTCAATAACGTTAAATATATATTAATTGTTTTATTAGCTTGTGTTGAGAGCTTATCAATAAAGCTTCATAAGAAATATTAGTTCTTTTGCACATATATATTCTTCACTTAAGCCTAACTCTTGGAATCAGTGATTTAGTACACCTTGATTTTTGCACAAACATAAAACGGTATTATACTGGTAAATGATATATAGCATCTCTTTCTGTTTCACAGTCATTATTTATATACTTTTATACCTGTTTATAAATTTTTGACAGCCTAGCATTGTCTTTCTCATTAAGCCATGATTACATTGTTTGAAGGTGAGAGGGAGTTTCTTCTTTCCCTAGGCAGGAGAGCATCCACTTACGTCCAACTCCCCACCCGCCAAAGGATGTTTGGGGCTTGTTGGCCCAACCCCTTCATAAAGCCACTGCCCCAAGTAGAGGGAGAGCAAGCTAGTGGCATAACTGTGCCTTAGAATGTGTTATCCAAAGTCCTGGTTACTCTGTAGACTCACCAATCTTTGGCCAGCCATTCCATGAGAAAGGGTCAGTTTTACACTGGTTGCAGATTACAATCTTGCAGCAAATGACCAAGATGTGGGATCATCAGATGAAACTTTATTTGTGTACATCAATATTACAAGGCTTATATTTGTAAAGCTACCTCCATTTGGTGATGAATTAGCATGTTAATATTAAAGCATATCAAATACATAAGAATATATGCGCTTTATGAAATTACTTGTGTATTATGTGTATATATATATATATCTGTTCTAGCAGTGCAGTGGTTTACAAAATGTCATCACATTAGTACATAGAGGTTTTGTAGCAGATTAGCGAACTGGTCATGTGCAGAATTTAAATGATGAGGACCATGGTCCATACTTGCGAGATTTTATCTCATTCTTTGTGGATTCTTCATAATGCTCTTGACCTGGCGTCTTCTGCAGGGTTACTTTTCCTCCACCGTTACTAAGTTGTCCTGAATGAATGGCTGCCCGACATATGGAAGAGTCCTAGGGAAATTTTTATTACGTTTATATCAAGTCTTTCAGAATTATATATTATTGGTAATAATAGTGATGAAAACATTATGGTGATGATGTATTAAGGGGTATTTGTTGAGACTTACATCTGTGTAGGTAGTGGATCCCCAAATATCACCTTTCTCATTAAGACATCCAGCTGGACATGTTACTCTATAGAAAGACCAAAAAAAAACAAAAAATCAAATTTGCATTCAATAAAAAAGGTGTTATTTTCCAGCGTTTCTATAACTTTTTTGGATGATGTATATGGACTAAACCTAATTTCCTGCCAGAGTCTGCTTTACAGGCCTTCATACCACTAGCAGTCAACTTTTATTACAGCGCTACAGAATATGATGGCACTATATAAATAATAAAACAAAAATAAGAAACTAGTTGCTAGGGGAAATGTGCACATAAGCACATTTTGAGAAATGATTGGTTACATGAAAGATGACTTTATTTTTCCTGGAAAGGCATATGAATTTAAATAATAAGGTTTTTTTATGCTAACATCTAACTTACTCTGCAATGGGTTCCTTCAATTCTTTTCCAGCCATGGCACATGAAGCTGATACTGCAACACAAAAAACAAACATTAATGCTGTACATGTTTCCGAATACAACATATGTTATATTAAAGGACCTCATCCTGGCTTGCATTGTCCAGACACAAGTCAAGCAATCATGTGTGTGTGGAATGATACTGACTGCCACAAGAAGCACTGGCAATGGACAAAATTGCTGATTTTTCTTTGCAGGTACCTGGGAGCTTCCCATGGCTGCCTGCATGGAGCGTTCCCTTCTCATGCTCATTACAGGGCGGATACAGGGATGAGGGTCTGGCTGCGGTAAGTGGGGTGAGCTGTGCATACGGCCAGAGTTAGCCTCATCTAGACTTTGAAGAGGTTGGAGGCAGATAGGAATTAGAAGAGGGTACCACTCCTCCACAAATAAATTCAATAATCTAACCCAGAGCCCCAGGCAGACTGCAAATGATACATGGTTCCTAGTTCTGGTTATATGTTTCACTTTCTACATCTGACCTGTTGGGATGTGAGAACTGGGTTCTGAAGACTTTTTAGGAGAAGGTGGTGCGGTCAATACAAATGATCTAGGCCACTCTCCATATTCAGTAGAGGTCACTTCATTCTTTGTTGAGCCTTTGTAGCTCTCCTGACCATCTTTCTTCTGTATGATCACATCTCCACCCTCATTGGTAAGTCTTCCTGAGTGAATGGCAGCTTGGCAAATGGAAGAATCCTAAGCAAAATGACATAGCAATACAATTAATTATGTATAATAGATTTTTTAATTATCAAGAAACCATCACATTTTAGACTGCCCTCCATACTATATATATATATATATATATATATATATATATATATATATATATACACAATAATTTTTTTATTATTATTATTTTTTTTTAAATATTATCAAGAAAAAGTTACTTTGTTGTTCTGTGAGAAAGCTTCACTCTTGCTGATTATCACTAGCTGAAGGTGAATCAAACATTTTTTTTGAGATTTTCATGAGAAATCATTTTGAATTTGGTTCAGCTAAAAAATGAATTTTTGCCTTGAACATTGTTGTTTTATTATTCCCATGATACAATTAAATTTTATCAAATGGCACTATTTCAAGTGCATTTTCTGTGTTGAATTACTAAAAAATGTTAATGTGATAATGTTAAAGATTGTATTGAAAAATTATGCACATTAACATTCCCAGAAACGGTCTTCTTTCTTGTCTCTTCCATCTCTGTCACCTACATTCTCTCTACTAAAGCAAACATTTTAGCTGTCATCAGTAAATCTACATCCCTGACAAGGCCTGGCCACCTCTCAGAGTGTCTAGGAAATGGTTTGGCAAAAGGTGGCAATTCTAGTGGGAAGCGGCCAGGTATGACAATTTAGGTGAGTATATACAGATTTGTCTTACATCGGTGTAGACATCAGTTCCCCAGACCTTGATTTTTTCATTCAGGCACCCAGCTGGACATTTGACTCTGTAAACGGAACCACATTATATATATTTTAAGACAATTAGTTTGTGTTCTCTGTAGATAGCATGAATGGTAAAAATCCCTTGCAAGTATTTTATATGATTCAAATTATTATAACAACTTACAATGTTTTGGTTTCAGTTAGCTCTTTTGCAGGCATTGAACATGTTGCTGACACTACAAAACAAAAAAAAACAGAATATTTTACTTAACTATTTTTTATTGGTCAAAAATATTGGAACAAACAAGCCGCCAGGCCAGACAAAAGTGTTGATTCCAATGGCATGTACACTCTAGCTTGTGCTAGATGATCTTACCTAGAAGGATAGACAATCTTTTGTTGACATTTAAGGCGATATGGCCGAGTCACATTTTATTGATTCCCATGAGTTCTACACATTTTAGAACTTTACCCTACCATTTGTCTTCTTAATACGGTCCATAGTAGATCACAGAACTTAGAGTAAAGTGTTCACTCATAGTGCAAGATACTACTCTTGAAAATAAAGCTGACCTTTTGATAAGTGGGATGGCTGTGTAGGTCCTGGTTCTGATGTTTTGCAATGTGATTTGGTGGGAGACGGGTAGAATACAAATGAATAAGGCCAGGATCCATACTTGGAGGATTTCACTTCATTCTTGGTGGATTCTGTGTAGCTCTCCAGACCTGGCTTTTTCAATACTCTTACTTTTCCACCAGCATCGGTCAAATGTCCTGAGTGAATAGCAGCTCGACATAAAGACGAATCCTGTCGAAAATTACAAATATTACAACAACAATCATGTTTAGGGCTATGTTGCTTCCAAAATTCTATATATCGCAATTCAGTACAGCTAATAATAACATATAATGATGTTTATGGAATTAAAGACATAAAGTATTTATATTAAAAGACCCCCTTTTTTATGAGATCCAGTTTAGCTTATTGTTCTTAGGATATGCATGATTACTCCCACCTTGGTCGTTAAGTAATAATAATGATAATAATAAGTACCAACAATACACAATGATCTATATTTATAAAAGGCAATTAAGATGCACTCTGCGAACCATGAGACAATTACATTGATTTTTATGGCTAATTAACACTTTATAAATACATCTGCCAATTTACAGAGATCTGTCTTACGTCTGTGTAGACATCAGTTCCCCACACAGCACCCCCTTCCTTCAAGCACCCAGCTGGACATATGACTCTATAAAAAAACAAAAACAAATTATCAATGATCATCATTTCTCAGTAGATTTTCCCCTCGCGTGTGTTCTTTTTCTATAATTGAGACATAAAACTTACTCTGTGAATGTTTTAGGTAACTCTTTCCCAGCCATAGCACACGTTGCTGACACTGTAAGACAACAAACGCCGTTACTAACCTGAAATACTATTTGTCTATGCACCAGAATAATACTCACCCACCACATGCAAAATATTCATATTTTTAGGCAGAAAACATTTTTAAATTTGTGTACACATATTGTATTTATTTTCCTTATTTTGGAAAAATAATGTTATTATTAATGCATAGGAAACAGGCTGAAGAGCGGCTGTTTCGAAATGCAATGTTACCAAATTTACAGGTCAAAGCCTAAATGATTACGGCAATGTGAAACTATGAAAAAGCAACATAAATGCTCAGAATTTGCACCTAAAGGAGCATATTGTTAAGTACGTGAAATAGTATATCATAGAGTCTTCAGCAAAGGCTCTGTCTGTTATACCATATGTACGATTACTCGTACTCATTACTCATCGTATTCAGGGGATTGTAGCCCTCCTGCTACATAACAGAAAGCCAATAGTACTATTAGGCTACCAGCTTCACTCTAGTACCATTACTCAATGGGCTAGTTTAGAGTGAGATCACCGATCTCTCTGACCTGGCCATTAACACTGTGGAGGACTGTGCCAAGTCTATAGTTGAATTCTGGTGTTGTTTGACCGTAAAAGTTGGAGCTCCAGGTTGTGATGCCATATCCTAGGGCGCAGAAGAATGATGCAGCTCAGAGAGGGTGGCTGCTGGCTCTGCCAGTCTTAGGCCTGGCCACTGGAATACCCTAAAGGTTACTAACATATAGCAATCCTTGTTTGTGTTGGACAGTGAACCTGAACATTAGAGAAAAGGAGGTTTGGTTAGATACTAACCAGCTGGTGAATGGAATACAATTGATTTAGTCCAGGATCCATATTTCGCAGAAGTCACTCCATTATTTGTGGATTCCTCATAGCTCTCCAGACCTGGTATCTTCTCCACGGTCACCTTTCCCCCTTCTTTTTTCAACATTCCGGCATGAATTGCAGCTCGGCATATAGAAGAATCCTAAGTAAAACAAAAGCAACGTTATTTATTGATTTATATATCACCATGAAATTCCGCAGCGCTGTACCCTTGTCAAGTTGACCATATTGTTTTAATGGGACAATTTTAAGATGTACACACATTTAATTTTTCAATTTTCTTAATTTGTATGAAATTAATTATTTAAGGGTATTCAAGTTATAACATTTAAAGCAAACCACTTTTGAAATGTATGTTACGCTTAGGCTTAATAGGAAATCACGAGAAAATTGCGAGCAAGTAATTAATACTGATAATCAGATTTGTGGAATGTCCCCTAAAATGAGAGCGACCATATCTTGGTGTCAAAAGTAATGTTTTGTTTCAGCAGGATTTAACATTTGTATATGTGGGCTTGTTGTCACTAATGACAGGGACCCCATTTACCTAGGGTCCTTGACAGTAGCCTAGGCTGCTTTGTGGTTTATTCCTTTATGAGGACAAGGGCATATTAGAGATATAAAGGAGGGGATGTCTAAGGAGGAAGAGCTGTGGACTGGATACATAGAAATTGAATTAGCCAATATATCTTCCAATTGTCACTATTTAGGAAGAACAACCTCTCTTTGGGACCCAAATAACTCGGTCCATATTTCCCTTTCCTGATGTCTGTGTTTTCTAGAAGGCATGGTATCACGGTGCTCTACAACCCAAAAAGTCACAATAATGTGTTTAGAAAGCAGTAACTGAGTTTTTAAACCAACGTGAGTAAGTAAAATACATTATATATTGCTACCCTTCTAATAATAATAACAAGTAATATCCAATTCATCACATTTTGGTTAACTCAATTTAGATAGATTTATCAAGTTGTCTTACATCTGTGTAGATACCAGTTCCCCACACATCTCCTTTCTCATCCAGACATCCCGCTGGGCATATGACTCTGTAGGCACAGTAAACCAAATTGTCAGTTTGGTTTCTTCGGTTGAGTTAGAAAGAAAATTATATTTTGAATTCTTCCTAAATACTTTATTCTGAAATGATTGTAACATAAAACTTACTGCGTAACTGTCTCGGTTAATGTTTTTGCAGCCAGGGAGCATGTAGCTGATACTGCAAGATGACAACAAACTGATTTATAGCACTTAATAAATAATTCACAGATAATTAAGAAACATACAATCCATGGGACGTTTTGTGAATGTAAATAATCCCAGGCAGCCTGTTTACATATCATGCTTACATAGATACAACACAGGTTGTTTAGATGTGTATGGTTTGAATACCTTCTATAAATAAACAGAATATTTAGGTATAAATACACAGGTTGGTTTTATGCCCAACTGTTGGAACACAGTTCTCTTATGTATTTTCATAAGGTAGGGGGGTTAACATAACTATGCATGTATAATTTATTCAATAGAGTTTGGGAACTAGGAGCCTGCCTAGATTACACAGTCAAGATATGCATAAATCGTAAAGTTCAGGTTATAATCCAGGAGCATCAGGCAGAATTACAAACCCACACAACCAACTGGGTCCATAGGTGCACCAGGCTTTTCCATGCGTATTAAAATGCTTACATTACATTGATAATTTTGCACAGCCCAATTCATTGCAAACTCTGCAATGTACATGCGTAACTGTTAAAATGCTAGTCTACCAGGATCCAAGCCAAATTAAGGCAGTTACCAGGTAAGTAATCCCATCACTCCATGGAATGCCTTAAAAACCTTTCTAGAGTGCAAAGCAGCTTTCAAAGCCTTATGTGACTCTACATCTTACTCAGTAAATGTTGGCCCACTAAAAGGTATCACAAACTACTTTGGAGGCTATTTGCTCTGGGACCAGCAGGCAATAGGCGTTGTCATGTCTTAGAACGTTAGTTATCTGTGCTTTGATTATTGTAATATTGTTTTATTATGTCTGATACATTATCCTTTTGTGATTTTTTTACACACATACTGTCTTTAAAACCAAGCTGACCTATTGACTGGCAAGGAGACTCTGTAGGTGCTTTGTCTATATTTCTACATTCAGGTCTGGCAGCAGGAGCTGGAGATGCACGGAACTTAAATGATGTAGACCATGATCCATATTTAGAGGATTCCACTCCATTCCTCGTGGATTCCTTGTAGCTGTCAAGACCTGAAGTCTTCTCTATCGTAACTTCTCCTCCAGAATTAGTCAATTGCCCTGCATGAATAGCAGCTCGACAAATGGAAGAGTCCTATAGAATATAACAAAAATACATAATATGCAAATCGAATGTAATTCCTCTTAAAGTTATACAACTAACAAAACAGTAGCGGTTGGGTGTTTATTTTTTGGATAAGAACAATTCTATGCTTGAACAAATACATGTGATGCAAAGGATGCATAATTTACTTTACCATTGGTTATGATGATACAAAGACTTGTATATGTATGTTTTGTCAATGAATAAACTCAATTTAGGAGTGCTTGATCTGGAGGTTCCAAGTATGAATACGAGCCTCTGGTAACAAACACCTTGTGTCTGCTTAGAAATAAAATAATTACATACATCTTAAACAGCCAATTAGGGCCACTTACAAAGGGCTTATGTCTGGGTCCCTAATGTGCCTGTAGCAAAGTGCAAAATAAGATGCTGCCATTTTGGACCAAAGATGATTTTGTATTGTTTAGGTTGCTCTTCAGTTTAAGAGTTACACTTATTTTTAAATGCATTTAAGTGAAAAATTGATGGGTGCCTTCCTTTACATTAGGACAAGTAAGCACTACTGCTGTAACATCAGTTTGAGTGAATTTATAGAGATTTATCTTACATCTGTGTACACAACAGTTCCCCAAACATCTCCACTCTCGCTGAGACATCCAGGTGGGCAGATGACTCTATAAAAGGAAAGCTATGTTATTTAAGTGATCTCTCATATAAATTATTTCACTCTCTTCTATCCTGATCTATGTTTATTTCAAAAGGAAGGAGGCCAACTGTATACTTGGGACTACTGTGAGAATCAGGCCCGGACTGGCCATCGGGCACACCGGGCATTTGCGACAGGGCCGGATTGATTTAGGGGCTGATGGAGCTGCAGCTCCAGGCCCCTACCTTAAAATTTGATTTGTGAGACTGCATTAATGAATGTGTTAATGATTTGTGTGAATGAGTAAGTGCAAAGATGGTACTTGAAGGGTGGGCTTTAACAATAAATAAATAAATAAAAAGGGGCTGCTCAGGCTTAAATGCCCGGGCCTATTTTTGTCCCAGTCCAGGCCTAATGAGAATAGTAGTTTTTGCACCCTTTATACTAAAAATACAGTTTTTCGTTGAGTGCCAAACAATGTTCAAAGAATGTTGGAGCAAAATGTAAAATTTTTGTGTTGCTTTGATAGATGCAGATGTGTCGCTTGTGTTCGTTTATCCTTAATTACGTTATGAGACAGAACTTACGTTGAGATCGGTTCCGATAAATGCTTTGCAGCCAATGAACATGTAACAGACACTGTAATTAGAAAGAAACTGGTCAATTTTAAATAAGCTTTGCATCAATCAATATGAAATTAACAATTCATCTTTATGCTATATATATATATACATACATACACACGCACACACATATGTACTGGGTCACGGAACTATACAAAAAGGAGGAGTGACACAGGCTAAAATCACAGATGAACCAAAATTAGCTCAATGACTTTCCAGAGAGATATAACGGCTCTCACTGGCATTCTGGGCTACCCTCTGCGCTAATAAACGAATAATGATATATTCAATCGATTCCTCTCATTAGTTTTGAACATTGCTGTTCTTTGTAATTTCGAGGATCTGAAAGTACACACTTCCTAAGGCCCTACAGACGTTTCACCTCATCAGAGGCTAGAAAAGGCCTAAAATCCATACATATGTGTTCTATGTATTTTAGTATTTCAGTATGTTTTCTATTATCCTTGAGACTATTTATTTTTAATTCATTTCAGTTTCTGCAAAGGACCCTATTGAATACAGTCTGCCCTAGAAAATATATATGTTCTGTTATTTCCAGCCTATAATGTTTCTTTCCATTATTACACATATACCATCCATTAAAGAAAGCTGAATAACTGTTGAGGGAGGGTTGAGGCTCGATATCTGGTGGGGGTTTGCATGAACCAGGTCTGGACCCTCACTAGTAGAATGACCCCCCCAACATAGGGCCAGATTAACCACGGAGCCCATACTTCTCATGCGATACAGCACTGGGAATGATGCTCCCTTACGGGCACTGCATGCTACAAATAAAAAGTACTGGATGCGGCCTGCAGCTCCCTCACCAACAATGCAGTGGGAGCTACATGTCACATCCTGTAAGTACTGTAGCCTGCGGCTCCCTCGCTGTGTCGCAGTGTGTGAGGGAACATGAAGAACTGGCTATGGAGGACACCCAGGAGGCAAGCAGTGGATGTAGCATGTTCCTTGTGGAAGGTGGAGCAAGTGGGGCCCTTTTTGTCTAGCTGCTCTAGGGCCCCAGGTGACTGAATATGGCGCAGCCCCCACTCAAACTTCTTTGGTGCCTGAGCAGGTAACCTGTGTATTTACAGCACTCTCCTGCTTGCTCTCTCGTAATAGACATAAGGAACAAGGCCTGCACACTGGAGGTGGAAACTGCGTTCTCCATTATCAGGTTGGAGGTCTCTTTATATTATTAGAATGCTTGGTAGCAGATTTACCGGGTAACGAGTGGAGTATAAACGAGGCAGACCACTTTCCATATTTATCGGAAGTTACTCCATTCTTTGTGGATTTCTCATAGCTGTCCAGACCTGACTTCTTTTCCATTATCACCTTTCCTCCCTTGTCTGTCAACTGCCCTGAATGAATTGCACTTCTGCAAACAGAGGAGTCCTACAAAATATATATGACAAAAATGGCATACTGGGTAAAATGTCTCCAAAACATCTTTGGAAAACATACAATGTGCAATATTTAGGCGAGCGAACCCCAAGGGATTTTGAAACATTTGACATGCTGGGAGGTATGAAGCTTTGTGTGAGAGCTCAATCTTCATACCAGGGAACTTCCAAGGGTAGGCTTTCTGGAGTTCTCCCTCTTCTGTGGGAGTGACTTCATGAGGCGGTGGGGCCAGTCACAAAAGGGGCGTGGTTTGATGGGTAATGGATGAAGGAAGCACTAACCCTAGAGAGCATTGTTTGAGCTGGGAGCAGGAGGGGACTTGGGTGCAGAGTAGCCCCCTGGAGAAAGAGGTGGTGTGACCCAGAGACTCAGGGAAGGAACTCTTCACCCAGAGACTTCTTGTTAAACCAGATTTTCCAGGTATGAGAATCTGCATCGAGCAGCTGTATGAATACTCTAGCTGCTAGTCAAATTATTTATGTCCGCCAGCATAAAAAACAAAGGCTTTCCACAGCCGCTAAAATATCATCAATATGCAGCCACTTAAAGCATGTCAAATATTGTTATAAATAAAAGCACTTCTGTACTTAATAAAGTAACACAATTGCCAATCTATCCACTTTACTGAAGCATCATTTTAACATTATTCATTCAGATTTTGTCTTACATCAGTGTAGGTATGAGATCCCCAAACACTGCCTGTTTCCTTCAGACACCCTGGTGGGCAGATCACTCTGAAAAAACCCCAATTCAAACATAATTATTATTATTATTGTTTTTTGCTGTACAGTATACATGTTTTATGCAACACACTGTTTCCGTAAGTTAGCATGACAAGAAACTTACTCCGCAATTTGTTCATGTATAAGGTTTGCGCTCATGGAACAGGAAGCCGTCACTGAAATGGGCAGGTTTAAAACATGGTTCAGTTAGCAATACGTAAATTGGTCCATATTTTTGAGACATATTGATAAAAAAATATATATTTTTTTATCCTTTATTGTATGTTTCAGGGATGTTGAATCTGGGATAGACTACATTTATGTTATTTCTATGGTTGTTACCTGTTGGATATTTGGTGGCATGCCTTCTTAGGTTAAAAGAACGAACCCAAGGACCATATTTCTTGGTCGTTATTTGATTCCTTGTGGAACCTTCATAACTACATTGCCCTGGTGCCGTCTCCACATCCACTATGCCGCCATCATTAGACAGCAGACCCGCGTGGATGGCAGAAAGGCATATTGAAGAATCCTAATGATACAGAGGGAAATGGTTAATCGGTATGTATTGATCAAGGTTAACATTAAAGTATAGGAAATAAGCATATTTAGATTCTTATTTCTAAATCACTGTACCTCAGTATAGATATTGGTACCCCATACCGACCCCTTTTCCCCAAGACAGCCAGAGGGGCACACAACCCTATAACAACAAAAGACAAAAAATATTAAATGGAAAAAGTGTACAAAAGAAATTGGTAGAGATAGCGCTAATTATTATAATTTAGCCTATTGTATTCATATGGAAGACTGAATCTCAATCCCACTTATCTCCC
>VKOC01000004.1:22556158-22568765 GCA_009364415.1 Spea multiplicata
ACTGTAAGAATCTTTTTTTCCTGGGGGGGGGGCTAAAAGTCTAAAATCTAAAATAACATTAATGACACATTAAATATTAATTGAGCCTTAAATCCAGTACTTTATACAGTGATGTAGTTTAACATAATAAAATGTTGTATTCTTTCATTGTATTCCAATAAATATTGTTTACCTGCAGTCATGGAGGCTGCCATAGCTGTCAGTCGCGTGATATTTTGGGTAATGTTCTCTGCTCAAACACCATAGTGAGCTGATTCTTTATGGCAATGCTAATGAATATGGTTCTTCAATAAATTATCATTATTCTGAGCATCTGACTGGGTGATTAACACTGAGCCATTCTATTGTTTACCACAGGCAGTATAATAAGGTATCGCTGTGTTTGATCACTATATTGGCAAATATAACAAAGCTAAAGCACATTTATACATGATAAATATTCACATAACTATTGTGTTATCTAAAACCTAGAAATGCTAAGATAATTATCCACAGGTGCACCTAGGTGACCATATATAGAGGGAATATATGAATTTATATACATTTAGTATATAAATCTCTCCTTTGAGAAAAACCTTTAACTTCTATGCTTTTTTAAAGGCTGTGATATATCTAAATGCCTTTAAGCAACAAACAGCTTAACATCACTTGAATATGATGAGACAGCATTTGAATAAATAAAGTATGTGGTTACATGTGATCTAGTCCAGTCCTGATACGTGCGTGTGCTGAGTTGGCTTGGTGTTTTATTCAAATTATTTCAAAGAATTTACTGCCACTGCTTGACAGACCAAGTGTTTGCATATTATCAATCACATAGAGGACATTAATTGTGCGTAGATGGGCTGGTACCTTTTGGATATCCTAATTCTCCCTCCGCACTTCATAACAGCTCAACCTCCAACTGGCAACTGGTTCTACTGACGTACCTAATGTTGCATTGCGCTAAACATCTATCCCAGAGCTGGCCATTTCACCGTTAAAACGACTGCATAATGAATCTAGACTAGTCCTGTGGGCAACTGTGCCACTGCTTCCTAGGTCAGCCCCCCTATTCGTGTGGCCTACAACAAACCCTACCGGATCCTTAGGACCTGCTGTATTATTACGATATTTCTAATAAAAGATTTTACCACACCATTGCTAAAGGAAACGTATAGGAAACTCATCAGTATATATCAGTATATCAGTATATTTAGCAATTGTTTCTCTGCAACTTTAAGGGATTAAAATCTAACCAAACATGAAAGGCTTAGTTAACAAATTGACAGTAAATTAAAATAAATGGTATAGTCCTATATACTGGGCAAGATATCATGATGAACTGCATGCTAATTTTACCTACGCTATGGAGATATATAATATATATATATGTATGTGTATGTATATATATATATATTATGTGATTTGATCTGCATTTAAGTCACAAGGATAGACAAACATGACAAGCTTAAGCTAATAACACACAATGATATTGTTTTCATATTTTTATTGAACACACTTATTCAACATTCATAGTGCTGGTGGAAAAGTGAGTGAACCCTTTCATTTAATTGTTTTGAGACTATACAATAAGATCCACGGCATAGAAAAGACGTTACTGAACATTTGGTTTTGTTATATTGCTTATATGCATATTCAAACAATCATCTACAGACAATTTGACTACACAAATATCGAAAACATTCGTTTATTAGATGCTCATACTCACCAATGGCAAATACAACATGTACTCTTTGTTATCTGTGATTGGTGGCACAGTGTACAATTTCCCGCGCACATTTATATTTAAATCCACATTAAATAGGAAAATGTACATCTGTCTGTGCTTCTAGCTAGATCTTGTTACTGTAATCTTAATTATGAGTTGAATATGCTGGCATAACATTAATCCAAGGTCATTACAAAGAACATTCCGTTAAAAGGACTGTACAAATGACGCAAGGTCATTGCTTCGAATTAGAGGAAAGGAGATTTCAATTTAGGCATAACAAGTATTTGTTTATTAAAATACATCAGCTAAATTAGTTCACTTCATTATTCAGAAAATTGATGTGAATAGAGGGCAAAAAAATGATCTACCAATAACTCTACAAATAATTATATAAACCTTAGCTCAATAATGTCCGTATTCAGACCTAAAAACACTATCCTTAACGCAGCTCACCAAAATTCTGATATATATATATATAATTTAAATATTTTTTTGGTTATCATGATAAGCTATTTAAAATTATGCTTTTAGATTTCTCTTTATCATACCGCCAACATTTCAGATGTCCAACCCAGGACGCCTTCACTGGTGGTGTGGCAAGAGACGGGGACTGTGATGGTTTGAATTTTTTAATAGTAAATATTGTTTCGTTCGACTGCTAGTCCTATGAACTTTCCTCAATAATTTTTTCGAAAAGACAGCTTAATATGATCCATTGTACTCTATTTTATTCCACTAACTGATAGGAGGATTATGTTTACAAAGTACACAAAAGCCTATTTGCTGAAATAAGGAATAACACACAATATATGGTATAAGACCCAAATGATAGGTATTTGATGTGTAGCAATGTTAAACTTTGTTGAATATAATAATGAAAACATATAATGAAAATATGTATAAAGAAACCCACACAAGAAAAATACATCTAAAGAAACAGACACCAGAAACATACGTATAAAGAAACACTGGACACGTTAGATAAAATAAAACCTTGGTCAAGTAATTTGTCTGATTGCTGAAAGGCCCATATTGAAATTGATAAACATTGTTTCATGGATTTAATGGTAAATCATAAAATTAATTACATAGATCCTACAAGCCTAGCCAAATGTGAGAAAAAAAAAGAACATAAGAGATGTTTTTGAAATCATACTTGTGGCATTTATGTGCCATTGTTGGGCCACCGACCCACCAAGCGTTTGCCAGACGGACAGTCAGGGCCTGCATCAGTTAAGGCTAGTATTACATCCACAGAGGTGATTGATTTGCTTTAAAATATGTATATGTTTTATACCATTTACTTCTTCTAGTCTGCATTGCAACTACAGTAACTAATCTTTATAAATGCATGGGAGTAACCATAGTAACGGGTACCACACGCCTGGCTGTCTTCCCATTTACATGCGTTCCTGTGTCCTAGAATGTTGTGTTTTTGGAAGGGAAATCCCAAATGTATCTACCAATTGTATTAGATTAACCTGAGTGCAGGATGAACCGATGAAACATGCATTACGTACATAATGAAGGTGGAGTGGAGTGATTAAGGGGTTTGAATCCCATACTTATTATTCAGTAAAGCCTTAGGCAGAACAATCTCACCATAAAACAAACTAAAACAGGTAAGGTGATCAGTGCATTATGCATGGCACAGAAGTGCCAGGGTAATTATACATTTGGATGCCATGAATGAATAATGATTTCATTATGCACCATGAAGCAAAGCACAAGAGGCTATATGTGCCTGTAATTACATTAAATTAATTTATATAGCACCAGCAGATTCTGAAGTGCTTTACAAGCACTTGTGAGCTTCCAATCTAGTCAGTTGAGGGGGACGTGAAAGAGTAGGAGACGACTGCTTGCATGAGTTGGTTGAGTCAGATGGCTTAGACAGGATGCTTGCTGGGAGCGTTATGTTTCCTATCAAGGAGTCAGTCAACAAAGAGCCTCAAAATCTTATTTTCTGGAAGAAATCCCTTCCATTGGACTCTGTAAGGAGACCCAGGAAAATGGAAGGTGGAGAAATGCAGAGATGGGTCCAGCTCAGCTAATTCTAAGGTCACCAACCAAGTGATGCCATGACTATGCGCGTTAGTTTTAGTAAGAATGCATTTTCATGCCGAATTTTACCGTTTCTTCCACTGATCCCAATAACGAACAAATGAACGAAAAAAGATAATTCGTTCCATTGCCCCAACCACCATTTTAACTACACTAAGAGGAGGGACATTGAGTGCGCTGATCTTTGTCCAATTAGCTCACTCTTTTCACATCATGCTGAGACCCACCAGAAGTTCACTTGTGGACAAGAAAGCCTCAGCAGAGTCGTTCTAACAAATTAAGGGGAAAACTGAAATATCAATGAAATAATATATAAAATTGATTGACATCAATGGCATGAAAATGTATACTAAGAGCTGTGCTGGGAACAGTGGAAAACAACAAAAAAGTAAATTTAAGTAAAAAAAATCTTTTAAAAAACACTACTCCCAAACCAATATGGAGCAATATGTAAAGCATTGGTTTGGGCCCTCTGGAACATACAAAATATAACTTTGAATCTTGTGAAGGTCTCTGCATAATTAGATTTTAAATATGGATTAATTAAAAGTTTATTTATTTTTATATTTTCTCCCTTGTTTATGATTTGTTGATTAACGTGTTACCCCCAAATCAATTATTATTTGTATCTCATTTGTCTCAGTATTTTATCTATTATCACTAATAATTTGTATGTTTTATGTATTTCTATGATGGAAAAAAGGCCCTATTTCTTCTGAACTAAATGATGTATAATCTGTGCAGATATTATCAAATATCGAAAAGGGGAATCATGGTTTTTCAACCATATGATAAAAATGATGAAATATATTTGTACCCTTTGCTTATGAAAACTCTCAGGCCTGAGTGGTTAATCTATGTATTACGCACTGCCAGCTTGGAAAAACTGTTTACTCAGCTCTTCTTACAGTACACACATTCAAAGGGTATGATAAGACTATAAACGACAGACTAAGACTAACTGATACATTTGGCGAAGAGGGTCCTGCGTGGAAACTTACTATCTATGCACAGTAAAGTAAGAAAGACAAAATGTTCAGCTCTCCTGGAAACACCTGGTTTAGTGATTAGAGCCCCTGAGATGTAGGGGAACAGTATGGACACAGCCAGAGCTTGTATTGTGATCACCTCTACCCACTGGGAGAGAGAAGGCACACAGTGGGGAGAGGACATCATTTTCTTAGGAGTGAAAAACAAAAACTTTACTGTATCTTCCAAGGCCGTTTTACATTTAACTTTGGGGTAAATTCACCAAATAAGATGTGAAGATTTGGGATGTTTCAACACAATAGGTAGTAGAAATTCATTTTTTCACCCAGAGAGAGAATAAAACATCAGCAGAATATGAAGGCTATTTAAGGTCCATAATCTGCTATCAGTTTGCTTAATGAGGGAGCAGATGTGTTTACCCGTGTTTCCATGGAGGGAGCAAAATACAATTAAATGCAAACACCACTGGCTACTAATTACATAACATATCTTCTTGCTTAGAATGATTATTCCATGTACAGTCTTCATATAACATAAATCCCTGTCATGTCATAATGCTTTAGAGGCAATTGAATATATAATCAGCCAGTGAGTGAATGTGAAATCAACAAAATGCCTGGATGCAACATTCTGGAGGGGCACCGCACACCTTGGGTGGCTTTGGCATGACACCATGTTTTCTTATACAATGGCATGAGTAAAATTTCTGGCCTAGGTCAACAAGGCTTAGGGTGACAGTTTTAGGTGTGTAAGCCACAATGCCCCCTAGTCATCATGTCTGATCAGGCTCCCTGGTGCTCCACTTCTCCATGGGCTGGGTGGGGAGATCTAAGACCTCCTTTGAAACTGACCCATATACTGTAGACAAAATGCAACTGTGTAGGGGGGTGGGGTGGCTAGGACACTATTCTGGGTCAGACCTAGGACAACCCCAGCTAAAAAAACTCTCACAGTTCAGCACATCCAAGATCAGCGGGCAGGTCCTGAAGCTATTGAATTTTAAAGGACAGCATTACAGATCTCACAAAAAACCTTCAAGACTCAGTAGCTCGTAGCCATATTATATTGGTCAAGGTGAAAGATGTGGCTGTCCATTTCTGCTACTATATGGTAACTGCTATGGTAACACTGCTAATAGTAGGGACGCTAAGGACCAATATTCTATATAAGTAAAATCTAAACGAACTAATGGGACTTTGCTAGATTAAGATCCTCTGGATCCAATAGTCATGTGGCTTTTTCTTCCTCTCCAAGCAATAAATAAACACATGGTGGAAATGGCCATGCTAGTGCCATTATGACAATAAATATTTAGAAACTTAAAGGGGTTCCAGAAAATACCAGAGGCATATGAATGCCCACACACTTTTTGCACTTGCACAGTGCTGTCAATGCAAATATGTAGATGCCAGGGCACCAGTTACGTATTAACTATAGACACCATTTAAACATATTGCGTAATGCTGCTGGCATGGTCTAACAGTTTCTGTACTGATAAAATCTGTATAATAGGAAGGAATGAAATTTAATTGCAGGTAAACCACCTAATTATACAATGAGCATGCCAATACATTGAGTCACATCATTACCTATCATGTGAACTTTCCTTTTGCATAACACTATGGGTGCGTATTGGGATTATGGACAACACATAATTTATGAATTTGTGCATTGCTCTACAAAACAGCAGAAAAGTAATTAAAATATTAGGGATTCTCACTGATATTAAATGGTGGTATTCATTTATTAGTTTCAAGAAAGGAGCAGGTCTCGTTGAAGGGTTTGGTTTGGGGAGCCACAGATTAGCACAGAGGACTGGCAGATTATTATTATTTATTGTTTTATATAGCACCATAAAATTCCGTAGCGCTGTACAATGGGTAGATAGGATAAGTAGTAACCTAACAATTTGACAGAAACAGCAGGTGAGGAAGCTGGGTGCTAGCAGGAAAAAAACTCTCTTGAAGCACACCAAAGAAAAAGGAATCCCGGCACTCCAATTTTTCCAACAGCTTCCAATTTTTAGGTTACTTTATTTAGAAAAAGCAAAAAAGCAACGTTTCGGCCAAACAGGGCAATGTTTTTAAGATGGAGACGGCAGTTTTTAGAGACAGCTGAATGTGGGGGGTGAACGAGAGATCAAGGGTGACACCGAGACAGGAACCATGACGAGACAGGGAGATGACAGCACCATTAACATTAAGGGAAACTGATGAGGGAATCTTAGCATTGGAGGGAGGGAAGATGAGGAGTTCAGTTTTGGAGAGATTGAGTTTCAGGAAATGTGTAGACATCCAGGTAGAGACAGATGCAAGGCAGTTAGTGACATGATCTAAGACAGAGGGAGAGAGATCAGGGATGATAGATCTGGGTGTCATTAGCATACAGGTAGTATTTGAAAGCCAAAGGATGCGATTAGTTTGCGGAGGGGAAGTGTTACTGGAGACGGAGGCACTGAAGGTATGATCACAGAGGTAAGAAGTGAACCAGGAGAGAACACTGTCACGGAGACCAAGAGCATGAAGAGTTTGAAGGAGAACAGGGTGTTCCACAGTGTTGAAAACAGCAGAGAGGTCCAGTAGGGATAGCATGGAGCAGTGACCCTTGGATTTAGCAGTGAGGTCATTTGTAACTTTATAAGGGTGGTCTCAGTGGAGTGTCGAGGGCGAAACAGATTGAAGAGGGTCAAGTAGGGCATTAGAATCAAGAAACTTAGTTAATTGGGTATAAACAAATCTTTCAAGAAGCTTAGAGGCGAGAGGAAGTAGAGAGATGGGACAGTAATTGGACAGATCAGTCAGGTCAGGGAGGGCTTTTTCAAGATTGGAGTAATGGTGGCATGCTTGAGGGAGGATGGGACAGATCCAATAGGGAGGAAGAGGTTGAAGATGTGAGCTAAAGTAGGGACAGGAGTAGATGAAAACGACTGGGTGAGATGGGAAGGGATCGGGTCAAGTAGACATGTGGTTGGACAAGAGGAAAAAATAAGCGCATGTACATCCTCTTCAGTGACAGCAGAGAATTGATTTAATGTGGCGAAGGAAGAAGAGGTAAGCGCGTAGGAGGGCACATAGTCAGAGGGAGGGACTGTGCAGATATTTCATACCCTAGAGAGGATTTTGAGGAGTCCTTCTATAGATGAAAGCACAATTCAGAATTTTGTATTCCTGCATTGTGAATAGTTTGAAGGTTTTAATTCCCAGTTGCTGGACAGGAGAATGTATGCAACTAAAATATTTATTTCCTTCTTGTTGGCAGGAGGATTCAGAAAGAGAATTTGGTTTCCAAAGCCCGTTAGTATGCCATCAGAAATGTAAACGACGTACATTTTACAGCTGAATGTTTCTTATACATGCATTGTTTGGTGAAGAAAAGTGTCAGTTTCAGCGTATCACTCTTCAGATTAAAAGCATTGGAAGAAATACAAATACAAGGATATTCAGATTTAGTTTTTTATTATAAAAAGAAAACAAAATCTATTTAAAAAACAAACTATGTCAGATTGAGATGGCAGTTAGAAGCAGTAGATCCTAACCAGCTATTAACAACAGAGACCCATCCATAAAGAAAGGGGGGGTAATTTTTATCTGTATAGCAATTTTTGTAACAGAGGTTTTACATGGCAATTCATATCCTTTTTGAATGGCATACTGTCAGTGATGGAACAGGAAAGACTCTTATTTGTTTCCCTTTTGGATATGCCTCTTACACAACTGAACATGATCAGGCACATCTGACTTTCATATTAGATGAAAAATAGAAAAAATATTAATCAGACTAACTTTAAATTCCAAAACTTCAAGACTTTAATGCCATCGGAGGGGGAAATATGAAACATCATTTTTATTTTTCTTTCCAAAACTAGCATTTCAATGTTATTGGTGAGCCTGCATCCAATACATTTTGTGACCCTCTCTTTACTGAAGAGTTGATCGAAGCACCTCAAAAAGTCATGTGACGTCATGCAATGGACTTTAGTCCTGTTGTGTGGAATCTAGAGTGATACTCAATCATCTCTTTGTTGTTCTAAGCTTCATACTTCATAGCCCAAAAAGGTTATTATGAATCTCCATTCCTCTGTTTTCTTAAAGCACCAACACAACTTGATTTAAAATTGTAATCACTCCACAACCCTTGATATAGATTATCTCCTCCCCGATCTTATTTTTTCCCAAAAAGACTAACTTTACATTTAAATATAAAAATACTACACATATGGACCCAAATGACAACAATGCTATAATTAATCGCAGTCATAGCATAATGACTGTAGCTGGTAAAATAGCTAAAAAGTCCTGGGTCAGTTGATACACGAGAACCTATCATAGGCACGCAGGAGATTCGTAACATGTCAACTGATTGGAAGTACCTGGCAAAGAATTGGTATGGATGGAGACGCTCCTGCCTGTTAGTGGTTATATGTAAGAGAGGTGCATTTTCACATCTCCCCTGAGCTTCTCCATTCGGCCCCCCATTCTTTAAAGTCCCGTTCACAGGGTAAACCTAGCAATAGAGGATACTGAGTCACTTGAACTGTATACTCTGCAAATGTCTAATGTGCTTTCCTGCCAGCGTTAAAAATATCACCCCAAAGTCCAAAAAAGCATAGTTTCACAAGATGCCGATGTTCCCTCTGGCAGGAAAGCTCCTCAGTCAGTCCTGTTTCTATTACATAATGCCATTTTTTTTTACATTATACAACTTATGTTATATGTTTTCTACAAACATAATTAGAAGCTTCTATCCTCAATATATATCTTCCAAATTCTAGCAAGACTGAAAATATTGTAGGGATTGCAGTGGATAGAAGCACAATACATGCTGTTAGTGAGAGACTGGGGTAATTGTTCTACTCACTCCCACTAAAATGGCATTGGCATGAAAACAGACATTGGTTTGAGGTATGAGGAATAGAAACAGAACTGGCTACAACTGTACAAAGAGGGCAGTAAAATAGCGATAATTTTACACCTATCCCCATTAATTCTTGTATTCAAAAGCTTCATCTCCAGATTCATGCAGCAAGCAGGTCCGGATCAGTGCTTCTGTCACAGCATAGGGGTCACAGTTGGCCGATGGACGGCGGTCTTCAAAGTAACCCTTCTGCTCTTGCCCCACAGTGCGCGGGATGCGGATACTTGCACTACGGTTTGCCACCCCTGCAGAAAACTCATGGATGCTGGAGGTTTCGTGGAAACCTGTGAGGCGACGTGCATTGTCGGTACCTCCCTTTGGATCATAGATTCTGATGTGGTACTCATGGCGTTTAGCTAGATGCTCAATTGCTTCTTCTATGTGTCTGGAAACAAAAACACAAGGAAAATTATTACTCAGACATTCATCTAAGCCTTTCTTTCTTCTATCTATATCTATCCATGCAGCAAAACTTTGATACCCACAGTATTTTTCGGCTATTTTTACGACAACGTTATCATTATCTCCATTTTTACAGCCAGTGACATTATCATTGCAATTTACTTTCAATCTGGGACATTTTAAATATATTCCTTTTACTTACTTCAGGCCACCTTCTTCTCGCATGGACTTTGTGCTAAAGTTAGTGTGGCACCCAGCACCATTCCAGTTTCCAGTGATTGGCTTGGGATCGAAGGAAACAATAAGGCCAAAATCCTCACATACTCGATGCAGAATAAAGCGTGAAATCCAAAGATGGTCCCCCATTTCAATGCCCTCACATGGTCCAACCTGGAACTCCCACTGTTAAAAAAAGACAGTTTCATATTTTATTTCCTGGTAATGTATTTCCTTAAAATAGCAATAAGTTAATAATTTCCCATAATTGTTTCTTATTTCCATTGGGAAAATCCATATTACCTGTGCTGGCATCACTTCGGCATTGGTTCCACAGATCTTCACTCCAGCGTAGAGACATGCCCGATAATGAGCTTCCACAACATCCCGGCCATATGCCTTATCTGAGCCAACTCCACAGTAATACGGACCTGTAAACAAAAAAAGCTGTTTTAAACCAGGAGATCTAGAGATTTTTTTAAATATATTTTTACATTAAGGTGTCTGATGGTTGACTCCTAAACTACCATATAAAAGTGGAGCCAATATCACAGCTGGTGTACCACAAGGGTAACAGGAGCTGGAAGTATTATGCTAATGGATCATCTTGCATTTCAATATAGTTTGTGTTTATTTGCTTTCTGCATTTTTAACTCTTATTACCATTGTATTTGGTTTTCAAGAGGAGTTGGTATGTCTATCATTTCACATCTTTTAAATGTCCTTAATTAGATGTTGGTGTTGATACTGCGTGAGACATTGCACAACACTACACTACCTACATGACCTATGTCCACAACGCCGGTGAGCCTATAAAGGCTTGTATTACTCGGTGTTATCCAGTTTTTCTGTTCACAATAATCCAAAAACATGTTTCCACGGTTTTAGCTTCATTGGTCTCAGCAGACCAGCATATAAAGAATTAGACATTGATGATCCCGATCATACCTTGGGGTCCTGGGAAGCCATTAGAAGGCCAACCGAAAGGATGTCCATCTGTTCCCAACAATGTATATTCTTGTTCCATCCCAAACCAAGGGTGTTCGTTAGAAACCATGTCCATGATCTGTTTACATGTGTGACGTAGGTTTGTTTCTAGGAACAGAATTTATGAGTGTTAAAGAAAGATATTTACTATCTATCTATCTATCTATCTATCTATCTATCTATCTATATTATTCTATTTGTCCAGGGCAGCTGGACAGCTCCAGGTGCTACAAATAACGTATCTATGCCTTACACAGCATAAAATAATTTTCAATGTATAAAACTAATGTTTCTCACCTGCTGTCTTTCTGTTGTACTTCAAGACTTCGCAAAACACCAGTTTGTTGGGATCTCTCCTGAAAGGGTCTCTGAACATGGCTACCGGGATCAGGTACATGTCACTATTTGATCCCTCCGACTGATATGTGCTAGAGCCATCGAAGTTCCATTCCGGGAGATCTGCACAAGGTTAGAGCCATATTGTAGGCAGGGCAAACCCTTTACGAAGCAGGATGTATTTTTCTTTTAGAAATAAGTATTTTTTGGGTTCAAAGTTAAATAAGCATGTTTTATCTACAATAAGATTTAAGCAGAAGACTGAATAAATCCACGTATGCTTTTTTTTGTAAATTGCATATATATATATAATCATAGTTGGATCTTTATCAGCCTGTGTGCACTGTTGGGCCATTAGTTAATGTTACACAGAATGAGTATGTATATAATACTCAGCATGAGGCTCTATCATGGGATAGAAATATACATTATTTTGAAAGGGTCAATGCACACCTTCAATAGCTTTGGGTTCGGAATCCAGGGTGCGAGTCTTGCAGCGCAGACCCTCCCCTGTCCCATCTATCCATATGTACATAGCTTGAACCTTCACCCCTTGAGGCAGATCCATATACATCTTCTTCACCTCCTTGCTTAGTTGTGCGCTTGCTGAGGTGGCCATGGCTGCTGTAATGGAGGTGGATCTGCAGGGCAAAGAACACCAAAAAGGTTATTCAAACTGCATTTCGAGTCAGAAACACGGACTAAAGGACAAGGCAGAGAGAAAAAAAGCATGCTAATAAAACCGAAGCAATGAACACAATGGGAGTTATCTAGGGAAACTGGCAAAAAGTGGCAGCCTTCATAGGAAACACTCTGTGGGTTGCTATAGTGACTGCACCAATCCTACTACTTTACACCAAGACGGCTCGTTGTACACAATCTCGAATCCAGACTACACGGTTGTAGACAATATCAGGAGTATTAAAAGGATGTTTGGATAATTTAAATCTCCAATTTTTATAAAATGACTCAATAACATAAATA
>VKOC01000004.1:22568865-22585573 GCA_009364415.1 Spea multiplicata
TTGAACTGTATACTCTGCAAATGTCTAATGTGCTTTCCTGCCAGCGTTAAAAATATCACCCCAAAGTCCAAAAAAGCATAGTTTCACAAGATGCCGATGTTCCCTCTGGCAGGAAAGCTCCTCAGTCAGTCCTGTTTCTATTACATAATGCCATTTTTTTTTACATTATACAACTTATGTTATATGTTTTCTACAAACATAATTAGAAGCTTCTATCCTCAATATATATCTTCCAAATTCTAGCAAGACTGAAAATATTGTAGGGATTGCAGTGGATAGAAGCACAGTACATGCTGTTAGTGAGAGACTGGGGTAATTGTTCTACTCACTCCCACTAAAATGGCATTGGCATGAAAACAGACATTGGTTTGAGGTATGAGGAATAGAAACAGAACTGGCTACAACTGTACAAAGAGGGCAGTAAAATAGCGATAATTTTACACCTATCCCCATTAATTCTTGTATTCAAAAGCTTCATCTCCAGATTCATGCAGCAAGCAGGTCCGGATCAGTGCTTCTGTCACAGCATAGGGGTCACAGTTGGCCGATGGACGGCGGTCTTCAAAGTAACCCTTCTGCTCTTGCCCCACAGTGCGCGGGATGCGGATACTTGCACTACGGTTTGCCACCCCTGCAGAAAACTCATGGATGCTGGAGGTTTCGTGGAAACCTGTGAGGCGACGTGCATTGTCGGTACCTCCCTTTGGATCATAGATTCTGATGTGGTACTCATGGCGTTTAGCTAGATGCTCAATTGCTTCTTCTATGTGTCTGGAAACAAAAACACAAGGAAAATTATTACTCAGACATTCATCTAAGCCTTTCTTTCTTCTATCTATCTTTATCTATGCAGCAAAACTTTGATACCCACAGTATTTTTCGGCTATTTTTACGACAACGTTATCATTATCTCCATTTTTACAGCCAGTGACATTATCATTGCAATTTACTTTCAATCTGGGACATTTTAAATATATTCCTTTTACTTACTTCAGGCCACCTTCTTCTCGCATGGACTTTGTGCTAAAGTTAGTGTGGCACCCAGCACCATTCCAGTTTCCAGTGATTGGCTTGGGATCGAAGGAAACAATAAGGCCAAAATCCTCACATACTCGATGCAGAATAAAGCGTGAAATCCAAAGATGGTCCCCCATTTCAATGCCCTCACATGGTCCAACCTGGAACTCCCACTGTAAAAAAAAAGACAGTTTCATATTTTATTTCCTGGTAATGTATTTTCTTAAAATAGCAATAAGTTAATAATTTCCCATAATTGTTTCTTATTTCCATTGGGAAAATCCATATTACCTGTGCTGGCATCACTTCGGCATTTGTTCCACAGATCTTCACTCCAGCGTAGAGACATGCCCGATAATGAGCTTCCACAACATCCCGGCCATATGCCTTATCTGAGCCAACTCCACAGTAATACGGACCTGTAAACAAAAAAAGCTGTTTTAAACCAGGAGATCTAGAGATTTTTTTATATATTTTTACATTAAGGTGTCTGATGGTTGACTCCTAAACTACCATATAAAAGTGGAGCCAATATCACAGTTCCACAAGCTGGTGTACCACAAGGGTAACAGGAGCTGGAAGTATTATGCATTTCAATATAGTTTGTGTTTATTTGCTTTCTGCATTTTTAACTCTTATTACCATTGTATTTGGTTTTCAAGAGGAGTTGGTATGTCTATCATTTCACATCTTTTAAATGTCCTTAATTAGATGTTGGTGTTGATACAGCGTGAGAGATTGCACAACACTACACTACCTACACGACCTATGTCCACAACGCCGGTGAGCCTATAAAGGCTTGTATTACTCGGTGTTATCAAGTTTTTCTATTCACAATAATCCAAAAACATGTTTCCACGGTTTTAGCTTCATTGGTCTCAGCAGACCAGCATATAAACAATTAGACATTGATGATCCCGATCATACCTTGGGGTCCTGGGAAGCCATTAGAAGGCCAACCGAAAGGATGTCCATCTGTTCCCAACAATGTATATTCTTGTTCCATCCCAAACCAAGGGTGTTCGTTAGAAACCATGTCCATGATCTGTTTACATGTGTGACGTAGGTTTGTTTCTAGGAACAGAATTTATGAGTGTTAAAGAAAGATATTTACTATCTATCTATCTATCCATCCATCTCCATTATTCTATTTGTCCAGGGCAGCTGGACAGCTCCAGGTGCTACAAATAACGTATCTATGCCTTACACAGCATAAAATAATTTTCAATGTATAAAACTAATGTTTCTCACCTGCTGTCTTTCTGTTGTACTTCAAGACTTCGCAAAACACCAGTTTGTTGGGATCTCTCCTGAAAGGGTCTCTGAACATGGCTACCGGGATCAGGTACATGTCACTATTTGATCCCTCCGACTGATATGTGCTAGAGCCATCGAAGTTCCATTCCGGGAGATCTGCACAAGGTTAGAGCCATATTGTAGGCAGGGCAAACCCTTTACGAAGCAGGATGTATTTTTCTTTTAGAAATAAGTATTTTTTGGGTTCAAAGTTAAATAAGCATGTTTTATCTACAATAAGATTTAAGCAGAAGACTGAATAAATCCACGTATGCTTTTTTTTGTAAATTGCATATATATATAATCATAGTTGGATCTTTATCAGCCTGTGTGCACTGTTGAGCCATTAGTTAATGTTACACAGAATGAGTATGTATATAATACTCAGCATGAGGCTCTATCATGGGATAGAAATATACATTATTTGGAAAGGGTCAATGCACACCTTCAATAGCTTTGGGTTCGGAATCCAGGGTGCGAGTCTTGCAGCGCAGACCCTCCCCTGTCCCATCTATCCATATGTACATAGCTTGAACCTTCACCCCTTGAGGCAGATCCATATACATCTTCTTCACCTCCTTGCTTAGTTGTGCGCTTGCTGAGGTGGCCATGGCTGCTGTAATGGAGGTGGATCTGCAGGGCAAAGAACACCAAAAAGGTTATTCAAACTGCATTTCGAGTCAGAAACACGGACTAAAGGACAAGGCAGAGAGAAAAAAAGCATGCTAATAAAACCGAAGCAATGAACACATATATATATATATAACACTATATATGATATATTCTGTTTCAGTTAAATAAAATAAAAATAGCAAATAAAATGAAATTTTGCACTTTTTTACAGAACTCTATGCATATAAGTCATTCATTTTGGGAAAAAAACAAAAACGTAAGCTATTTGGACTCCACTACGCATTACATATACGATTCCTGTGCATGCCATCCAAGGTATCGCATAGCAATAACAGTTTTAACCCCTGACATGCCACGGCAGAGAACATTTCTCCATGGAGCGGCAATACAGGAGTCATTGTTTGTGAAAATCATTTGTTACGGTCTAATGAGTTTGCTAAAAACAGAACCCTTCAAGCACCCTCAGGATGTCCATCATAGATACCCGTGTTTAGAATTGTTCGTTTGGGTTACGACAGCCTTAATTTAAAATTACAGGGTATAAATAAACACGCTGTGAACGTAACAACTGTGGACATGGATGTACATGCCTGGCACAAATAACTACACACGAGGCACAGGTGTAAAAAACAGCGATGCAGACAGAAAACACAGCGCACACCTACAGTAAGCCATGGAGGCGTTAAAAGGGTTAATACTTAATACAATATATCCTTTCAATCAGGGCCGAACGTGATCATTTAACCCCTTAGGTATCACTCATCAGGATATGTCATATCTCCGCACATCACAATACTGCCTTACAAAACAGGGTATGTGACAGTATACACAGACAATCAAACACAACAGGCAAACTGTGACAGAACACACAAGAGACAAGAACAGGGCGAGGAACACTCAGGAGATGGAGAAAGGAACCCAACAAACATCCCTGGGATCCCTGGAGAGAGTGCGCGGCAACCTTCGTCTAAGATCTAAACTGCCTTCCAGTACGGGCAAGGCTGCTGTACAGCACCGAGAACAATAGAGACGTGATCGATCCCGTACATTCTGTACGGTCCTGCCAGAGACAGACGGACAGACATACAATGTAACTATAAAGAAGCGATCGCTCACCTGGATCACAAGAGGATGCTGAGGCTGATGCTTATTATGTTGCTATCTTAGTTTTCGGCTCCCATGCTAAGGTTTGAAAGCATCAGTGTTCTGCTACATATATTCAGGATCTCGGTGCCGCCCCCCAGGTCACTGATTGGTCCGTGCACAGACGTGATCGCCGCATGCCATGCTAGAGCCGCCCCTATGGCAGCGTGCCATTGGTCAAGAGGAGAGAAGGCGCAACCCCATCCCAAGAACTCTACACCCCCGTTATCCGAGAATAACAAGTGCGGGGGGGGGGGGCCAGGGAGGAGAGACAGCCATGGACCACAAAGAGAAGCCAGTGAGAGTTACATTGTATGGAAGAGACAGCAGAATAGAGATCATGGCTGTAGGAATGTGCTATAACACGAAAAAACAATTAGCCATTGCAGGCTGTGGTGAACAGTGCAGTCTGTGTTCTGATTTATACCGGCTGCAGGTTACTATTTGTACAGTAGGAGGGGGGGGGTATCAGTCCTGTAAGGAATAAAACAACACATCTGGATTCACTAAGCGGTGGAAAGGAATATCGCCCCTGGTTAGTTTGGCAGGCATCGCAGGGCTGCTTTTTTTCTACTTGGGTTTGTAAAATAGCTTCCTGGCTCAGAAATCAGACGGTTGCTGGAAAGGTCTGGGAAACCAACTCGTTCCACAAGATGTCAGCTGCTGTAATATTCCTGAAGGGAAGAGCAGGCAGTGAATAGACAGCTCTTCTCCGGCAGTAGGCGTTAATCCCGCCGTACTGCGCTGTGGAATATGAAGGTGCCATATAAAAGCCAGGCTTCAATGTGGGCAGCTCAGCCTCTGTGGTGCCCAAGCAAATGATTTTATTGGGAAGGCTGTCAACTTCCAAGAAGGGCAAGTGAAGCCAGACCCAGTCCATGGCCTAGAAATGTAGATGTAAATGTGCAATGTCCGCACTGACGCCCTCCACCACCACTGCATAACAACTGAGCATAACTACTTCCCCTAGAGGAAGCACATAAGGGATCTAGTAACAGAAAATATGGGGCTATAGCTCTGCTACTCCATAACAGCTGCTATGTGAAACTGCACTAGCGTTTTCACTTAAGCCTTCAAATACATTGATTACCGTTACAGTTACGGTTTTAGCTTTGAATAGTGGTCCTGCCCATATCACCGCACGATATGTGGAATTCTACAAATAAACATCATTACATAACCGATAGAATAACCGGAAAACTATAGGACAACAAAACTGTTTCGTTTGATTTAGCAAATCAATTTGGATTATATTTCAGATCCTTACATAGGGTTTTTTTTTAAAACTTTGGGTTATATTTAGTTTGCCGTAATAAAGTCTAGCTAAAAGTACAGAAGGGTGTGCATACAGTTTAATGAGTAGGAAGAGGGTACCCCGTATAATTAAAAAACAGCAGTTTTCGGCCATCGGGTCCCGCCATGTGGGCTTATGTAACCAGCCCTGGCATAGCTTAAGGAACACAATGTCCTGCCTCTCCTCCCTCACTACAAAGATTTCTATCATCTAGAATAGGATCTTGTTTACAGGACGAGGTGGAGTATAGAAAGGCACAGTGGGTATCTACGAAGAAAGAATGCCAAGGTGCCACCAAGTGGCCATGTGCTGAAATTACAGCTTGTTTGTTGGTTTATATATGTTTTACATTATTCCAAGACTGGAATGTTCTCTGTTACTTGTTAATGCAACATATTGACAAACTTTATATTTACAGACGGCTCAGAAACATTTGCAAAAGTGCTAAGGATGTCAGCGAACAACTCATAGACTGTATTAGTAAACAATTAGCCATCTACTTTGGTAGATGACTAGATCAGAGCATACTATATGACATCACTTTGCTAGAAAGGTGCCTGTATGTGATGTCATAGCTTCGTTAGTTAAGACATTTTATTGTATCTACAGAAAGGTATTAAAGTTACCCAAATCCATGTTTTTTTAGGCAAGACTAGAGTCTAGGATTTCAGAAGTATAAACACGATATTTGTTCGTGGCTACGATAAATGATTTACGTGCCAGTAGAGCGTGTTTATGTCATGCCGGAATTGCAGTTATTGAAGCCCTGCTGAATATTTGTGTTTATATTTCAGAGTGTGTATGAGCCTGCTAATATTCTGTTAAATATATATAAAAAATATATATTTTCACCTATTTTTTTCCTATTCTCGAATGAGAGGACTGCCATCACAGAATGCACTGTGCATGATTTCACCTGATTTAATGACAAAGATCATTACGAGTGCTTATATATAATTGAGTGCTAGTCCCTTAATAGACCTGCAACAAATCAAGTAGAATAAAGTTATTTCTCGTAAGTAAATATACATTAAACAAAGAGTGTATCCAGAAATTTGGAGAGGGAGATCTTCTCACAACTCCCACTATAGAATTGCTTCTGGTAGTACTGTTACTCTTACTGGTTCTGTCAGTGATAATCTGGTGAAATCTGGATTCTATACCCATAGGATAGGAATGAAGTAGGACTCATTTGTATAATATTGTTTAACTGATATCGCCTGATATGAAATAAATATTGCCTTACGGCATTTAAATAGGATTCTTTGCCCAAGAATAAGAGACTAGAACAAATTGTGACAGGGAGAACGGTGAGCCAGGTGCTAGGTCGCCATCTGCTGTGAAATCATGAGAATTACGCACATTTTCATGGGAAAGGATGATGATTTTTTCAAATGAATCTGTCACCTTTCACATTAGTGTCTCTGTTCACGTGCATTGAAATATATAGAATATGTATGTGCGTATTAAATGTAGTGAAGATATATTGGTGAGCGATTGAGATTGTACTTGGTGATCTGACCCAGATCATGACCAGCTCACTTAAAAGCTGCTGCTAAATCTCTATTACTCTGTATGATAAACCACTTTATGTGCTTTGCACGGACGTTCACTCTTATTAGAAATGGCTAGCTGTAGTCGGGTTCTCCTGCATAAATGGCTGAGATGACCGTACATAATGCAAAGTTTTATGTATCACAATAAGTTAGGAAATGTAAAAGGGAAATACCAGCCACCATATACATTATAAAATAGCTGCCCAGTCCCTGGTCCATGGTGCCCCTCTTGCAATTGCATGGGGGGATTCTTTAGAAGCCCCCATACGTGTCTTCCTCTTACCATAACCTTTAGCTATTTGCCTTGCAGCAGATTTGTTCAGCCAAAACATCTCTTGATGTGATATACACACCACCGGTCCGCTCTGGACTGCATGTGGAGAACACTTTTCTCCTGCCTATTGGCTGCAAATAATCGGACCACGGCGGAAACGGTGCTGCTGCTTCTTCCAAAGTATTTTATTTCTTTAAAGCATGTTAAGGAATGCTTATTAAAGTACTTTGCAAAGTACTTCAATATGCATTCTCTTTTGGAGAGGCAGACTGGATTGTTTAACCGCCCCTTTATGGGAATCACACTCATATATTATTTAAAATGCATTATATGTTACATTTTACATAAAAATACCCTGGGAGTAAAGGCAATGTTTACAATGTGCAGAATTGAGAAACGCGTTACCGAAGGTGACCCTAGGGTTCATTGTGCCTAGGTGCAGTATTTCTTTGACACGCCCTTCCCCTGTAGCTAACACACACAAACTTTCTCTTAACAACGTACATTAACACAAACACACACAATCACTCTAACACCATGCACTTACACATACATATACACCCAGGAACCACTAACTGAAGGCTCATCTCTGACACTCTTACATAATACACTGACACACAGATTATATGCTGGCACACACACTATAAAAAGACATACACTCACACTCCAACACTATATAAAAGATACAAAATAGGCATACCTGGGAGCTCTCCGGGTTTGACCTGAAGATTGCCAGGTGAAGCACCGGTTCTCTGATCCTCCGGGTCGTAGGAGCAGGATCTTGACACGCCCCACTCCCCACCCACTTTTCCCTTTAAATGGCGGTGTTTCCTGCTGCCGTCAGCAGCAATGCCTCTGACGTCAGCGGGAACGCCCACTGGCGTCAGCGGGAACTCCCACTGACATCAGGGGGGCCTCCCCTGACGTTAGTGGGCAGTCCTGGCCCGTCCCGCAAGGGAAGGCTCCGGGTAGCCAGAGTCTAGAAGTTCTCAGGTATGAAAATAGGGGAGTGTGTGGCCTAAAAAAAACTTAAAAGGCATGCCCACCCAGCTTTGTTTTGTGTACTTATTGGTCATTATTCTAGCAGCAACCCTAGAATATGAATGTGTATGCCTTTTTTTTGCTTTTTAGGTTGTGCACTCCCCTCATTTTTTTTGTTTTGCACATTTGCAGGTTCTTAGGGTTGAGCAGCCCCTCCTGCCACACAGGATGCCTCATTAATGGGGTCCAGAGAAGGCTTTAAGTTGCTTGAGTGTCTCTTTTGGGTTAAAATGCAGTGCCGTCTTACTGATTCAGCTCCTTTGTAAGCATTTTAGACAAAATCCCCAATATTAATACACAATTTGAATATTCACGTGTCATCTCTAATAAGCCGAACATTGTCTTTGTATTCCAGTATTCCCAAATTTACTATTGGATGCTTAAAGTCACTCTTGTCATATCTAAAGTACTTTATTTGTATGGGCTGTACTAAGAGTTACCTTGAAGGGTCTGTTGATGTGTAATAATTGTGCATTAGTCATATAAACCTTCCTTTTGGCATCAGGATGATTTCAGTGACATTTCATAATTATGCGATGTGTGGCTGTATACCTTATAAAAACACAGCGTCAATGACAATAAAACAGATAAAAGACGGAATATATTAAAAAATATATTACAAGTACCTATTTAAAGTGTGCTGCCAGAGAGAAATTCAGGTTTTAAAGCGGAAGAACAAGGGATCTCTGTTAAAATGGAGAAACAACAAAACCCAATGTTATTAAAAGAGCTTCAAAGTGTCCTGGCAAAACCGGGCAGATTTAAATAACCGGTCACCATCGACAGGAGTGGTTTCAGAGGATTGGAAGTTGGCTATTGTGGTCCCACTTCACAAAAAAGGTAGCAGGTTGTATATCTGGAGGAATGTCTTGTTTTTAGTGGGATACCTCAGGGATCAGCATTGGGACCCGTACTTTTTCATATTTTTATTAGTGATATTGCAAAATGTCTGCAAAAGAAAGAAAAAGCAAGCAGGACGCTGGGTTGAATAGCAAGAGGCATTAGTAGCACGAAGAGGGAGGTGGTTCAGCCCACTTCATAGATCTCTGGTCAGCATATCTGGGAACTTTCCAGGTTTAACATCGAGATCTCAGGGTGAAGCACCGATTCTCTGGTTCTCAGGGTCAACACCCGAATCCTCCAGGTCGCGGGAGTGGAGACTTGACACGCCCCTCTCATTTCCCCTTTAAATGGGGGTGTTTCCCGCAATGTCAGTAGGACCACCCACCGACGTCGGTGGGCAGTCCTGGCCGCGTCCCGCAAGGGAAGGCTCAGAGTAGCCGGAGCTCCAAAAGGTCCCGGGTATGCTGGTCAGATGTTACCTAGAGTATTGTGTACAGTTCTGGCGACCCCATCTCGAGAAGGATACTGATACGTTGGAGAGAGTTCATTGGGATCCTAAAATGGTAAATCGTTTGCAGGATAAAAATAAGTGCAGGGGGAATTTATTTCAAAGGAAGAAAAAAGCTAGGGCAAGAAGTCTTAATCTAAAACTAGAGGGTCAGATGTTTAGATCTGATGTAAGGACGTTTTACTTAACCAAGATAAATGGAACATCCTCCCATCAGTAGTGGTAGGCGAATGGAGTTAGGGAATTTAAACATGCATGGTAGACTTGTGCATTCAGATTTGTGTGAATTTTAACATAATTTGCCAATTTGATTAATTAGCACCAGTCTCTGAAAACGAGAAGAACCCCCAACAAAACAAACGAAAATCTGCAGTCAAATTCTATATATATGGTTGTCAGTGGTTGCTAGATCGATCTAGTACTTACATTTATCAAGAAAGGATTCACCCTCGAAAATTTGAATAATATATGTTAAAAAATAACAATAACATACTAAATTCCAGCTTTAAGGAATAAAGACAGTAACAAGCTTATAGTGGTCAGTATGACATTGAAACCAGTGACACCCAGTGGTCCAACTTACCACCCATGGGATACACAGAACTCACTGGGAAATTCCAAGCGGTCAGCCAACTGTATAACACTGTTTGTTTCAAGTTGGATATGACTATTTCTTTAAACATTTAAAGAGCTCTTACGTCTTCACAGAAGACAACCTTGTCCTGAGGTACATGCTCAGAAGTATCTGTTACCATAGAAACGCAAAAAGACCACAGGCATGGAGCAGCTCAATATTTAGTGCAGCTGTATACGCAGGCAGAAAATAAATATATTAAAAACTCAAAAATAGTGTTTCTATTCTTATCAGGATCTGCTGCTGCTGATAACCGGTCTCCTTGGAAACAGCAAACTCCATCTGCTGGTCTCCTGATTCCACAAAGAAGGTCGGTGGAATATTATACAGTGGATATGGTGGTGTGATTGGCGAGGAGGTCCTGTAGTAACAGAGGAGGAGCTAGTAGCAGAAATGGAGCGTGTTTTATGTGGATAAAAAAAGGTTATTAACTCTTATGCAGACGTAGCATAAACATGTTATACCCAGAAAGTACATCAGCGAGACATCCCTTTAACCATCAGAGTTGCGTAAACCTATTTAGAAGATACCTCAAACCGTCAGATAACTTAAACCATAGACAATTTCTTGATGTCACCCTCTTTTTAGCAATTTGTGCTACAGTAGCTCGTCTATTGGATTTGGCCACACAGGCCAGCCTTTACGTGCATCAATGAGCCTTGGCCGCTCATGAACCTGTCACCAGTCCACCGCTTTCCCTTCCTTGGGCCACTTTTGATAGGTGATGACCACTGCAGACTGGGGACACCTCACAAGAGCTGCAGTTTTGGAGATGCTCTGACCTAGTCATCGAGTCTTCACAATTTGGCGCTTGTCAAAGTCGCGCAGATCCTTATGCTTGCCCATTTTTCCTGCTTCTCACACGTGAACTTTGAGGATGAAATGTTCACTTGCTGCCTAATATATCCCACACGCTGACAGATGCCATGATAACAAGATTATCACTTCACCTGGTCATAATGTTATGGCCTCTCGGTGTATATGATATATGAATTAAACATATAAATATGGGTATGTGCATGCAATTTTCCCCTTAATATTAAATGCAGTAAGTAAGATCTGCTGTATACATTTGTTAAATAAAAATATTTGTGTTGACACAGTGGAGCTTTCAGCAACTTGATCTAATACAATCCAAACGCAGTAGGTCTAGCCTTAATCCTTCCGAAATATATTTTTAAATTGCGGACATTTTTGATGTTAACACAGATTTTCTCCCCTTGCCATTTAATGATAAACTCCGCAATTATTTCTTGCCTCTCCTCCACATACTTCATCTTGCGTGAAGCTTAAACTTAATTTTCCACTTCAGGGACATTGTATTGAGAGCCAAAAGAATAATTTTGTGTAAAATTGTGATGCAGCTGGAATGTGATCAGTGGAAAGCTACACTACGGCATGAATTGTACGAGAGGAAGAATGCGGTAGGGGTGGACTAGAGTGGAATAATACACCAAGAAGAATAAGAGATAGGGGAATAATGTAGCAAGGACAGAAGAGCAGAATTATACTTTCTGGATAGTGGAATAATACTTTGTGGCAGGTACTAGTGGAATAATATGTCACAGTGGAATATTATAAAGAACTGTAGAGTTGGGTTTTGTGTAGTGATGTTGTACATCGTAGGCATGTAAAATGCATTGATACTTTATTGTGGAATGATGCGTTATAGAAACAGCATCTTTAGCATCTTCTAAATGAGGAGTTTGAAGGCACCAATCTTACAGGTCCAGATACTAACAGGATTAGTGCGTTAATGCTCACCAGACAATTAATCCATCACAATGTATGGTTGGGATTATGATTTTCAAACTTCCAGAATTGTGTGGTATGCTGTATGAGGACTGAGGTTTGGTTTACCTAACAGAAGGCGATACACTTTGATGAGACCCCACAGACAAGGGCCTGACAGCTTAATGCTTGGCGATCTAGGACATGGTCATCTCTTATCATCTTGATCTTCCACCAATGCAAATGCAGACAACCTGGAAACACAAGAAAATAATTAGGGCTGTAGGGACCAAAAAACAAGCAAAAGAAGTGTGTTGAACCAACATGGATTGAACACTGGCTTTCCCAGCTATACTACATCTATTGAAAAATTGTACTTGCTTCTGATTTCGACTGCTGTTATTAGTAGAGACCACAAGGGGGTGATACATGTAAGTGCCTATAAAGAGAAATTCCATGGCAAATCAGGACCAGAAAGCACAACAAGAACCCATTCACACTCAGCATGCACTATCACACAAACTAGAACTCCAACTCATCTCCGTTTAGAAGCTGTTTTTCATTTTGTTTGGATCCACTTGTTAATCCTTTAAGGCCTCGACTGCAGTGTGTTTCAAAACATTACAACAGTCATCCATGCTGGCACTTATAGGGTTAACAACATAACACCCCCCCCCCATGTGTCCCTCTCCTGGAAGGGAAGTCCCTTTCCCCTACCTTTGTGTTCCAATGCCTTTTGGCAGCACAGAATATTGAGTGGGCTACAGTACGCTGGTGAAACTCACAAACATGTCCAAGTTTAATCATTCATCTGCACATTAGTGTAATTAAAGTTACCGTAAAACTTTGATTTTGTTTGTGAATTTTCTTTCTTTTCTTAAAAAGTAAGACATTTAAAAAATTTAAAAAAAAACACATTGTTGTCATTTTCAAAATAAAGCGATTTGACAACAGCAAATCTTCCTCATAGTTTGTATTCTCCCAAAATTGGAAACCCATATAGTAATCTTTAGCTTGTGTGCTGAGGCACGGTCATGGAAACCTATTTTAAGTTTTAGCTTCATAAATGCCTGAGGAAGGGACCTAACAATTTGCTCATGAAAGCTTGCAGTTAAACTCTCAGCCAATAAATGGTATCATCTTAACTATATTTTTCTCCTATGAAGCTCCTGACGCATAGAGCTTGTGCTGATATTGCTTCCGGAGGCAGTTTGGATCACTGCATTAAGTGATGCTCATACCTGGGAACTCTCCTGGTTTGACCCGGAAATTGCCGGGTGAGCGCTGCTCCTCCGGTTCTCTGGGTCAAGACCGAAATCGTTCGGGTCGAGGGGTTTTGACATGCCCTGCTCCCCGCCCATTTTTCCTTTAAATGGGGGTGTTTCCCACTGCCGTCAGCGGAAACGCCCCCAACATCAGCGGGAACTCCCTTGACGTCAGTGGGACCACCCACCGACGTCAGCGTGACCACCCACCGACGTCAGCGGGACCGCCCACCAAAACATCAGCGAGTCCGCCCGCTGACGTCAGTGTGCAGTCCTGGCCGCGTCCCGCAAACAAAGTTTCCGGGTAGCCGGAGCCCAGAAGTTCTCAGGTATGGTGATGCTACAGAGGACATTTTTATACACCATGTGCCTCAGCACTCAGGAGCCCCACTCTATGAGAGTTTGTGGTCTACCGCTGTTATTACTCCTGGACGCTTCCACTTCACCATAACAGGACTTGGACTGAGACAGTGGACCATGGCAGAAATTTTACAAACTGCTTGTGTCTAAAGAACCAGGTTATGATAGAGCCAATATTTGCCGGCTGCCTGTTTGCTTGATTTTAAACACCTGTTAGCAATGGGGTTGGGTGAAACACCTAAATTCATTTAGGAGGGATGTCCATATACTTTTGGTCGTAAAGCGTATATCATTTTGCTACAAAATATTCAAGCAATAAAAAATAAAAACATCAAAGACAGGTTTTAGTTTCATAGATTTTATTTTAAATTAACATATGTTATTATTTATATCATGTATTTTCCAGAAATACAACAGTTGGAACCATTATCTGCAGTTTTTAACTCAAGTGTTACCATCAAATACACATCAGGATGTTAAACACATGCACATGTACATAGGATCCATTCAATACTCTGCATTCAATACTCTCTGTACCAGCATTGTCGATATGGTTGTAAGCACAGCTTACGACAAAACAGACTCCATAACGTGTTTTTAAAATGCAATATTTTTTGTAAGATATCTGTCAAATCTTATACAATAGCCAGGGTGTAACTGTAGTTACCAGGGAAACTATTTCACATATACATCAAGAAATCTTGCATACCTATTAGCTTTTGAATAACAGCGTGTACTGAACTGGGTAGCATGTCCTTTTTAGGGACAAACGTTTATGTTCAGCTGAGCTGACTCAATACTGCCTTCCAATGGTTTGGCAGGTTAATTACACAGCACACGCAGTAGCAGCTAAAGCACGTGCTTAAAGTACGCGCCAAGAGGCTCCTTAGATTAGTGGATCCTGCAGACATGACCTATTGTCTGGTTATTAAATATGAATTTAGTCTGCTGACACCACCATTTTTATTTTGTACTGCAAGTTTTGGCATATTAAAAATATGTAAACACAGAAATTAGAAATAAAGAGCATTTCAACTCTTTGAGGCTGACATTTGAGTGCCTCAAGTCTGTTGAGACAAGTAGTCTAAAAGTCTGTTACCATAATCATGTTAGCATATTGTATTTATCATATAGAAAAACTACTTGTAATAATTATGAAACATGACATCTGATGAGACACGTTGGTGTCCTGTCTGCATAATGATATCCACAAATGACTGTCCACCTGTATCCTTTCTCCAATCCACTTGTTTCGTGGTTCATGTTGATGATGTTGAATAGTCAGACCTGAAGAATCAACCTGGTCCTCAGTCAAGGCCAAGATGTAGCCCACATCATGGCCGATAACAATGGTGCCTGGTCTGGAATTTTCCATTGAGCTTAGCTGCTCAATGTTGTCACTTTCTCCTCTGCCCTGTTCGTTGTTCATGTGAAAGATAGCTTAAATTTGCTTAAGGAAGAATGGTGTGCCAATTCCTTGTAAAGAGGGGATTTAATGAAACGAGGGTATGAATCTTTCTCCATCAGAATGCGCGCTTGTTCTTGGGCTGCATCGAAGCATGTTCTACAGGCAACCTTCATTTGTTGGCGAGTGAACTCCCTTGTCTGATGGTCTATATTAACCTGAACAAAGAAAAATATTCAGTTTAAATAAACTGAGTTAAATATTGCAATCATGTATGATAAGTAAAACATTATTGCTGATCCTAGTCCCATCCCTAGGCAGATATCTTTGACAGTCCTGTATAATAATTTTGGATCTTTATTTTTTCATCATTCATATAAATATATTTTCCTGCCCAAACCATTGCACTCAAAATGTTAATGACAAGATCTGCTCTCATATAGTTATCAGCTGGACAAAGCTTGATGTATTAAACGTTAGGTGTCTTATCCAGTTTTTTAACTTGAAATATGAAACTTTGGTTTAGAGCAGCTTTTCTTCTCTGACGGTTAGAGATCCACATTCATTTTAGAATTTCTGTAATTGTAAATTCCCAGTTGCGAGCTCTAAAGTACAATTCTGTTCTTACCTCTTGCGGAGCTCCACTCTGAAGAAATTCTTGATATATGATTTGAGCTTTAGCTCTCAGCTTGCTGTCTGACTCTATCATCCTGTACTCTTCACAGGCCATCCAGAATTCCAGGTTCTCTTCACTGAATTCTGTTTTCAAGAAGCTTTGGAACGCTAAGAGTCCATCTGCAGACAAGAGAAAACAAAAGGGTTAAAAGCTGCTACACTGCATAACTTCATCCATGGTGCCATTATTTATTTCTAATATATATTTTTCATCCTTGCTCTATGTTTTCCATAGCCTGTATTAATAAACCTAAACATAATATTTCACATCATTGGATCACTTCCCAGTATTCACCCCTCTTTGCGCTATATATAGCTCTCTTACGGGAATTCGTTTATTCTACCATGTGATGGAAAATAAATCTTACCTTTGCTACTAAGCAGTTGTCCAAAAGATTCCTTCAGTTTCATTGCTTCTTTTTTGGAGTTGCTATGGAAAAAAAAAGAGGCTGATATGAGATCATAGCAAACACAGAACCTCATACCTCCGCAGTAGATTAATGCCATGATAATAATAATAATTGCTAGGCGATCGCCTGCTGCTGTCGGAATACAACCCTATCACTCTTAATCAGATAAGAGTCTGGATTCAGAGTCCTATTGAACCAGTCCACAGGAGTTCTGGCGTTTTACACAAGAGGACAAGCTGGTTGAGGATGATGTGTGTTGTAATGGCATATATTGATGGTATAATATGAGTTATATTATTACACATATTATGTTTCACTTAAACAGTAGTGTATGTAAAGGTTATATATCCTATAGCTCCCATGTAACACTAAACACAGCCTATTTTCAGTAACCCTACTATATCACCGACGATCTTTGGGACACAGTGATAGGGCGAAACATCTATTAACCCCTTAAGGACAATGGTCGGTCCGTAAACCCATTGAAAACAATGCATTTTGTCATTAAGGGGCTAAAGCATTTATCAAGCTATTTACATAAAGCTGGAAACTTACTTGTTCAGTGTTCTGTTCTTTGCTCTCTTCTTGCAAACAGTTGAAGCGAGAAGATGATGTCCGATCTC
>VKOC01000004.1:22585673-22598880 GCA_009364415.1 Spea multiplicata
GATATAAGCATTTTTTTCAGTCTATATATATACAAATTTCACTCCATCTGTTTCACTATATGATATAAACAAATTTCACTCCATCTGTTTCACTATATGATATAAGTGTTTTTTCAGTCCATATATATACAAATTTCACTCCATCTGTTTCACTATATGGTATATGAAAAATTTCAGTATATGATATATGCGTTTCACTATATGATATATGAAAAATTTCACTATATGATATATGCGTTTCACTATATGATATATACGTTTCAGTATATGATATATGAAAAATTTCACTATATGATATATACGTTTCACTATATGATATATACGTTTCACTATATGATATATGCGTTTCAGTATATGATATATGAGTTTCAGTATATGATATATGCGTTTCAGTATATGATATATGCGTTTCAGTATATGATATATGCGTTTCAGTATATGACATATACGTTTCAGTATATGATATATGCGTTTCACTATATGATATATGCGTTTCACTATATGATATACAAGGGAAAAAAACCTGAAATAATGTCCCTAACGGCCCCTCATAGGTCAATCAAGAAGATATGTATTATACCACATAAAATGTTAAAAGGATACTCCGCTTATAGTAAAAAAAAAAACCTTGTTAGATTACCCAGGGTCTGCTGCATTAATTGTTAATAGAATTAGAATAATTATAATTAATAATGATAATGGACTCAATTTGCTTTTCTAGCTGTTTTTTGCTGTCACATTTGTACAGTATAACTAAAAATGAGGGTGCGGAACTGTAGTCCTCGAAGGCTGAATAAACTTCATGTTTTGGACAAAACAGCACAATGTGTAAAAAGTGGTTTCTGTTGCAAAGCTGAAACTTGCATTTCTTATGACGATTTTGATAAATAACCCCCTTAATGATCAGTGGTGCGAATGATTGAGTAATTAAATGTTAATTAGAAAAAAAGTATTTTGGCCCTCTGGGACATTCAGATATCACTTTGTCCTTCAGCGGTCCTATTGTTGCATTGATCATTCTAAAACCCCCCTTGAAGGAACATCACTCCCCTGAGCTGCCATAAACCCTTTGGGGACCCATCCCTCATAGGGGTGTCATGAGATAAAATCAACTATACCAGTGTGAAAGGATGCCTAGTGTCAGCACCCTTTGAGGACATTTACCCTGTGAACTCAGCTCACCCATCTACTTTTCTTTTTCAGTAAGTTTTAGGCCTTAACACCCATGTTTATAAGAGTTGGTGAATTCATATTTGGTAAAACATTTCTATTTGAGAACACCTATTTCTTGTTTATCTATTTAAGTATTTAAGATGTCTTGTGCAATATTGTTGTATTTTTCCATTGCTGCCATGTTTCTTACACTGTTTAAAAGTTTTCCAAACAAAATATTGCAAAATTACACCTGTGAGGGTGAAACCACAAAAGAGACGTGGTAGAGACGTGGTCATGATATGGCTCGCTATGTGAGGGGCATGGCCATGGGAGACCAATGATTTTTTTTGTCCATGACACTGGGTGTTCTTGGCACTGGATGCCCCTGAGTAAACTCACAAGGAGGAATCTGCAGAAGCTCTCCATGCATTGGCAAAAGGAACGGAAAAATAATTTAAAGGGGCTACCCAACTATCATGCACATGCAAAGTCTCGAGTGTCCTTTTACTTGTTTTCTTGTCTTTGATTATCATCCATCAAACAGGTTTTTGTTTTTTTTGTGCGGGATATGCCTACAGAGGCTTTTATAAATTTAATACAGATGTAGCAATGCACATTTCATGTATAAATGTAACCAACAAGATGTGGGTATTTAACAATACTACCTTTTCATATAAGGTTTATGTTCGATATGGTTTTGTTGAGGCACCACACCCTAACAATTTTCTGCTTCATGCTTCACATTAAAGTTGCTGGGGTTGCTTTGTAAATAGTACTGGTTATATAATCATGGAAAATTACCAACAGCTTTCTCACTAGCCAGTGTACACAATAGTTCAGTCTAGGAGTGCTTTTTATTCACAGCGGGGACTCATATTGTCCAGGGTCATCGGCCTTATACATTTACATTTGGATAAACACAGCTCTATCTGACAACAGATTGGCCGTAAAAATTTAGAGATGGCAAATAACTGCTTGTAACAAAAGAACCACTCTGAGAACTAGCTTGCTCATCATAAGCGAAAGGTTGGAACCATGTAATTAATCGCATCTAAAGCAGGAGTGCTATGTTAAACATCTAAAGGTTCAAGAGGCATTGTCCAGATGGAGACTTCTGTTCCAAACTAACCATTGTAGGAAAACCTTATCTTAAGAAATGTAGTGTCTGCTAAAGGTAAACATTATGTGCTAGGCTTTCTCGCTAATAAAGTATTAAGTATGTAACTTTAAACTGTGTCTCATGCAGCCTCATCTACAGAGCATGTGTATTAAAATACTTGAAAGTCCTTTAATATGCCTTGTTTGACCTTTAAAAAGAAACAAAAAAAACATGCCTTTAGAAGAAGCTCAAGCTTCAGATCTGCAGCACAGCACCCCTTCTGTTGAAGAAGCCAATCAGTGGCAAGTAAATATTCCCTTTGAAATCAGTGGGTGCGCTTTCTGCACATGGGATGGGAAGGATCATGTTAACACTCACCCCTCAACTCCTGCGAGACAGAGTATATCGCCTGCGCACAATCCTAGGAGCTAGGAAGCATGGAAAGAGGCAAATGCATATGAGGACATTGGCAACAGGGAACAGTGCACAATGGATGTAGTGTCACTTTAACATGGCATTTGCTCTTAATAACTACTGCCCAGTATAGAAACTACTCTATCTCGGATATTATGCATATTTTCTATACTTCTAGCATCTGTTTGTTTACAGAATTATTCTTCCGAACACTTGCTAGTGGTTTGTCTAGCACTATACTAAAATAATATAAACGCCACCTTAAATGAACGTCACTTTACGTACGGACAGTTATGAGACTATGAACATATGATGATCATTCACAGTAGTTGCCATGTAGCATTATCTAAAGGGAAATGTTACAACATGCTGGTGAGGAGTAGAGACGCAATAAGTTTTATAATTTGTAATTGAAGCATTAATAATGTGATAATTAATGCCGGTCAATGAGCTTCTCCATCACAATATTACCATTATATAAAAAAAACTAATTTCATCACTTTATAATTTAGAAAGGATACATTTGTACCCTTTACTGCATGTACAATGTGGTTGATGCATGTAATTAAAGGGAGAGTTTAATGTCCCCGTAAATACTTTTAATATGCATTCTTTAAACACAGAAAAACTAAGTTAGCTAGCCAAGCAGTGTTCTTGGATGAAGCACCATGTTTAGTGAGAGACGGCATCAGTGGACAAAATGCTGTGCCCTTCACTGCTTCATGGAACGATAATTATGTTTAGTTTCAGTGAGGGGTAATATTAATGTTACAAACAAACACATTTTAGATATGCTTCCAACTTTTGTAGCAACAGTTTGACGAAGGCCGGGCCTTTTCATCCAACATCAGTGCCTGACCAAATTATCTTTAAGCTGAAGAGTGGAGGCTACAGGTATGGTGGGAAAACTCCACATGGTTTTGGAATGGAATCCAACATGCTCACATATGTGATGGTGAGGTGCCCACATAACATTATGACAGGTGAAGTGCATAACACTGATAACCTTGTCATCATGGCACCTGGGTGGGATATATTAGGCAGCAAGTGAACATTTTGTCCTCAATGTTGCTGTGCTAAAAGCAGGAAAAATGGGCAAATTGTGATGGCTAGGCGACTGGGTCAGAACACCTCCAAAACTGCAGCTCTTGTGGGGTGTTCCTAGTCTGCAGTGGTCAAGTCCAACAGGCAAGCCGCTGTAGCTCAGATTGCTGAAATAGTACAGTACATTGCTGTTTGTTGTTTATTGGGCTGCGTAGCCGCAAACCAGTCAGAGTGCCCATGCTGATCCCTGTCACTGCTGAAAGCACCTACAATGGGCTTGTGAGCATGAGAACTAGAGCACGGCGCAATGGAAGAAGGTGGCCTGGTCTGATGAATCACGTTTTCTTTTACACCGGATGGCCAGGTGTGTGTGTGTCGCTTACCTGGAGAAGACATGGCACCAAGATGCACTTGAAGAATGCAAACCGGCCGAGGCAGTGTGATGCTTTGGGCAATGTTAGGAAACATTGGGTCCTTTCATTCATGTGGATGTTACTTTGGCACATACCACCTACCTAAGCATTGTTGCAGACCATGTACATCTTTTCAGCAGGATAATGTGCCCTGCCACAAAGCAAAAATAGTTCAGGAATGATTTGAGGAACACAACACCGAGTTCAAGGTGTTGACTTGGCATCCTAATTCCCCAGATCTCAATCCAATTTTCGCTGGAAAAACAAGTCCAATCCATGGAGGCCCCACTTCGCAACTTACAGGACTAAAAGGGTCTGCTGCTAACGCCTTGGTGTCAGATACCACAGCACACCTAGCTGATCGGTGTACGTTTGGTCATATAATGCACTCTTGGTGAGTGCAGGGCGGGTTGCCAATTGCTGTTATTTGAACCTTGTTTTTTTAAATCAAGTGGGTTCCTACTGGAGCCCCCAACCTGCTCTGTATAGAGCTATTTTTTGTAGGAAGAAAGATATTCAACTTCTGACACAGCAGGAGCTGCTTTGCTGGTGATTTAGGGACAGATACAAAGTACTAGATAGCACTAATCAATGCCTCCATGTGTGCTGTTAATACAGTACAGGAAAGCAAAACCTCCATACATGAACTTCTTAAATATAGGCGTGCAATGGCATAATCTAATCAAAGTGCCAAATTAATGGTGTGGATGTGTGGTACCATGGCTGCAATACAGCGTGCTGTGGTGTTGTTATCCACTTCTTAAGTAGGGCCAGTTTTTTTCCATTTTGAAGTGTCAAAACACATCTAATGCCACTGTAGGGTGTGAATCTGTTCCTTTTCCCCATTCTTGATTAAGTATGAAATTACATCATAAGACACTGCTGTAAGGGTTACCTTGTGACTGGGCGTACCTCCAAACTTGCAGAGGAAAGTAGAAAATTATATGTAAAATAATCCGGTAGGAGAAAATCTGCTGACGAAATGATCGATTGGGTGCGGTTCACACCTGCTAAGAGAACAGCAGCTCGGCCCTGAGGTAATAATTCACACTTCCCTGCCCCAGACTGAGTACAGGTGTGCAACACCCGCCCGGCCTAACACTTATTTCCTTTGGTTCACGTGAAGGGTGTTTGTTTGTCCATTCCTTAACCTTATTAAATGTAAACATAGTCATTTTCGCTAGTGCTTCAGGAAGTCGGTGATTTCTGCACATGACACATTATATACAAAAATACCTGGCTGTATGACTATATCATATACAAAATCAGTTCATATTTAAAATACTTTTAAAAAAAATACTTTTTTGTACTGCATTATCATCATTACATAGACCAGGCATGTCCAAAGTCCGTCCAGAGGGCCAATTGCGGCCCGCGTTCCGGACTGATGAGGCCCCCCCTAGATAAGTTGCCCAAATATAGATCTGTTTTTTTGATATTAAAGGCAGAGTGGTTTAACACCTGTTTAGATTTGTCATCCAAGTCGCAAAATGAAAAGTATGCCGTTTTCAATAAACTTTGCATAAAATAGTTAATTTGCATTTAATTTTAATGGTTAAAAGAATGTCAGGCAAAATGTTCACTTCATCAAATCTGGCACTCTTCGAAAAAAGTTTGGACATGCCTGACATAGACAGATTCTGAACCAACCGAAACAGATATATGGTCTTAAAATACTTGCCTAATGTTAGAATTATTACCATAAAGTTTATTACACTGATATTGGATTCTACTTTGGAAGGCCTTCCAACAATATGATGGATGTGGTGTCATGGCCTGCTGTGAGGTGGATGGGTTGAGATGTTGGTACACATTATAATGAGCATAACAGGGAACTTTCCAGGTCTTCACAAACAAACCCCAGGTCACGGGCTTGGGCGTTGCAACACATCTCACTCGTCGCCCATTTCCCCTCCAACTACACCAGTGTGGAGCTAGCCCTGGATGCAATGTCAGTGGGACCGCGGTACCCACATGCCACAAATGGAGGGCTCTGAGTAGCTGAAAATCTGGATTTTCCGAGGTCTTTGTTACATCATACACCAGCTGTAAAACCATGATCAATCAATAATAGCTGGTTTTACACTGTCATGAAAAATGTCTTTGTTTTAAAGGGTTAACCAAGGCATCTTGCGTGAATTTAAAAAAATAGCTTTTTCTTAGGGCACATCCTACTATAAATATTATTTGGAAACCTGTCTAGACCCCAGCATAAAATGAGTGGAACATGAAGAGCACCCATACAGGGCATCTGTAAAGGATCTGTAGAGGAAACTAGGCACACAGGGGACACAGCACATCTTCAGAGTTATGATTTGAGAAATATGGTTAAGACTCCATAGTGGAATCATAACATGAAGATGTTCTTTGTGCTGACAGTGTGACCTCCCAAATCATAGGAAACAATTGCAGGAGGGCGTTAAATGTTTTTTTGTAGTATTGATCTGAGCATCAGCTCTTAATCTGATATCCACTTAAATTCTACCTACTCTGAATACTACAACTGTATAACTAGATTATAAACACCATTTGGATCACTATTAAATATCAAACCGCTCTCTGTTGCAGAAAGTCTAACACAGACCTAAATGTCCCATTTAGATGTCAAGAGCTGCTCTCCATGGTTTGGCTTGTATACCTTTTTGCCCCATCTACTGAAGGGAGAGTGTCAAGAACATAACCTCTTGAAGAGTATCAAAATTAACATAAGACAAGTACAACGACTATTTGAAAGAAAAGCTTATTGTTCTTGAGATAGAAAGGGTCAGCCTAAACCATTTAAAACTCACAAACTCATCCAAAGAAAATACTGCACAGGGCTTCAACAGCCAAAGTAAAATCTTCTTTCCAATGATTAGAAAAGTAGGTGGGGCTGTATATTTTATATATTTCATGTACAGATGGGTCATCTGGCGGTTTTAATTGTTTTTTTTTAATTATATTCTTTGTACTTTCTGAAACAGCCTACTGATTATTACCCCATTAGAGTTAATTCTAAAAATATGGTGCAGTTACATGATGCAGCATATATTTAAATGGCCCAATGCCTGGACTCCATCAGGAAAATGTTTGTAAAAAATGTGCAGCCTGCAGCGAAGAGGACACACGTTTCCCTTTTCCCGCTTTCATCTAAATAAAAAACAGTGAAAAAGTCAATGATTTCTATTTTAAAAAAGCGCATTTTAATTTTTTTCCTGAGGGGCTAGAGAGAACAGAACTCTGTGTTCCCATGTTTTTCTTGTTATTTCAACGTGGGACCACTTTATTTACAAATAACTATTATGCATGAAGCTCTTTGGACGATGCAGTGTTTATTTACGGTTAAATCACAGGTCTTGGTTATAATATTTATTTAAATTACATACCAATAATACGTTCAAACAATATACCGGTAAGTCTATAGTTTCTTGTTTTCACACAAAAGAGATATTTTATATATATAATATATAATATATATATATATTATATATATACTTTAAACATTTATCAAAACACACATATATGCACACTCTTACATAAGTTTATGTATTTCCCAAAAATGTAGGATTCAAGCCCTTAAAGGTTCCCTCTACTTTCCCGCAAGCACATCTTGGAAGCTCAGGGTTCCAGAGAGTTAAGGCAGTTTTGTGTTTAAGAGAGTGGTATTTTGCAACCACTATCTGTCCTCAAGTATATTAGGGCTAGCACTAATGGCGTATTTTTGCCTAGGACAAGGGAACCTGGCCTGGGGTGACTCCTCTGCAGTAAAACTGGGGGCAGGTTAGACCCAATGTGTTGTTGCTCAATGATCTGGTTACAAAGGAGATCTCTGATTCCCCACCTACGCAATAGAGAGGGCTGTTACAAAGCTCCATTGCCATTAAAGTGGGCCTGGGGCAGCTCCCGAGATAAATACATCACTGGCTAGCACTACAACCTTGAATAGCTAAGCCTATGTCAGCCCAGGGAGAGATCCAGAGCCTGACCTCGGGAGAGACACTCACACTAACACACATCCAGACACTTGCACTGACGCACACAGACATTCGACGCTAGCAAACATGCACACACAATCACATACAAACCCAGAAACACACAAACATACGCAGATACTCAAACTAACACATCCAGACACACACACATATTCTAACAAAGCCTTGTGTTCTATTAATACATATGTTATAGTGTGGCATTTTGCAACTTTCTTTCACTTATAGGGTTATAACAGGGGAAGTAAGAGAATTGTATGAGTAAGGGAACTTGATGGGAAAGATGTTTAACTTCATATGCGCTCTACTAAGTATTTTAATTGGTTTCTACAAAACACCCGAGATACGCTGCCAGTAAGCTCATGTGGGTAAGTTTGCTCAGCTGCCTGACCCAAATAAGAGGCAGCCTAGTGACTACAATATGCAGTGAAACATTGCACATGATTAAAGAGGGACTTGTGCATTCAGAAAGCCACACATGGAAAAATACTGCCACATAATGATGAGTCAGCTTTGAAATTAAGACTAAGTCTGACTAAGAAATGTGCCAGGAGCACCAAAAAATAGATGAGTGCCGCTCAGGACTCAGCCAGGACTTGAATCTGTATGGGTGGTACCATGTCTCACACTTAGTGCTCAATTAGTTTGTTTTGTTTTTAGAGGAAATTATTGAGTCATTTCCTACTTATTTGTAAACTGACAACTTAGAACAGGCCTACAAACACATTTTCATGCAGTGATCATTAAACAAATGGAAAGACAATTAAAACCTGACCCTGACAATTTAATAGAGGGTGAGATGTAAGGTTGTTGGGAGGGGAAAGTACATGTTGATTAGTCCTCTAAAAGCCTGGCACATAATAATTTTTCTTAATATGTGGGCATGCACAATAATGGGTGGAAGATTGGACATATTTAAGTGTTTCCCAGAAGAACTCCTGGTATTACAGCTAATAATACTGGCTTCTAGTGCAGACCTATATCCCTGGGTGCGCCAGGATTTAAAGGTCTGTAAGAGCGACTCTATTGATGGCCTCCAGGGGGCTCGTCTGGCATCTCCAATGAAGAGCAGCTGCCCTTTCCCATTCATTCTTTAGTGTGAATGGGAATGGGCAGCTGCTCTTCATTGGTTGATGCCAGACGAGCCTCTTGCCAGCGACTAATAGACTCGCTAGAGGCTTAAGGTTAGAGGTAGTAACTTGTATGGGAGAAGGGACCAGGGAGATTAGCTAGTAGATATTTAGGGATTTTGTCTTAACTAACAGGCTAGCCTAGTATATATATATATATATACGAAACAAAGATTCTTCGTGTTGTGCGTCTTTGACTTTGCGTACAATTATCCGCCGCCATTTTACATAATGGCCATGTTTGCAGAGTCCCAGACTCATATCAACTGGATTGCCAATCTGTGATAAGAGCTCCTAACTTTCTCAAAGGAAATACTTTTATATGAAGGATTTATGTACGCTCTGTCATCAACACACATTGTATCTGTGGAATTGCTAGTGTAGGTTAAAAGGAAACAATTACATTTGGGTTGTAATACTACTATGTGGCACAATATAAAAATGATTTGTAACAGAGGATAATTGATTTGCATAAGGGACTGGAAAGTCATAGTATGGCTACTGTTCCTGTGTTGTGATGTCATCAGAATGGATAGCCAATAGTTTATAAGGCAAAACAGTTGCTTTGTACCTTTGTGTTAACTTTGTCTTATACAGGTTGTTTACTTTAACATGGTAACCACTGTTTACGCAAGCTCTATTCCATATTACTGGGGCCTTTACTGAAAAACAGATTACGAAAACAAGCATAAGAATAAATGAAAGAAATAGCAGTGCTGGCACCAAGGAAGGCATAATAAAATAAGTAAACAGAGAATAAAAGAGAAGCGTGGAAAGCAGGATATGAAAGAAAGGACAATCAGGTTGCAGACATGTGCTGCACAGAGAGTTCTTACAGAACAATAAACAAGTTTTTTTTTCTTCAATGGAATTTGTTCTAATTTCTAGCCTTCTTTGTGATTCTTCCCTTTAAATCCTCAGTAGGGAACAAGAAGATCTTGTTTCTCACAACCCAGCTGCTCCCCCTCTGCACCACCCTCTCCTCTGTGATAAGCACTGTTCGGTAACAGTACCACTTGTCTGTGATATCAGAACCCACCATAATAGAAATTTCAGAACCGACTAGCCGAATAATGGACACGTAACACAAATTTTACTTTCTTCTTAAGACTATACATTTTTTTAAACCTTTCAGTCTGGCCTGCCGTCAGGAAACAAGTTAGTGATGGGACAAAGAGGACAATTAAACAAGAACCCTTTCTGGCAAATAAACAAAGGCTAGAAGTGGCCTGTATGGGCTAGCGTGCAGCAGTGGCCCCTAGGAAATTTAACATGGATGAATAAGAGCCAGATAATTATTTCTGTATCTAGAACAGTATCAGTGTTATATTTAAGTCAGAAGATATTGTATAACTTATGGGATGAGGCCCCAGTTCCACAACCGTCCTATAATCCTGTGCATCATAATCATTGTTTACAATGACTGAATGCATTGAATACACTTCTTTGTCATGTCAGAGAAAGGAAGACACTATTGTGAGAAAGTAACTTATTACCTTATGTATCAGTTACTCTTTGTCTATCCCATGCACCAGGGGCATAACTAGAAACCAGGGGGCCCTGGTGCGAAAATTGCCCCTGGGCCCTCCAACTTCATCAGCTAGTCTGTGTCATCATTGCCCCCAAAATCTTGTCTGTGCCTTCTTTGACCTTTGCTTCCCCTTCCAACATACAACAAATGTAAACACACACAAATAACACATACTTACTCACACTCACTAACTCCCTCCACTTACACATGCATGCTCACACACACAAGTACACATGCATAGTCATGTAGAGTGTTGTATACATTTTTGCCACATATGAACTCTAGGTGTATTAACTAATATCGGCAAAGGCATAATAATATTTTACAGTGCCATTTTTTTGTATAACCAACTAAAATCTTCTTTTACCAAAGTATCCTATTTACCTACAAATGACCGTGTTTTTTTCTGTCTTGTTGTACATAATGGAAAGTGGGTCAAAAATAAGCTGGGATTGTTTTATTTCCAATTTATAAATGCAGACATGCTGACGATTGCCCTGGACTCTAATCACGCCCCTCCTGAAGACTGTGTCCTTATCCCACCCAGCGGAGGCAGCATCGGCTTTCATACATGCTGTCATTCTTCCCCTTTCTTTAGAGACAAGACGACCATTGATCTTTTAATCATTTATCTAGATTCGTACAGAATGGGTATATCATGTACACATTCGATGTAATACCTGAATACTCCAGAACAATAAACAGTGCTGTGTGATGCAAGATTATAATAGATGATTTTAATAGATGATTTCAGAATTTAAATATTAAGGCTTTTTTCTGGCATAAGTGAAATTTAATGAACTTAATTATAGCATGACAACTACTTGTTCTAATATCATATGTGCATTATGAAATTAATTTCTAATGCCAGGATGTTAATATAAGGAAATATTATTGCATTATAAGAAGGGAAAAGATCTTAAATTCAGTATTTCCATGTGCACCAGATTATCTGGGAAAATCCCTTATTGTTTCCCTGTATTCTGCCGTCTCTGCAAGTACCCTAGTTTTCAAATAGGTTGGCATTCTTTCGTTTAGGAAAGATTTCCAAGGCTGCTTCAATACAGCTTACACATCATGGGTTTTAGATGCATGTCTTCATATACAATGTACATGTTTAGCTCTGTTTCATGCGTTTCTACTTGCTGACATGGTGTGTCGTATAGTGACAGCATGTGTCCAGTCCAAGCATCCCTTGTGATGTTATGCATACTGATGGATCTGAGCTCTACTATGCTAGAATGAAGCTAGCTTTAGTTATGGATTTAACCATTAAATGGCCCAGTGAAGACAAACCAAACTTGAGAATCCTGAGGCTATTTGGCGTTGCTAGAATTTGTAAAGATGTGAAAATACCAGGATGGCATACAAGGTGCCTGACCCCTTCACTGAGAGTTATTGCTGAGGACATTATTTTTTACCAATAGGAGATGGACAAAAAGAGAGTACACCTTGACCCGTTGACTGCTATGTAATATAGACCTTATATTTATTTCATTTTTATTAATTGGCAGCTTAGTAGTGTAGGCAGAATAGGTATCTTTAGCTGCAGCAGCAATTTTGTCTGCCAAACTATGAGGGTGTTCACAACAGCTCTAATGTGGATGTCGATGTGAACATTAGTGTTTAGTTTATGCTATTGTTTATGCTCCTACGATATTATACCTTACGATACCCTCTTTTCCGACAATAGCTTCCACCATTAAAAGTGTCACGTGTGTATTATAACAGTAGTAGTAGTCAAATCCTGTGCATTAAATTCCTGCCTATATAAAAACATATATTGTATTCTAAACTGCATAATATTATACATAAGGAATGAGTCCGACATTTTTTAGGAAAATATGTGATTTGTGGTATTTATGCCTTAATTATCACTATAGCACTTTGCCAAGTGCATACACTGATCAGCCATAACATTATGACTACCTGCCTAATATTATAGGTCCCTTTTTTGCTGCCATAACTGCCCTGGCCCATTGAGGCATGGATTCCACTAGACCTCTGAAGGTGTGCTGTGGTATCTGGCACCAAGACGTTAGAAGCAGAACCTTTAAGTCCTGTAAGTTGCAAGGGGGGACTCCAGGGATGCATCCTGGTGCGATGTGTTCTCCAGGTAAGTGATGGCTGATGTGTGTCTTAGTCACTAAAATGAGCCCCCTTAATTACAGTGGGATCCGGATCCAACGCAAAGTTTAAAACAATGCAGAAGAAAAGTCCACTTGCATCATCTAATTCATCTGCCCTAGTTAATAACCCAATTTTGTGCAGACTTAGAAGCTTTTGTTTACAAATAGGTTAAGCACCAATACCTCCCAAATGACCCAGTTCTAGAAGAGAAGATGGTTTGCATTTCATGAGTTGATACATCATTAAGTATTTAAAGATTTGTTTTCAATGTGCAAACTCCTCAAGTATGATAACTGTAAGAATCTTTTTTTTCCTGGGGGGGG
>VKOC01000004.1:22610142-22672918 GCA_009364415.1 Spea multiplicata
CATGAAAATATTTGACAAGTTCTTTAAATAAGAGCCTCAATTAAATAAAGCAGATTAAAAAGTATCAAAAAATTAGAAACTAATTGTAGTTACCAAAGGCCGTACTTATAATATAACCACATTTAAACAAGTGTACATAAAATAATACATTCTGACCATAAATTCTCAAAAAGTTCCAGTGATTTCAGGACTAAAATGATCAAAGGGGTGGGCAGGGTTGATCTAGTTCTGGGTTTCAGATGGTGGTTTGCAATGAGCTTGGGATGTTTCAGGAAAGCTACAAGATGGGAACGAGAGAGATTAATAAGAGAAGGAAAAACATTCCTAATATTACGAAATATGATTTAGTAAACGTGTTTGCAGCTCTGGCAAAGTCCAAATGAGTTTGAATACATGTCTGATTCTTGCAAGGACCTCTTTTCAGATGGTGGTTTGCAGAGGGACTATTATTATTATCATCTCTCTCTGTTTTGGGTCAATTAGAAGTCTAATTTAGTCCATTAAAATGACATCAAATTGATCAGAAATACAGTACAGGCATTGTTAATGTTGTAAATCATTATTGCCGTTGGAAAATCTTCATAGGTATACAGAGGCCCCTTTATCACTCCCATCACACCTGTGTTCCAATGGCATGACGTATTTGCTAATTCAAGTCTAAGTATAAAAGGCTTATTGATCGTTAGATCATTTTGCAATTATATTAAGACAGCTAGAATTCCCTCGTTTTCTAAAAAAACTGCTAAGTGACCCCAAACTTTTAGACAGATTGTTTTCATGAAACATTGTCAGGCTATGGTACTTGACATTGTATTATTGATTAAAAATAATATTTTGCCTCGTTAGCATAATCTTGCAGATTCAGCAATCTCACCAGGATATTCATAAATCGAACCCTTTCCTAATTTGCTTTGCTTTTTATTACGTTGCATTTAAAAAATAAAATTTATGATATATATATTATTATATAATAAAGAGAGAGAGAGGGAAAGCTATAAAATATACTGTGCCACGTATTCAAACAAAGCTTGCAAATTGCACAAAATGTGCCAAATTCTTTTTAGCGGGACGTTCCTGTTTGACCAAGTATCGCTGAGGTTTTACGTTTCTTAAATTAATATACCTTTAACCAATCTGATCAATTTTAATGGAATCTTTGCCCAATGTTGTATAGCCTTATAATTTGGCAGATGTTCAGTTCCCCTGAGAGGTCCTCACTTTTATTCATAGACCGCAGTACAATGTGGTGCGCTTACATACTTACTAACTGGTGCTACCCAGAATCATTTTATTCCACAACATCTCAGAATCGGCAGGAGCTTATCATATTCAAGAGCACATAATGTAAAAAAAAAAAAGTTTTAAAGAAGAAATTACACTTTAATAACTTTTAACATAATTAAATCCACATATTAAAATTACCTAGAGATTGTGCTTTTGATAACATAATGGTGAGAGGTAGTCATGCAGATCCTTAGAACAGAAAGTTAAGATGTCTGTTTCCATGGTACACGTAGAAGGCTGATTTTTAATACAGATCTTGCCCATTATAATCTGTAAAGGCAATTACATGGATTTATTTAGTGTACTGCTCTTAAAATGCAGAATTCAGGAAAAATTGCAGACCTACCATAAATATGTAGGCTTTTGACAAATAGCTGTTAACGGCCTCCCCTGATTTTCTGTTTGTCTGTGAATGTCTATTAGCGCACGTTTGCTTTCTAGTTCCTTAAATCTGCCTGTCTCTTGTTAACTTCCTGTTTGTCAGTGACATCATTTTGTCAGTTTTACTCAATCTCTACATTGAAGAAGCAAGCCTGCAGAGACTCGTCTGGGCTTCTTTGTATACCTCAACAGTGTATAATACTTTTAACCAAGAATAAAACCACAGGAAAACCTCAATAACCTGCTACTTCCTATACATCCTTCTAAAAACAACTAAAAACATTTGGTTAGAAATTATACCTATGCTTTTTTTAATTGTAAATCATGTGAAAAAGTGAAGTGGTAAATTAACGGAAATTAAGTGGGTTATACATTGTTCTTTTAAAGGTACAAAACGCCATAAGGTCTTATGTGTGATGTTTATTGCTTTCTCAGTGTTGTTTGGATTTGCTTCACAGTATTTCAGAGAACAGATTAGAAGAAATAAAAGCGATAAATGTGTCTATTTGTAGATCTAGAGGTCAAACTTGATATCCTTTTCCTGCCTTAATTGAGACCTGCCCTTAAAGGAGAAGTCTTAGGGAAAAAAAGATTTTTTCTCCTTAAGCATGAAATCTCTGTATAAAGAAAAGTAGGTTAGCATTGATGGAAAACTTGGCCTTATCTCATTTTGCTCATATAAACCTTCTTTACTTGCAGACCTGGAGGCTGCCATTGTTGTCAGTCATGTAATATTTTCTTTATCTTCTCTGCTCAAACGCTACACTGAGCTGATTACCGGTATTTATGGGAATTCTAGTCTGTTCTTTAATGGACTCTGCCTGGGTGGGTAATTGAGACCGAACCAGTCAGGGTATTTGTCTAGTAGATTGGGCTAAGATAACAGAGCTAGAACACAAAAATGACCAGTATGCAAACATTATAGTATACAAAATGTGTTTTTTTTGTTTAAAGAGAAAAGAGTACAGTATGATTGAAATCATATTTTTGATCTGATACTGGTAAAAAAAAAGCTTGGTGGGAGTTCTGTTTGAAAATGGAACATTACATGAAAATAATTACACAAGGTTTATGGCAACATCACAGCGCTCACCTCATCTTTCTTACACAACACTCTTCTTTTGCTTTCCACTCTGTGAAGCCCTGAACTGGCTCCTTATTCTCCAAAGAATTAAATTTAAAATCCTAACACGTAAGGCCCTCTATAACACTGCTCCACCATAAATATCTGCCTCATAAACAAATGCCCCCCCCTACTTGATCTTTACTTTCTTCCCATGGAATAAAACTTTCCTCCTCACTTGTGACCTCTTCCTAAATAATAAAAATAATAATACATCTCAAAACCCACTTCTTCAGGAAAGCCTACCATCTGTGTAGTTAGAATTTACCTGCCTCTAATACAACCTCCATTCTACCTCTCCCCTTTCTCCATACCATATATTTCTCCTAACCCCATTTCTTATAGATTGCAGCTTGCAGGGACCGCTTTACTTAATGTTTGTCTTAGTCTGTTAATTCTAGTTTTGTCATACCCCTAAATTTATGTATTGTAAGAAGCACTCCACAACTTTTTGGCGCTATAAATAAAAGATAATAATAATAATAATAATAAAAGATAATAATAATAAAAATAATAATTAGTATTTTATATTGTTTTGAGTTTGAGGTTCAATTCTGTTTTTCCGCCATTATGACCGTTCCTGTTTAAAGTTGTGCTGGCATGTATAGCCACTATCTTATATATCCTATATGAAAATGTAGACAACAAAAAGGTGAGCCAATGAAAACAAATCACCTGGGTTTGTTCACTAGCTGTAAATTGTTGACAAGTTGTGGTAAAATGAAGCATTTGAATTTAGTACGTTATCTATACAAATTGAAGCACCAATACTGGTAAGTTTGTGGCGCAGGAAGGGCAGACATGGATCCAAAGTTAATGTGGTAAGTGGGCATGGACTGGTCATTGGGCAAGCCTAGAAAAATGCTTGGTGGGCTGGTGCCTGATGGTGCTTCTCACGTACCTTCATTACCACTTGTGAGGCAGATCTAATCCTTTCAAGTATGGCTGCTGGCTGGATTCACATTGCCAGTCGCTGCAAAGGTGTAAAAACGCAGTGTACATTATCAGTCACTGGCCTTAAATCTTTATAGATGATTTGAATCTCCAGTCTGGCCCTGTGGTAAGGATAAGTTTTCCATCTCACCACAACTCACAGTTTAGTGAATAAACCTTAAAATCAGTGTTTAAAAACACTGTTGGGTATTTACTCACATAAGAGCTGCCATTCTATGAACAGTTAAAAGTTCAACAAAATAGACACAACAGAAAGAGTACCATAATGTATCGCATCCTATTTCACAATCTCCAAAAAATGAGGGCACAAATAAAAACATTGCACTATGTTGTAAAATTCTGTCTGTCTTTTTATGTATTTTATTCCTTGACTCCTGGCTCCACTCCCTTTGAATACATGATTCTGGCCACAATTATTGCAAATTGTATTGTCCTGGCCTTGGAGCAACATCTACCTGGAGATGACAAGACTCCCATGTCTCGCAGATTGGTGAGTTACCATTTTTCTTGACTTTTAACATTCTTTTTTTCCACGAATATTCCGTACAGCCATGTTTTCTGTGTGAAATGTCCAATCGTGAATATAAATGGTTCCTTTACATTATACTACAATTCATTTCAGGAGAATACTAGATGCTTTTTATTAGAGTGCTTCTCATGGATATCTACAGTAAAGAAGACAGGCGTGTAAAACAGTTCTTTGACATTCATTTCTTTTCAAAATATGGCTACCTGTAAAATTAGGGCAAGCAGTTTTACAATAAAAGCTTAAATTGGCTTGTTCCTCATGGGTGTCATTGGGACCAAGGACCTGACCTTTCATTGAGTGCACTGCTGTTATATCTAAACAAATAACTTCACAAACACTATTTTAATGTTTTTATGTACTGTAAGAAAAGTAATTTAATTTTTAACAGCAAAATTAAATAAAACTCTATCAATACCAGTAAGGAATAGCTGGCCTGTTCCACAATTTGAAACATTTTTTTTGTTGTTAATCGCAAGTAAAATTGACAGAGCATTTAAAGGGCACTACTCCAGGCTCACATCAGGTCGATAATGAGAAGCCTTTCTATCTTATTGAAACTAAAATATTGACTGGGTATTTTGGGAAAAGGTTTGCGGACCTTAATGAATGGTACATGTTATTGATTCCCAATGTGTGATCTAATCAACTTTGACTCTGGTCATCGTAATAATTGGTCTACGGAACAACCATATCTCCATGTTCTCATTCTTGATTTTTGTATTCAGGAAGGTACATACTTCATCTCGTCTTCCTTATCCTAGGCATTTAGTTGTTAAATTGGGATGTTTTCACAGTTTTAGTTTTCACACTCGACATTGGAAACCGGAGATTCACACTTGCGCTCTCTCATCTAAGGCTGGCAGAGGATTGGGAGTTCTAGTTCATTGACTTTAGGCTACCTACCCATTCCTACCAACTCCTGTTATTAAATTTTCTCCAGTAATTCAAGCTGTTTCTTTCTCCTAATTGAAAGCATCTGCCCAGTCCCTTAATGGATTAATAGCCATGACTGTTTCAAGTAGGTTTGGATTTGGAAATGGCTTGAAAATACCATTTTCTGAACTGATATATTTCAGAGAAGTGTTTTTATGCCACTATAATTGTGTTTCAATGATTGGTGCTGATTACTACATCTGAGAATTACAATATAGAGGAAATGGAAAATGACAGCACAATCACCCCCTGTTTTTAGGTACTATAGAGGGGGTAGGAACAATAAGGAATATTTTCATATAGTTAAAATAAGGTAATGGTGGCAGAAAAGGGGATCTACATAGAGTGAAACACGACAGTCATAGAGTGGGAATCGCTGCTTTTAGTGGCATAATATGATAGAAGAAAGTTATTTTTCCATTTCGTAATCACCTTATATTTCATCATATCCAAACAAATTATGTTCTGGATTCTATGTTCTCACAATGTAGTATTTAACAATTTTTTGTTATCATTCTGTTATGTGTTGTTACCATCTCTATTGTATGCACCAGTTGCATACGGTAGCATGATGGAAGTTATTCTTATTTATTAGACGGTAAACTTACATATACCATATTGTGTAGCCTGCATCAAGTAGGTGCCATAATAACCCCCGGAAAAGCTGACGAACCAAACGTTACCTACTGTTGTCACCTTTCAATGTGATTTCTGGTTATCCCTCCTATTTAATTTCATTCATTTATCTTAATATTTTCCCTTTTACTTGCAGGAAAAAACTGAACCCTATTTTATTGGGATCTTTTGTTTTGAAGCTGGAATAAAAATTGTCGCACTGGGATTAGTCTTTCATAGAGGTTCTTACCTCCGGAATGGTTGGAACGTCATGGACTTTATTGTAGTACTCAGTGGGTGAGTGTTTCCCAGAAAGTTACTTTTACTATCATCCAGATGGATGCGTGTTAGTGTTGAGAGATTAGCAGAACGGATGCCATTTCATATTGGTTACATGTAGTTTGCCGTTCTAAAGCACAGCTTTCGTTACTCTGACTCTGTATAAGATGCACAAACTATACCCATCGCCAAGACATGTTAAATGTGGGTTATTTGTATTAGTGTTAATAGAATTATTCTGACATTTTAACAAGTTTACGGTTGGAACATTTGAAAATGTCATAACACTTTGCTGGTTTTATTGTCTGTTGAAAAGCCAAATATAACTACAATTCCAATAATGTATGTTGATGCAAATTATACACAATCAGGAGAAAATGTCACTTGTATTATACATGGAAGATAATGTACAATTTCGTGCAAATCATCATTTATGGAGAACTACATGCTAAAAACTACCCATGGGATCACATTAAGTTTTGATGTCATATCTGTAAAATCCAACTATAAACAAGTCAGATTGGTGATAAGGCAATAATTATAAATAAATTAATAGAAAAAACATTTGGAAATTCAGAGCTAGATTGATCTTAGATATGGCTACATTGGGAAAAGTGGGGTTTTTTTAGCTGTGGAGGGCATTTGTCACTTTGTAGCTCACAATAAGCATTCCAAATCTCATGCATGAGGGATTTTGCTTTTATTCTAATGAGGGCTGATAAGACCAAGTTGCTGAATGCATGCAAGTCAGGCTCATGGAATTCTAACTCAGCCAGCTATGTTACAATATCATGGCAGAACTCAATGTTAACATCCATAACAGCATGTGCAAATAGGCAGCCGATGTAACTGTTTTTAATTAAACTTATTTACATGTCCCCACCTAAAATTTCTAGAGTAGTAGTACTTATTTATCTCTTCTTTACTTGAAGTGGTACCTTGCGGCACCTCTCAATAAGCATGCCAAGTTTGCTTCCACAAACAGTACATGCACTCAACAAGAACAATAAAATTTGTGTGTGATGCTGAGAACTTCGTCAGACACTACCAGGCTGCAGTCCTGTGCTTACAGCACGGCATTTTTTAGGATTTAAAGTAAGTTTTTCTTTATGCCAGTGGTTGGGGAGACACGGCAGAGGTGAATTGTTTCTTAAGTTTAGACCCAGATGATGATTCCCAAATAACCCAAAATAATTCAAATAATGTCAAATTGTTCAGAAAACCCTTTGTCTGACTTTTTTAAATACACCCTCATATGAAAATTGTAGCCCCAAATTTTAACTTCCACCAGACTCACCACATCTATCTGGTTGGCTCTGCCTCATCCTGTGGTCTGTTCAGCAAGCTAGTTTGCCCGTGGCTCAGTCTTGAACAAACCTGCTACAGGAGAACACATTCGAAACATGCAAATACCGGTTTGTCTTCTCAATGCCTTTGCACGCCTACAGAGAAGACCTGGCTCTGTGTGACGAGATAAAAAAAAAAGTGGCCTCGGGGATTAGCCGAAAAAAATAATAAATCAGAAATAATTGCCTCATACTATTCAGATACACAGGCTGAAGCCTGGACACTAATACACCAATTACGTAGAATCTGTGGAATTTTCAGGCAGGTTGAGACCTGGGCCCTGGCTGGACACTAAATTGTGTTCGACACACACTATCCAGAAATAGAAACCTGAGATATTGTTGTTTTAATAAAATGAGGAGATATTAATGCATCCGACGTATTCCATTTCTTCAAAAATAGAGCTTAATCCTCTCGAATGAGGCTTAAAAAAAGACCGTATTAAAATAGAAAAAAAGAAAACTAGAATCCCATTTAAAGGCTTTATTAAGTTAACTACTCAAAGCTCCCTGATTAAAATGTAGGCTTACTGGAGTGATCAAGTTGGTTAATAAGTATTGCTACTCACTTTGAGAAATACATTTGTGTCAGCAAAGCATTAAATAACATTTTAATCTTGAGAAATATAAAGTTATGAACTAAACGGTAATCACTTTAATCCTAATAGTTGAATAATCATTTGTAATTGTTTTAAAAACATAGGATGGATGAATTAGTCTCACATTGAGGCTCAATCAATAGTAATAAAAAAATGGAGAGAACTTTGCCGTTCTTCTTTCTGAGGCTTGTCACTAGGATACAAAGTTAAAGGAACACTATAAAGGTATCAAAATGGTTTCATTTCCACATGTGCATATTTTATTATGCATCATTGAGCAGATTAATTGCATTTATTTATTTGTTTGTTCTTCCTATTGAACGTTTGACGTCCCTCAACTTTCTGACTGGTGGAACTACAGCTTTATTTCCCTTTATGGCCTTGTTTCTGTAGGTCTTTTATACAGAGGGGACTCTCGTAATTCATGTCAATGTCTAGATTAAAAACCATATAACAACTTGGTCAGAGGTTAAAAGCAAAGCACCCTCTTAATTTATAGAGGATTTTTTTGGTTGACCCAAGTTTGTCAGTTTCTGCTTGCATTGTACAGGATATATGAATGAAAGCAAGGTTAAAGCATTCGGGCGTATGTAGGCTATTTGTTGCTTAGTGCTAACATATTATCAAGACATTGATAGCAGCTCTTCCACATAGAAGCTGGTGTGTTCACAACGTGACTAACAATGTTTCACACCATTTAGCAGATAGTTATCTGATATGACTCTTGCAGGTGTTGGAGTTCTTCCTGAACAAATCTTGTTACTGATCACAAATCTTATGGGAAACTGCTGTGTAACCAAGTAAAAAAGAAATATGTACACATTTATCTGTTCCTGGTTTGATTTAAGCGACATCTGACACCAACCCATCAGTCTCGGTCAATAGGGACAGCTATGGATCAGAACTGTGCTAGCTCAGAACAGCTGGTGTGCCAAGCTCATCAAAAGGGAGCAACACACACTAGAAGTGGATAAAATGCTCCCTCTCATTTGTTAATTGGGTTCTCGCATGTAGCTGTATGGCCGCAAGCAACGCTTTATGAAATGTAGTTGGAGAGTCTTGTACACAGTTGGCTGAGCCTTGGCTCAGTTTGTGTTGTGACAGGAACTGCTATCCATTACTATGTGAAATTAGTGTAAGCTTTATGGCTAAAAACAGTAACCAAGGCAGACTATCGGGATTAAGCCCTTTATATCTAAGCCTCAGAAATGTATATGCTACTTAAAAAGGTACGTTTGTTTTATCTTTGTATGCAAAGAGACATAAAGCTTTGGCCATACAGAGTAGGAAGAAGAGACCATATATGAGCAGGGATCACAGAGCATATAGATGGCACAGTGTTGTATTCTGCAGCCCAGGGCCGGACTGGCCCACCGGGTACCGGGAAATTTCCCGGTGGGCCAGTTGCTCCGTGGGCCGGTCGTGGGAGACAAACCTTAACAGGCCGCTTCCTCCCGTCGCCGGCGCCTAATGAAGTTAAGGAGGCCAGTGCACACACCGCGATGCCAATGGCAGTGCTGAGGTACGACCATTGGGCGGCGCGGTGCGTGAAACTTGCCCCTTTAACTCCATGAATGCCGGCCTTCACCCGCTGCCCTCACCAGACACCAGTGGTAAGTCAGGGAGGAGGGGGGTGGGGAGTTATGGGGGCATCAGGCTTTTCTAGAGGCAGAGTGCCCCATGAAATGCCTTTTAACCCCCTTCATGCCACTCTCCCTCTATAAATGCATTTGAACCCCCTATATGCCCCTCTGCCTCCAGAAATGCCTTTAACCCCCTATATGGCACTCTGATATGCCTTCCCAGAGTGGCTTATAGGGGTATAAGGCATTTCTGGAGGCAGAGTGGCATAAAGGGGGTTAAAAGGCATATCATGGGGCCGAGTGGCATATAGGGGGTAAAAGGCAATATCACAATTGGCAGAGTGGCATATAGGAAGGGTATAGATGAGGCATTTCTGGCGCAGACGTGGCAAGGCCTGGGGGCAGAGTGTGCCTAACTGGGGGGGGTTGCAAATAAAAGGAAATAAAAACAAAAAAAATTCTCAATTGCAGCTTTTCTTAAATATGAAAAAAATAGTTTACATGAATTAATAAAGAAATAAAAGTTTCTTACAAGAATATTGTGAAGAATAATGTGATCACTGTCTTGTTCCACTGAATAAAATGGAACTTTTTCATCTAAAAATGTTCGCAGTAGCAAATGTTTGGATTCCATTATGTCTAATGTATTTCATTTATTAGGGCCTTTAACACTTTTGCTTTCTGGCATTTTATTACAAATATTGTGATAAAAAGAATGTTTTATAGTTATCTGTATGGCGAATAGTGTGACTCGGGTATGTATTAGGGGTGCGTGTGGGTATGAGAGCTCGACCGCGAGATAAACTATATGGGGCTGGTCTCCAAATGTTTCTAGGGCTGCTTTTCGGTCCCAGTCTGGCCCTGCTGCAGCCCGCACTGAGCTGTAGTGTGTCATATTGGGGACAAACAGCATGTCGGGTTGTGTAATACTTGGCTCCACTTTCAGTTATTACTCACTTTTAAGCACGTACCTTCTCCTTGTATAGTGTCCCCATTTCCAGGCAGGACGCCAGGGATACAATTGTCCATGAAAAGCTGTTAGTCGAATACAATCAAGTCTACTGACAAGTCTGGGGAGAAACCTCTCCTGATGTACTTGTTTTATCATACTCACTGGAACCAACAGTAGCTGGTCTTAACACTTCATTAAAATGGATTATGCCTACAGAATCTGTAACAGAACAAACAGGATTTGAATGTGTAAACGAGTTTTTTTGGAAAACAATTTATGCTTGAAAAGGAATTAATATTTGCGGAGAATCTCATGGTAAACATGGTTTTGTACTTTCAAATGTCCAGCTGTGGCAAATGATTTGGTTTTCTAGCCAATATCTGTTATGCTTACCCTTAAAAAAGTTAATTGATTTAGAGTCTACTTCTAAAAGCCAAGATCCGTCTTTCTAGGGTCCTTCATGAAAGAAACACACTTGTTCTACCAGACATCTACATCAGTCAACAGAATAAGACATTTTCTATACCAGGGGTCCCCCTTTTGCATATGAGAACTACTTTGGAAACAAAAACCCAGTGATTTGATCTTGTTGGGTGCCATTATGTAGTTTGGCGTATAATGTACCAGGAGTATAGTGAAGGATGTGGTTGTATTTTGTAATGGGCCAACACAGGACTCACAATTCAGGACATAGAGTATGAGTGTGAAACATTTAAATTATGAAGCTACTCCCTGCCCCGAAGTGGTGAAATGATAGTGTTACCTGATATATGCTTAATAGAATGTCAAAATGAAACCCTCAAGTCTGTTCAGAGAGAATAAGCTTGTGCTTCTCCAGCAGCTGAAAGGAACGATGAATTCCTGAAATGCACACAATAAAGTTGTTGTTCTACCTGCTCCACCAGTCTTTAACGTGTGTGATACTTATACCTGTTTTAAGAAAAATAAACAATAGGAGGTGGGGTAACTCAACAAAAAAATGTGTAGTTCTGGGGCATCTTGGTTTTCATAGAGGAATTAATGGGGCAGTATTAGTGTCAGGTTTCTAAACACTTTCACTCAGACGGTGTGACCCACTTATGGTGCACATCCTGATTCATCTCCATAAAGGTACTATAAAGTGTCTACCAACTGACTGCAGCCGAGGGCGACGACACCGATAGATAGTAAGAGAGCCAAAAGCTGTGAATAACTGGGCATTGGGTTTTTGACCAGTTTGCCAGCATGGCACTCCTGATGACCAAAGAGTGAGCACAAGCATGATATCAGCCTAAAAAAACATAGCGGAGCCTGTGGACATTTTTATGGATATATCGTAAAATGTGTTCTCCGTGGCCAAAAGCTTTACAAGGCTGAAAGGTCACTAAGATGTTTGAAGTTACCTGAATGTACCTATTATTTTACATTGTCTTTACTCTCCCACAGTGTGCTTATCTCTGTATTTGTGCTTCCCTTCAATAGCTTTTATCTTCATCACTTATTTGGTTAAAATACTTTAAAAGCATTTCTGTCACCTCCCATGTCAGATAAATTGCTGCAATGCAAAAGCATCTAGTGAAAAGAAAAGGGATGTTCCAGGCCTCCCCTGCTACTTTCTGATTTCCTTTTATTCTATTGTGAGGATTCACTGGAATTTTTTTAAAAAAAAGGGAACGGGGGGGGGCACTTTGGTGTTGGTACGGCAGGATTAGTGAATGATGAGGGAGAAAACTGTTTAATGTACAGCTTTAAGGTGCAACATAATTATGGCTCTACACACTTCAAACATACTGTCCCTATTTTGACTATATCTCACTTATTTTGCCTTGGCTCAACAGACAACCCACCCTTTCCCCACCCACAAAGCCTTTTGTTATATTTTTCAGGTGATTATTAAGGTATCAGTAGTATTTTAGTCTGGTTTGTAAATCCAGTCCGTCTCCTCTGTGTACGGAGTTCCCAATATCAGCTGCTAAGTTCAATGAAACAGAAGATAATTAGGACATAGCTGAAAGATAAAGAACCCATCTACACAGGGAACATTTTGAAATCATCATCATCATTAATAGCTACCGTCTTGGCCATTTGACACTAGCCTCAGCAGCACAGTGAAGTGGGACATCATATATTAATGTATGCACAATTATTCTACCGCGTACCATAATATCTGCATGACTACTGCAATTGTTTTCCATTGGTAATGAACACATGTTGGTGTTATATATAAAATGTTGAAACATACACACAGTATATGGTATTTGCATGCACATTAATCAATAATTGCACAGAATACTGGATATTGGACTTCTATCTGGATGGAATTTTATGTAGTGCTCCTTTTTCCTTTCCATAAGAGGATCCACCATGTTTATAAATAGCCAACGTTACTGGCCTGAGACAGTAACTATAGTAGGAAGTTTTGTTTGGAAACATTGTTACTACCAGTTGTACCCACCTGGTTGTGTCCATGGCACCAAGTATGACCCACCTAAATGGTTATTAGTGGGCGAAAGTATTTATATGTTGACGAGACGCAGCTGCTGCGCAAAGATACAATAAAATGTATCAATGAAGGCTTTGGCAGTTGGAGACGTAGCATCGGAATCGGGAGAGAAATCAAATCTTTAGAGTCTTCTGTACAGTATGTTGTTTTTTTGAAGACTTTGTTCTTACTGTGAGTAATAAGTACCACAATATGTCAGAATGAATCATTTCAAAGAGAAGCTAATCATTTTCATAAAAAGTATATGAAAAAAACAAGTCACAATCTGTTATGCTCTAACTAACTATATTTGAAGGAACGCGACTATGCGGGATAACAGCATATTACAGATTGCCAAAACAAGGGGAAGTAATGCTGATATTCCAGAATGATGTTCCCATTTGGATAGTTATCAGGCACAGTGCAGTGAAGTCCTCCAAAAAAAGCTGAACTTTCATTTAGCATCAAGAGATTCATATTGTAATAAATAGAAGCAAGAATAAAATGTCATCATATGGCCTACATTTTCGAAGCTGAAACAAATGTTATGCTGTGAAAAATCTCTATCCTATCTTAATCCTGGGATTTAATTATTCTGAGGATTTTACATCATTTATCATATCTGTGACCAGGCGTTTTACTCTTGAGAATAGAATGACCCAGTCGGCAACTCCGGAATGCGTACTATGGGTCTCCTGAGGCTGAATTGGAGCTCAATTGACACCTGGATAGCTAAAATGTTGCTTTTCATTACAAAATTCCCACTTACAGTCCAGAGAGCGGGGGTAGGACAGGGAACAGAAACTCTTTAACCAATGGAGCACTATATGCTAAAGTGAGGGATCTTTTGGATAATGATTCCCCGAGCTCCAGCCCTCAAAGCACGTCATCAGTTCAGGACCTCGGCTTCATCGGGCGGTTTTGTCATTGAGTCAGATAAAGAAGTATTGGTAAAGAAGAATTTTGTAGAATATTTTGAAAACATGCAGTAATTGGTTTAAGGATTAGATGTTCGATGTAATCCCTGATATAGAACAGAGACAGCGTGGGTTAGCGCAGAGAACCCAAACTGTTTTCTTACCTCAGTTAAAGGTTGTAGTCATCTTGCTACATGCAGGATAACTGCTGCAAGGCTATGGAGACTTTATTATCAAATCATACTTTTTTATCTTATAAATCTATCAATTATCTATCGTATATAAATGTTCACTAGCGAGGTGACTCATTGCCTGCATTAGCAAACTGTGGAGTACTAAATTAGGCATTTTTACCTTTCGTAAACCATGTGAATGTTCTAAATGTGTACATTTCAGAATCACACCCTAAGGTTTACCAAGGGAGGCTGGCATCATCTGGCCCGGGGGGGGGGGGGGCAGCAAGTTGGCCCATGTTAACACAGCAGAGCAGAATATATTTGTAATACACTATAGATCTATTAAATGGGGCTATCAAGCCTCTAGATCCCATAATATGAGCATGGAAAGGACCCAGACATGGTGTTAATGCTGCATAAAATCCACATTAACGTAGACACTTGAACCAGGAATGTTTAAATGAGAGCAGCCCAGGGGGCAATTGCCCCTCATGACCCAGCCCTCCCCTGGTTTTCACATACTTGGAATACTATTAGATGGATAAAACCAGCAACGTATGAAGCACATTGATTTGCGAACTGATTGGTGATTCAAGAGTTTATATAGCGATACGATATGGGTTTTTCATAGTCCATTTCATCTTAATTTCCATCCTGGTTTAAGAGATGCCCTGGTTTCTTTAGAGGACTGTAGTCCAAGTCTCATTTAGTGTTCAGGGATTACGTATGGTCCTCAAACTACCATATACTGGACTGCAGGCTTTGAAACACAATATCAAGTAGGCCTCCACCTAACTGATGTTGGACAGCGCCAGTCTAATTGAAAGATGGCAAGCAGAGGGCTATGAACAGCCCCGCTAACAGAGGAGGAATTAAATGTACTTAACTCATTTACTGTCCATAACTAGTATCTCTGTTCCCTTGTAGAAGACAATATACAATACGGGGCTTGGATCAATTAATGTGTGATATAGTCATGAATATTCATTTGGCATCTGCTTGCAGCTATGTAACAATTGAGACAATTCTTTTATTCCCAAAGTGTTTTGAAGGACAGAATTTTTAAATAGAATTACAATTATTCAAATACGTATTCAAATTCAAAAACAGATGTGTACCATGGGGATGTTTATTATTTCAAGCTTAATGCGTGGTGGAAAAAAATGTATGAAGAAAAACTATTTGCCTAAATAAATTCTATAGATGTACAATTTCATATTTTTCTTAACTGATATACAATAAACCATAAACCATCCGCTACATGCAGGCTAGGGGGAAATAACCAACTTGGTATCCATTCTACTGTAAACAGTGTCGCCAGCCACAGGTTCTGTATCATTTAATTTACCTGACATTTGCAGCCATGCATGGCATCATGTGGGTGCTGTCCAGGTGTTGTCCAGGTGCAGGGTCGGTTGAGGAAATCATGTATCTCCCTCCAACAGGTCCAAAATAAAGGAAGCGCCATGTCTGTTTCTTCAGACCTCTGCGTCATCGCTCCCTAGCAGTTGTTGCAGAGCTCTGGGATATGACATCATATGCCGGCACTCACCATGGAAGGGTCATGAGACTGCTGAAGAGTTCTTGCTCTCCCATTACAAAAGAAAAAAGCAGAGGGATGAAGGAAATAGTAAAGCCCCTGATTAACCTTCAGGTCATTCATTGGATCTGCCCTCCATGTCAACTTATTTTATCTGATTCATTTATTGCCAATTTTAGTTGAATGTATATAAAAATGTAACATGCAGGATTTGGGTATAAAGCAAAAATCTATTTATTTTTTTTTAAACAAAGCTGTAAAAATTATGTTTTTTTTATTATTGCTAGCTACTCCCCTAACACTAAAGAGTCCAGCGCAGCGGCAAGTCGGTCTGTGAACTTGGTGATATATAAGCTGCACCATAATAACTAGGCGGAGCTAAATTCTGCCAATTGTGCGTTGGGCAGAGTAGGTGGGGCTTCGGTGCAGTGGGTGTGGTAAATTTTAAAGTAAGTTATTGATAGCTCTTCTGCAAAGCGTCCCTGGAATATTTTTCCTTGTAAGAAATGTTAGCCGCTCTGCATATTCAGGAACACAGTTCACATTTTGAAGCAATTTTATTATTCCAAATGACAGTACTTCAAATCAAGTATATAATAAACAATCACAGTTCACATACAAATTAAACAGCAGCAAATTATCTCTCTACAGATCAAACAAAATTTGTAAAGATGCTAAGAGGGCCCCAAACCTGCCCTAACACAACCCCTGTGAAACCAGATTTATAGTTTACTGAGCCAATGGGCTGGCCCCACCCAAGCGTGTTAACTACATTTAAACTGGGAGCAGCAATCTGTCACCCTCCTAAATTTCATATTTTAGAATAACAGTTTTTATTACATGAACATAACCAACATACATGTACTAGAAGCACCTCTTATTCACTAAAGTGGGAGTCCTGAGGGGGGGTTTCAGTTTCAGCTCGCTGTCCTTATGCATTACGAAGGGATAACCCTGGTGAGTTTCTTCTGCAACATGAGGCTGACCCTGTTTAATGCATAGCTAAAGGAAGATGTATTATAAACTAACTTTCTCCTGCAGTGAAAGCTTATTGGAGTTAGCCCCATAACGCGCAGCGACCCCCTTGCAAACTTCCACATTCTACTGGAAGATTATGTCGCACAATTGCATTTATTTATTCCTTCCCATTAAGGAAAGCTGTTTCTGCCATTAGGAGCAGGGATAGGGGAGATACATTCAGTCTGGAAGGTAATTATACAAGGTTTCCACCATATACCACAAAAGTGCTAAAACAACAAATAATTATTAGTTATTGACTTCTCATCCCTTCAAGTTTTTTTGGACATGGACAAGAATAAATATCTGATACCCCTGATTATTATACACCAGCTGTGTTAACTGTGTTAAGAAAGCCCTTGGCTTTCTTAATGTGCTTCTACACTTTGGCTTGCTAAGGAGGCAATTACTTTATCAATATAAATTAATCGAGAAGCTGATAAAACACATACATATTGCCTTTTCAGTTAATTTTACAGCAATATACTAGAATTCAACATCTGGGCCAGACTGGTAACCACGAGGCAGCCCTGGCACTTTAAGGCCAAAGGCCTCTTGATGACATAGATGTTGCTGAAGGCTAGACATGCGCAGGCACACTTTACGTTTTTATGTCTATGTAGCCTGTGGCTGGGCATAGTCAGCTGGCAGATCAGGGCACTTGCCCGGCCTGCCAGATTGCCAGTCCCTACTTTGTTAGCCATTATGTTTCATTAGTTTGTACCTAATATAAACCACATTTAAAGATTTACGGCTGAGTAATGGCAGCATATTACAAACATCTGGAATCAATTAGGAAGGAGTTGGTAAGTATATGAAATTATTTTGTATCATAAAAATAACAATCCAACATAAAAGACATGTTAAATGCTCTACTGCACTGTTTCAGCCCTTCATATTTTTTTTACATAAATCCCAATTTGGAGAAAAAAAAAATCTATTCTGTTACATAACTGATCTACTGAATTAAGCATTTTTTTTAAACAAAGTTTAATACCCATGTATTGAACTAGAATTTGTGTCAGCATACTGATGTAATAGCAAACAATGAGCAATAGAAATCTGTGTGTAGTTTTGCATTGAACAAACATACACCTTTTTTTTTTAACTCTTCCTATTCACATCACAATTTATGAAACTAGCAATCTATGTGAAATGGACATTGGGTCTATATGCAGCCATACACTAAAATTAAGCTTAATCACACCATTCGCAAACAACCCAAATAATGGGCCTTTAACCTCAGAGCGTGCCATGTAATGGAAGACTAATCTTGACTCTCCCATTCATCTGTTGCCTGGTTCTTCATTTTTTGTTCATTTTTTTATGTTCATGGAATTCCTGAATTTTCCTGTGAAAATAACCATCTTGCACTTCAGTGGTCTTTTCGGCTGCTTGAATAAGAATTGAGAACATTTGCGTCCTTACAAAAAGCTTGAGAAATTTCCGTATGCTTTTGGAAGGCATGGCTTTCAAGAAGGTCTTCTCCTGGAATGCACGCGCTCCCCCTTTCCCCGTTTTAAAGTGGGAGGAATAGTGTCCCATCACTTTGATGAAGAACTCCATGAACATCTCTGAAATTCCCTTGTTGAGCTCTTCTGATGACTGTGGCACCTGCTGTTGGCCTAAAAGTGAAGTGATCATGTGGTCTTCTAGTTTTCTTGGCAAGAGTTCTTCCTCATCTCCAACTGTCCTTAGCAGTTTTCCATCACACAAATCCACTACCAGAACCTCTTCCATGGGCAAATCCCAGATTAGATCAATGAATTGACTCTGTACCCCAACAATAAAAGGTGTTGGGCAGCACACGGTGTCTATTAGAGCGGGTGGGAGAACTGGGATGAATGTGTGCTCCCATGTGAAAGGGTACAGCAGAGCTGCAACAGCATGAATGCACTGAGATAGCACACTAAGATCTTTCGCAACAAATATAATCCGCCTCTCTAGCACAACAGAGGCAAAAATGTGCAATATCTTCTTGGCACTTAAGCGTTGCAAAAGGGTTTTGAAATCAACATGTTCCAACCTAGAATCCAAAGGTCTTGTGAGTTCTATCATCTCAGTCCCAGATCCTGGGATAAAGCTCTTAATCTTGACAGTTTTACCTGGCGCAGGGAAGGTAGCCTCTCTCAGGCCCTGCATGAAAGGATATATAACTGCTGTGGCAATCTGTCTTCTTTTTTCCACCTCATCAAGTATTTTTGCAAAGAGTCCAAAGCAGCCCAAACAACTAATAATGCAGTAGACCTCAGGCAGCCTAGGACCTTTCCCCGAGGGCAGGAGTCTTCTGCAGTAGCCAAACTTTCTACTGCTGTCAACGTTTGTCAGGACGAACGAGAAGGTCTCGCTGGTATATTCCGTAAGAGGAGTCCAATTATTCCCTTCTGGGAAGCAGAAGACTGGGATGGCCTTCAGCAATCTCTCCTCTTCTTCTCTTTGGAAGCTTAGGAGGCTCTCTCTCTTCGGGAACTGGTAGGTTATCTGGGGCGCATAACCCCCGGCTGAGGTCTTCTTAAGCGATACGACCACGAGGTACTCAAAGAAGTTCTGGCCGCCGCTCAGCACGGCGGTCCGCTGGTCGGTGGCAGCGGGGTGGGTCGCGTTTGCCCCGTTAGAGATCTCCTGGTTGGATTCTTTGGAGGATTTCCTTCGGAAGCTCCTGCGGATGAATCCGGCCAGCTGAGCCATGGCAAGTGTCAGGAGCAGAGCCGCTTACCGTGTCCGCATTATCCCGCACCGCGTCTCTTCCGCACTCTGCCACCTGGGCCACTTCCTGGAGGTTGTCTCTCGCCTTCTCGGTGAACTTTGCTCTGCTCCGGTTCGGTGACCTCTGCTTGGCTGCAGGCGCACCTTGCCGGCTGCTTCCTTTCTCTTTTACTTTCTATCGCAGCGCGGTTTATATGCCCGTAAAGTGACGGGCGGCTGCTGCTGGTGCTTTGCAAACGGACAGCGCTATTAAGATCGCTTTGATCGGGATTTTCCGGCATGCTAGCCGTGTCCTGGCTGCCGCGGTTGATCGCATCGAGCAGGCTACGGCTGGCTGAGCATGCTGTGAGCAGTAATTAACATTCCTGCAGTTGCACGAGTTGGCCGGGTGATTCCCGACAGGATAGTCCCGCTCGCGATCACATGACCCGCACCTCTCATGGCTTCAGTGGGAGGAATGCAAGGTGTATCGCACATTACTAATTAACCCGATCCGTGTACAGACCGGGCTGACTGCTAATCAATTCTCTGGACACCATTCCTACTAATGTCTCAGGCTTCAGATGTAAAGTATACATTAAAGTGTGTGTATGTATATATCTATATCTATCTATATATCTATATATATACGTTTTAGTTTTATTTTATAATTATTTTACCCATGAGTTTGTATGATCACACAATTAATAAAGGGAATATTTTGGCGGGTTTTCTTTAGAAAATTGCTTCTATTAAATGTAAAGTATTTGTTCCAGGGTAGTTTTGTGATTATAAGCAAATATAACCCAGATAATGGCCCTGGGACGCGAAACTCTGTCTTTTATCTGAAAGGTTTCTATTGTCTCTTTTTTGCAATATAAAAGAAAGGGTTTTGTGTATTTAGCAGGGATGATGGTTCCACATATATGGGGGGGGGTGCTACAAATTTTACAAGTTTGTGTGTGTAATGGTGTTCAGTGTTACATTACTGACACTGAATGGGTTAAATGTGCAAAGGCACAGATTAAAGGGTTAAATACAATGTACTTCTGAAATTGTTTCCTTTTTTTTGTATTTTACGCCTTGCTGGTCACATGACCACTGTGCTGACATCACCCGCTCTCATGTTATGTCAGACATTTTTCAAAGATTTTTTCATGAAGCTTAACTTTCCCCAGGCGTCTCATATATCAGTGCTGCATAGGTATTTGTGGATATACCTCCTACAGGCAGATAAGCGATAAATACATATGCTAAGCAGGATTAAAGAGATAATAGTTTTATTTTGTACGTCATTGTTGCAAACAATAGCTTAATCACATTCTATTGAGACTTACAGAATACATTGAATCTCTACAGAGATGGTAATGTTGTTCATGACAATGTTGTGTAACGAGCAATGCGAAAGTTCTATTAAAAGTTTATTAAATGTGTCTCTTACCAACTAAAAAAAAAAGTGTCCTACTAAACTTAGGCTGTGTGTATATCTCAGATAAATGACCTTACCGTTCCTTTAAAAGAACATAGAAAACAAAATTAACATGGAAAGGAAAGCCCAGCTCTAGATCAGTAGAACTTGCCCCTTTATCAAACAACGCCAGGAACTGTAATGTAATGTTTGATAAGCGTACTGAGGAGAGGCCTGGTCTACGGCATGTGTCTCACACATGGCTTTTGCGCGTAGAGGGTTAAAACCAGAATTACCGAATATGCATACAGAATGACAATTACTAGCAATAAACTAGAAAATAAATGGGCATCGGATGTTCGAGGAAATTTCACCGAAAGCCATGGCGGTTTCTCATTGCAAAATCTACTGAGCACACACTTAGACAACGGTTTGTGCGTAGATGATGCAACGGGGACACAGCGAGGTTTATTTATTAAAGGGATTGCTGACAGGAGAGCTGTGTTTCAGCTTCCTGACTTCTCTAACTCCAGTGAGATTTCTTTAAAGTCCCCCCCACCCATTGAATTATGCATTATGCAGGGCCTATGGATAGTGATCACAATAAAAAAAAAACCATATATGGCTAGCACTCAAAAGAATACAGAGAAATCTAATATATAAAGCAAAAAAAGGAGAACAGCAGACTATACAGTAGAAAATTAGTGGTAAGGTAAGGTAATTCATGGAATGGAAGGCAGAGCTAAACGACAGCCGCTGAATAGTCACCAAGAAGACTGTATGTATTTGGAGCAGGGCAGTCGGAAGGGAAGAAAAGTAACATATTCTGAAATGTATTGAAAGTGAAGGTAAAACTGTTCTTTCAGGTATCTCCGGGGGTTAAGCACCAGAAGGTATTGTGCTTGTGTTATAAAAAGGTATCAACTTTGTCAAATGAAGACAGGTCTTATTGTACAAGGTAACAAAAAGCCAGCAACTTTTGAAATAAAAATGATAAATAAATTATCATCCTTCGTTAAGATGAGCTGGTTAACAGAAATACACCAGCTTCAAAAGGCTGCACGAAATGAGACAAGCATAAGAATTAAAATGTGTATATGTCGGAATCAATTGGTGTCCAAACACAAAAGATTAGGTAATCTCCCCAAACGGCCCAGGAGAAGCGGCTCACCAGAGAAGAAAGAGGAAGCTGCGAACACAAAAAAGCAAAAGAAGCAAAAAACAAGAAGCAGTTCTCTGGAAAAGGAGATGGAGAAGAAAGGGAGACATTGAGAGAGAGAGAGAGAGAGTGTGTGTGAGACAGAGAGTCTGCGAGAGGGTGAGTGAGTAAAACGAAATCGGAGCTTTCAGTTTTTCGTTTTTGTTTCTTTTGTTGGGGCCCCTACTCGTTTTCCAACATTCATACGAACGTTTTCATTTCATATGACTCCCAATGCACACATCTATTTTATACCGGCGCATCCTGGCAGATGTTTTGTGGACAGATAGGTACATCCATGCGGTAAGGAAAGGGTTAAATGTTCACCTCATGGAAGATGCACTTAGCAGCTGTCTTGTCCTGAAGTTCTCTCTCCTCTCCTTGCCTTATCCTTACAAATGTCTGCCTCAACAAATAAATAACGGGAATTGATCACTTGATGTGGACGAATAATCATGCAGATCCCAAGAATACGAAGTTAAGATACATTTCCTCGTGGTATATACTATAGGTGGGTTTTAGTATGAATATATTACTTCAGACAGAGCCTGGGGGCAGTATTTCTTCAATGACACTTATTCATACATTACTACACACACACACACACATATACCAATCCATAAATCTAACACAAACGCAAACACTATACACTCACACACGCTCAAACTACTGCCATATAATCATGAAACTGCATAAAGAGTATATATTCACATGTCAAAAATACATAAAAAAGGCGATAAACCAGTTTCCTGCAGAATGTGTTATCTGGTTTATGCACTTCCTTCCTGCACTAGTACTGTCTACGCAGCCAGATGCAGAGAAGAAGCTGTGTGTGTGCGTGTGTTACACATTATATGGACAAAAGTATTCGGACACCTGACCATTGTATGACATTTTGTTTCCCCCTTTGCTTCCACTCTGGGAAGGCTTTCTACACAATTTTGCAATGTTTCTGTGGGAATTTTTGCCCATTTAAAGCATTTGTGCGCTCTTTAGTGACCTTGCTTTGTGCACCGCTATATACTGGGGCGCAGCCCCAATCCTTAAAGCCAGGATCACAACCTCATGCTGACGAGCCCCATAAAGGATGAAACAGCCGTCCATGAGTGGTGATCTGGCTACGGTTCCTCTCTCACCAACTCTGTTTAACGGCTGTAGTACAGCAGACATTTGCTAAAGGGATCCGTGTATAAAGAGGATATAGAGGCAATACAGATGATCATTATTAACCTTGTTTGCATACGCCTACCCAGAATCCTTTGCACTGGTGGTAGAACCATGAGATTTCTGTGAGAAAAGCATGTCTTCTGGCTCGTTTTCCCCACCATGCCTAATTTTTTTGTATATATATATATATATTCAGTTTTTTCATTGCTTGTTTATTGAGCTTGGGAAAGGATTGTGTTTTCAGCAACATGTGCATTAGGAAATCTGCATGTGGGTGCCGAAGCTGCCAGGACTTAGTTAATCTGCAAGATGGTGTTTCCCATCAGGGCACTGCTGGCATGGAAAACATTTTTTATTTTTTATAAATAAAATAAGTATTTAATTCTTGCTATAGTATCAGTTGTGCTTGGGGGATATAGGCAACATGTGTGGGTTTATAATTACCAATGAATGATCCTTTGAAGGAAATAAACCTTAGCAGATGTGTAGTTTGTTCCTTTCTTTCCGATGGTTCAATAATGTTTTAGTAACATGAAAGCCACTTGAGACACTTATTTCAATTTCTATGGCAACAGTATCTTTTTTGTGTAATGTGACAAGCATCCCCTGAAAAACTATGAATGAGGCAATGTCATGAAAAGAGGCTCCAGGGAAACCGGGTATAAAGATGCCTCCGGTACCCGGCCCTGGGGTAAGCAACAGTCGAGAAGAGCGGTCAGCCTTTGTAGGGCAGACCTACAGGTACAGCTGTACTTAGCTGTGGCTAAGAGTGCAGCACACTTGAGTGGCATATCTGGTGCTTAAGTGTGTGGCCACTGGAAGAATACATGTGGCCACATGCTGAGTGAGTATTAAAGAGTATTAAAGCTTTTGGCTGCTTGTATCCAACCAGTGGCTAATCATCATAGGGAAAGGGATACTTTTCATTAGACTTGGGTGCCGGCCAACTCTTTGTGTTCGTCTTCGTGGGGGAAAAAAATATTCACCTGTTCCTGTGTTCAGTTCGGGCGAATATTCGTGTACATTTCTTTTTTTTGTAGAAGGGGTTAATGCGGGGTTAACGCGGCATGCACTACGCAGCACATTTGGCGCCAGGAATTTAAAGGTCCGTATGAGCAACTCTATCGGTCACCAGCAGGGGGCTCCTCTGCCATCAACCAATGAAGTGCGTTTGTTTTCTAATCTCCCCGATCCCTTCCCCATCTAGCCTACCTTATCTACGCAGCATCGCAGGGGTTAACGGGAGTGGAAATCCGTAGGTTCGCCATCAGGAGTTAAAGGGTCGTGCGAGCTGCATACTAGAAAATATATCAGGCTTTAAAAGTCATGGTAATTAAAATCAAAGTCTTTTAATATCTATCATTCACCTAAATTCTACATTAGAGACCAGCCCCCACTCCACACTCCATCTTTCTTTCTCTTTCCAGGACAATTAGAAAAAGTGTTTGGTCTTTGGTTTTGATGAATAATTCATTAATATTCTATGTTAATGATTTATGTACCATATGCCGCTAGCACAGGAGATATGTGTAACATTGAATAGTTTATATTAACCCTTTATATGTGCTACCATTTATTTAATCACCCCATTTCTGCTAGATCTCAGTTATACATTCTTTATTTTTTGTTGTTGTTTATTTTGTTCTGTATGTAGCCTTAATCACACCCTGAAAACCATTAGCACAGCTTAGTAAGCAAGGGCCTACGTGTATAGTCTACGTTCAGTTTTTCATCAAGTCACAGATAATGGACTTGGAAGATCTGAGATGATAACAAGCAAAATACATCTGTGATGATCATCCATTAGAGCGTATTACCTTCGTGCAAAACAATTTAGATAAACAAGAAAATGGCTACAATAATCTTTAAAAATAACATAATTGAACGAATTGTAGCTGCCGGAGAAATAAGTAGTGTCGTACGGAATACAATGCAACCTTTTTTGGACCTTTGTTTTTGGCGTTGCACACTTCTTCTGTGAAAAATAAAAAGATCACTTGTAATTTGTGAATATTTTAAGAAAAAAACCCAGAAACACTTTGCCAGTGAATAGTCACATTGCTGAATGCCACAAGGTAGCTATAAGTAGCAAGGGGCCAATGGAACATGACAGAACAGATATAGAGAGGTGTTTTGGGTTTAAAAGCTAGAATTTATTTGGAGGATGCTTTGAATATGAAATTTAGAAGCTGGTAGAAGTATACATCTAGCTTGGCCATAAGCTTGGGACTTGGTAAGCATGGTTGAAATATGTTTTTAAAAAAATCAAAATTGTATATGTTAAATTGGCACAAAATCTGTTTCAGTTCACAACACAGCACCAACATGTTTATAAATTATACAGTAGGGCAGTAAGGGAATATGCATACAAAGTGATTCTTATGAACAGCTTTTTACAAAAGCTACTGCAAGAATGTTTCAGCTGGGTCCTTTTTTGGTTGCTATGGCGATAACACTTTTCAAACTTTTCACCGGGTCATTTTCTAAGTATAACACCCATTGAGTCTTTCCATTAAATATATTCAGAGCAATAATACCAGGGCCGGCCTTAGGTGTTGAGGCACTCTGAGTCCACCCGGGTGGCACATCCACTCTTACCCTAGAGTCCCTTTGTCCCCCCCCTTCACTGTGATACACCTTTTTTTCCTCCCCATGTAGTTCAGGTATAGAGTAAATAAATTATTCATGGAAACATAGCAGTTTAGATAGAGATCAACTGAAAAATCACATGCAAACTCAGCATTGAAGGTACAGATCTAATAAATAATGCATGGATGCCCTAAATTGCAGACATAGCTCACAGGTTCCACACTGTAAAGGTCAACCTTGGCACCCGGATTGCACACATAGGACTTGCCCATCACCCAGATCACATGCACATACTTGCTTGCCCCTAGACATACTTGCCCTGACATACAAACACTTTCAAAACACAAACACACACTATGTCTCTCTTCCCTTTCTCATTATCTCTCCTCTTTGTCATTATCTCTGCCCTTTCTGGCCATCTAGCCACTTTCTCATTACCCCTTTACCTTTACCCCTTCTCTTCAATCCTCCCCTTTCTTAGTATCTGTCCCATTTCTCTTTAACTCATCTCTCCTATTTATCTCCTCTGTCTCTTTTTCACACCCTTTTATCCCCACCTCTCTCATCGTTATCTCTTCCCTTTCTCTTTATTTCTCCCTTTTTTTCTACTGCTTTTTGTTCTCTTTCTCTCTCCTTTTTTTTCTACTGCTTTCCATTCTCTTTCTCTCTTCTCTTTACCTATCCATTTTCATTATCTCTCCCCCTTCACGCTGTCTCTTCCCTTTCTCCCTCTCTCCTCTTTCTAATTATCTCTCCCCCATATGTTGTTCTTTATCTCTCCACTTCTCAGTATCCATTGCTCCATTTTTCACTTTCTTTCTCTTTCCTTTCTCTCTGTCTCTTACCTTTCTCCCTATCCTTTTCTAATTTCTTAGTTTCTGTGATGGCAGTAAGAAGTCTGGTCATACAGACCTCTGCTTTAGTGCTGATGTGATATTCCGGCACTCAGCAGCAGTAGCTGGCACATTTCCCAAGGAGCAGTGAAAAAGAGGTCTTTATTAGCAGACCTCGCATTTCCTTTATTTTGGCCCAGTTTGAGGGCAATGCTGGCAACTGACAATTCTCCTCCAGCAGCAGGCAGTCCATTACATTACATTTATTTATATAGCACTAGCAAATTCCGTAGCACTGTTACAATAGAGTCAGTAAAATAGCTTAAAATCACACACAATAACAAACTGGTACAAAAGGAGAAGAAGAAAAGCTCTTGCAAGCTTACAATCTAGTCGGTGGTAGTCGGGAAGTGAAACAGTTGGAGTGAACTGCTTGGATAGGGATGCGTTGTTCAGGGTGATCTGGAGAGGTTGTTGGTCATTCAGATGGCTTGGTTAGGATCCTGGTTGAGTGTTAGGATAAAAAGTTGTACACTTCTTGAAAAACGTGGGTTTTTGAAAGCTTTTGAAATTGCCTTACAAGGGAGCTAGTCTGGTGGAATGAGTTCGGGAATTACAGAGAAGGGGGTACAGCATGTGTGAAATCCTGAATGTGGGAGCGGGAAAAGGTAATGATGGTAGAATTACCTCTACACTAAGTAGTGAGTGGCCTTTTGTTTTAGCAGTGAGGCGGATGTTTTAGTGAGTGTGGTCTTGGTGGAATGCTATGGACGGAAACCAGATTGTAGCATCTTTTTGTTACATGTGCTTTCTGAATTTTTTTTAAGGTTACCTAATATCACCTTTTAAGTATTTCCATTTTCGTTGCTGAAACTTGAAAGGGTGAACAAATCTTACACTTTCAAGTGTGAACTGAGAACACTGTTTTAGAGCCAAAAAAATAATTAGCAAATTCGCAGCCAGGGCTAAGCTGTTAAAATAAAATAATAAGCCTTATTTCTGCAAGTGCATTTTGCAAAGGAGCAGAATCAAGAACTGTGGCGAAGTGAAGCAGGGTAGGAACTCAAAATAAGACAAAACATGAGAACAGAAGCAGGCACCACGTAACAGACCACTGTCTAACCCCTCAGAAGATCAATGGAGGTGGCACTCCAACATCACAGAGGTCAGGGAAATAGCTGCACTCTTTCAATCTCTGCCAAGCATTCACTGACGGATTAAAAAAAAAAGTTCTAATTTATTGATCTGTTATACAAGGTAGAAGAATGTAAAAGAACTCCAGGGACAGGGACCACCAAACTCGCTTCGTGCCAAACACTATCTCTTAAGCTTCGTCATTACACGTTACTTATTGGGCCCTTTGCTGGCTAATAAGGGCCCTTATTTATGGTGAGTTTTTAGACAAATGGCAGCCTTTCAATACATTAACTCTTTATCAGAGATAACCTTCACTTTTAGGGTCACTGGGCATCTCTCGTTTTACATATTCATCTATGGTAGTTCTAGCTACATAGCATCAGCTCACAGGGGTCTACACACTGCAGTTGTGAATGCCAAATGCTTATGTCACACTTATTTTATTTGAACAGAGGTTGTCCAGGTAAATGATGTCTCTGGTGCCACATCTGGAAGTTACATTCCTACAAATATAGGAGAGAACCTGAAAACAGAATGCCCTCCTTGCCCTGAATTTTGTGTACCTTGGGGATTATCAAATATCTATTTCTGAAAGCATTAATAAATACCGTAATTAAAAATGTGGCCTGTCACAGCTAAAAACAAAAAAAAACTAATTTATTTACTTAAAAAGTGAACTTTGACTTAATTTGTTGAAACTGAAATAGTCATTTGAAAGTATTTTTACCGGAATATTGGCCCTGAGAATTGAGCAGCTTGAAACTGCAGCTTGTGCAGATTCTGCCAACAGGCTGTAACGGACATTAGTCACAGACTAAGAGTCAAGACTAAAGGTTACTCAAGGGTAAAAAGAGGGTTTGTCTATTAAAGTACAGCACTCTTTACATGAAGTGTCCTGCACAGTTTTTAGTATCATTCCATTAATGATTCAACTAATTAAAACTACCTATAGCATTTATCATCTGGACTGCAAGATTCTAAACCAGAAATCTGAAGTCATAGATTTTTAGGCAGACGAGCCCAAGTCAGGGCAGGCAGCAATGGGCAATGCTAAATTAAGGTGGTTTAATAAATCCTTGTGGTCAATGGTTTTATTCAGTATGTTTAATGTGGCACTAGGAGAAGACACAGCGAGGAGACACTGGTTTAATTCCAGCACCTGCATCAAGTGTAAAGAAACAACCATTACAAAAGGAGCAAAATTCTCGGAGCCTAAAATTAACAGAATGGGGTTCTTTGTGTGAGTTTTGTTGCTGGAGTTTAGACAGCATGTAGGTATCATTTCCAAACATTAACATCCTTGATGATATTTGCAGGATATGTACTAGTATGTTTTTATGAATTCCAGGCATAGTTACATTTTACTGAATGACTTCTCAAACAGTTGATTAATGGACCTGCCATTACTAAGTCAATGCAAAATGAATGTTCATTAAAGGCGCAACAGTACTCTTCTTACAATGTAAATTATTTTATTTCTGACTGATCTCCTCTAACTTTTTTTAGTCAAGTAATAGTGGTAATAGTGATATTTACAGTTCCTACCAAATCCTTATGGCTCTCCTTTCTTTTCTTTCTTGGTGTATATATTTTCCATACAATAAGAAAATTGATTCAGTTGCCCTTGTTCACATGATGAGTGTGGTGGTGTGGGAAGGTCCATGCGTATGGTACTAGGTTGACCAGTGGGCTGGTTATGAAAAAGAGTGGAGTAACCTGGTTAGAGGCTCACTGGCCCTAATAGAACAAGACATTGACATAGAGGTCCACCAAATACAATGTATGCTTATAAAACATAACACATGTCTTTAATTACTGTGCATGTGCATATGTAAGGCTGTGTAAGCATTAACCAAAGGTTCTAAAAGATTAAATAGCTATGGGCAACCCTTGAGATCATATGAGTAATATTTTGAGAAGCCAACTATTTTCCTAAAATCAAAGTGCCTGATCAGTTGTGACCCAACCATCAAAGCTGCATTTTAAAAGTTACTTTAAAACTCTACAGCCTATATCAATGCATATATTAACCATGATAGCAGGTATTGGTAATTCTGTTCCAGTAGTATACGTAACAAACAAATCCATGGTTGTCCATCTTATAAACTGTTCATGTTGTGCTGGCAAATTTTTTAATGCTCATCATACAATTTAATCCATACATCAAGACATTCATATAAAATATGGTGCACACATCACATCCAGTTCTGGATTGAAATAACTTACTGTTACTAATGGGCCTTGTCAGTAAAGAGATGGAGTGGTTGTAAGGGCTGGCTTTCGGGAGGGAATTGGATTGCTAATTACAGAGCTTGCTTCAGTCACAGCATGGAGAGCAACTGTGGCCTGTAATTAAAGAAATTAGTCAAACAATGCCCCAATTTAAGATTTATTGACGGCTGGGATCACTCCAGCAATTTCTTACCCCTAAATCGTGTCAGATGCACTAAATCTACTGTTTGTCATGTAGATACACATCGTCCTTTTTGGAGTTTACATTTCTATATATTGAAGTTCATAACCAGTCCAATTGACAAATTTCACTGCATATATGTATTGACATTAAGAAGTGTTAAACGTTTTTTTTTTTGTAGCACATACTCATTTAAACAGCTTCCTACAATTCATACGCTGAGAAGCCAGTAGCTATTGCCTGTGGCCCCTGGCTAAACAGTGGGTCCTGCCATGGCCCACAATAAGTATTATATTGTTGAGCATGGTGGTTGCAGCACCATGTTGCGAACTAAGCCTAACAGTGTAAACATGAGTATGCCACTCATGATTACACTGTTAGGCTTCGTTCGCATAGTCCATATTCGCTTAGTCCATATACAACAACACAAAACAAAGGTTAATATCCCATAGAATAAACAAATTATTGTGGCAAGATGTCACATGTTGTCTGTGATTGTAATGAACTTGATAATCTTTATATTTTTCTTTATTGATTTATAGAATCTTGGCTACGGCTGGAACTCACTTTAATACTCATGTGGACCTGCGTACCCTGCGAGCTGTCCGGGTTCTCAGGCCACTGAAGCTGGTCTCTGGGATTCCTAGTAAGTTTTCTCATTGTCATATTTTACATGAATTTACATGATTATTATTAAGATTCTACACCTTTTTTTTAACGTTTTCGTTACTCTTTGGAATTTGCTTGGCTCAGGATGATTTGTTTTTTGAATATCATATCTGTACTTCACTAATTTTTAAATCAAATATCTCCAAAACAATTGTGATATCCTGTTGTGCATCTATGTATGTTAGCGGGTATGGGTCTTGTAAATTTGTCCCTGGATTGGGGAGTCATCAGATTGGGTTTGGCCTTTGACTGTTCACTCTATTTCATTTCTTTTGTGCAGGTTTACAGATTGTGTTGAAATCCATAATGAAGGCAATGGTCCCCTTGTTACAGATTGGACTGCTGCTCTTTTTTGCCATCCTCATGTTTGCAATCATCGGCCTTGAGTTTTACAGTGGAAAGTTGCACAAGGCCTGTTACAGGAACATCTCTGGTATAATTACTTTAGAGATATTATCTGGGAACGTTTGTCCGTGGGTCAACATATACAAGCTGCAACTGACTAGGGCTAGGCTGGGGGGCTTTTTGTGAAGCTCATCTGTATTCTTTTAAAGATCCCCTGAGCAATATTTGTTCCTATTGCCAGATGTCATGTGGCTTCATGTGTGCTATGAGCTAGGATACAGTTGTCCAAGTGGATCCTCATGGGATAGAAGTGACACTCAAATTCAGGTTTTCTTTTTGTTCCACTCTAGGATGGGAGTTGGAACCTATGGACCCACCTCATCCGTGTGGAGTGCCTCGCTGCCCACCTGGGTATGAGTGCAGGGAATGGATTGGACCCAATGATGGAATTACTCAGTTTGACAACATCCTATTTGCGGTGCTGACCGTCTTCCAATGTATTACCATGGAGGGTTGGACCACAGTGCTGTACAATGTAAGTAGCTTCATTCATAGTTCCTTATCATGCTTAGGGTCAAAATGAAGAAATCCACCTTGTTCATCCACCACTGGCTTTTTTATGCATCCTAGTATTTTCCACCTAAATGTTGCTACTCTTAGAAAAGAACAGGGTAAATGTTTCCAATTTTAGTTAGATTGTATCATAAAAATCCCTTAGCCCTTCATACCAAAATGTTGTTGTAAGCATACCCCAGAACATCCCAGGACAGGAAAAGTGTGCATCTACTTAAAAAGGATAGATTACAAGGCTCAGCGATGGTATGGGACTGTATTAAGATGTAAGATTTGACAGAGGAAATATGATTTAGGTCTCCTTTTAAATGTACTGGGGTCATAAAATCCCGTAACATGTATCGATTTAACAAATGTTTCATGTCAGTATCATCCAAAAGTATGGTTCCACCTTTAGAAGTTGTTATTTCAACATGGTGACTTAACAATGTATGCAAGCTGCTTAAACACCCCATGTATGCTGCTTCCACATGTGGTGTAGCTTACAATTGGCAAGGTTTTGTGGATAATCGAATATGAAAAGTTATGGACAGAGCCAAGTATGTTACATACGGTAATATGTATATTCTAATAACTCAGAATGTTAACTCTTTATTCACATTATGTGAAGATTGAAATCCACATTAAACAATGCTGTGTTTCACGTAGTAAGGACTGTTAACAGTAAAATAGTGAGGGGTGTGTAGGCTTCTATCAGCACCTACAGAGATTGCTCTCATCCAGCTGCACTTCCATGAGCAGGTGTACTCTGTGGCATATGACTACTACAAGGTAATTCCTTTTGTGTGTCAGAGTAACAAGTAGTTTTATGTGCCTCATTTTGCTTGTCATCACAGACTTATTTCGATGCATTCTAATGATATACATAGTAATGTAATCCCATGAGACCAAAGGGTGATGATAAAGCAGAATTAGAACAGTTTTATGTGTTTAAAGAAGGAGGGCAATAAGGTAATCTGTAGTGACCAATGGCATGATAGTAAGGGTCACAAGAGTATGCAGGTAGGAATGGTCCTCATGTCACAATAGACACAAGAAAGCAACTCTTTCCTAGTTGTGGGGCCCTGTTTTCCTACTGGGCCATTACAAAGACCGATCCCGTCCACCCGTGTTTTATACAGGAGAAATCTAACTGGTCCCTTGTGCTCGACGACACCAGATGGACCCTCTCAAGAACACACTTCCAGATAACAAGGAGCATATGCAATGAGAAGGTTAGATATAGCACCCCTGATAACCTTCTGGCATAGAGCCCATCACCACCAGGTCCAACCACTGGCCAATATCTCGTTGGAGAGCAGAGACTTGTTTGATAAACATCAACAGGTCTGATAACCAGCAGATTTATGGCCTTATAACTGAAGAGTTGAGTTTAGTACGCACGAGATGTTCAAATTCGTACGTATCATCATCAAAGTTATACGTTTATGTCTATCAAAAACATAACTTGACTTTATTTACCTGCTGCTACAAGATTCCTTGTTATTTGGACTTGCAGAATCCAGAGCCAAACTCTAAAATAATGATCATGGGAAAAACTCAGCTCAATCTCTTTTTTTCTTCCCACCACAAACAGCTCTAGAGCAACCATTTATTGCATTTCAGCAGTGCTACAAGTACCTAGAAAAATAGGATAAATATTAATTTCATAAGATAGTCTACACAAACTGAAACTCAAATGTTAGGGAAGAGAGTCTATTGTCTATTATATGGTTTATGATTATAAACATGGCTGTGCTGCTCTAGATATTCTAGCTTGTTTGTTCCATAGTCATTAATTTAGTTTTCCTTTATTTATCTCAAGAGTGTAAATCCTTTTGTTGTGAGATCTCAGGCGTAGGCAGAGCCTGGTCTTGTTCAGATTTTTCATCACAATGCAGCCCACAATTTGAGAAAAAAATATTCACTCAAGAACTCCCAAGAGATATATATGAAATTCACAATCTGAATAAGATGCACATCAGCACAGAATATGCTACCCAGGAAGATTCTTCACAATCACAGAGCGGTAAAGCAATATCAGCCATTTGGGAGATTATTTTCACTTACAATTGTTTGCTGTTGAACCCTTAGCTACAGGGAATAGTCCTTGTTGGCACCACAACAATGAATCCATACTTTCTGTTACTCCAAGGTTTAATACAAAGACACGTTTGAATAAGCTGAACCTCTTTGTCAGACCTGAAAAAAACCCAAAATAGCTATGTGAAATGGAAAGTGAGTTCCTAATTTTCTCAGGTTCAAACTATTGTAGAAATACTGAAAAATATAGTGTTTCAATATTTAATAATGCCTTAGTTGTGCTAATATTCAATTTAACCTCCTAAACGCAGAAAGAGTGTGCACTTGGGAAAACTTAATTAGTATTGCAATCATCCATCTGTATATTTAAAGAAATGTCCAAAGAATAAAAAAATGCAGCGGGTCCTTCATAACCCCTAGTTGAATATGTGAGGACGAGGGCCTTCACTAGAAGGGAACAGAATGACTTCACTTTTGTGAGACCACCAGGGTTCTTCATCTGTGTCTTTCTACAATCACAGAAGGAATAGCACATTGTGTCATGGTGACTGATGTGGCATTAAATAAAAAAATTAAATTAAAATATATATGTAATAATATACATATATATATATATATGTGAGACAAAAACACATGCAGTAAATGAGTGACAGCCCAACAAACAATGCAACACTTTCCTAGACTAACCTACAACCAAAAGGCCCAATATAACCCAGCACACCACAGAGTGCCCCATCCATGTAGGATGGTGGGGAGAGAGAGGCTGAATTAAGATTTTGCCATTAGCAGGCTTATTGAATTGCTTGTGAGATCACTGGAAGTGTTCCTGCTTTAAAATATCAAAAGACATGTGATACAGGAAGCGTTCAACCGGCAAAAACATTGACCACAATACTTGTTATGTCATCACAACTGGGACTGATGTTTTTCCCCAGCAATATTATGACTGCTCAGTTTCAGAACAAAAGCTGGGAAGCACATTTTTCTCATCGGCTTCAGACATACACAGATGGCACCCAAAAAGACTGCCTGCCTTTTCCTTTTGGAAAGGGGCGAGCCCTTAGTGTAATTATTGTATAACCCTGCAGTATCTTTGCACTTGTTGAATTGGCAGTAAAAGGCTTTGTGGTAGACATTTTGGTAAATTCTCCATAGGCACCAATGACTTCACAAGTGTTGTCACAGATAAAAAGTCTTTGGAAGCTGTTACCCCCTTGTTTGCAAATAAAGAAAAACAAAGTAATAAACTTTATAATCATCTATACTCAGGGTCTCCTGGAAAAAAGGAACATCCCAAATAAAGTACTTACATGTGGGCACAATTAACATCAATGGCAAGTTTGTCTTGGACCAAAAGCTAAGCATAATAGGTGGTGCAAAATTGTCCAGAAGGATTCAAAAGTCCCTACGGATTATTCACCCAAAGAGGGGGACATTACCTTGGTCGTATCAACTGGGATCCACAAATATCACAACTCATCTACCCACAACAACTTGCTCATAAAGATGCATACTAGTGAATATTAGTCTCAGTTTGTCTTCTTTTGTGGCTGATTTAATTTGAATTAGTACATAATCAGTAGCAGACTAAGTTCTGCCAGGTGGCTCAGGCTTGTGCACACACAAACATACATACTTACACACCCATATACATAATTAATCTTACTTTTCAGGCACACGGCGGCTCTCTTCCTCTACACACATGACCCCGGCCTGGGGTCCCCCAAGGCTTGGATGTCTCTAGAAATATGCTAGTTTGTTTTAGCATAATCTAGTACTGCACATACTTTCTTCTTCTGTGTTACAGTATTGGCAAACTGTGGTGACGAATTATAGAGTCCTAGATGCCCTTGTATCTGCTGTTATGATTGCTTGTCGGCTGAATATCAATCAATTCAGCGAGCAACTAAATATTTTATTCTGACATCGCCTGATTCTGATGACATCAAAATATTCTCGTAACATCCCATGGCTCTGGTTTCCTCTCAGTGTATTTTATCTACTGTGTCTTGAGCCATATTTATAAACAAGGAGTGAAGCTATAAGCACAAGGGCAGCATCAGTAGGGATCTGAACAACCTTTAGCCAGGCCATTCAAACTATGCTTATATCACCCAACTGTAACAATTTATTGAAAATGAAAGCAGAAGGTTAAGAAATTTGATGGGACACTCTTCGGAAATGGTGAAGACAAGCGAGCTCTATTTAAGTCGATTTACCACTGTTATTCATTATGTACTAAGATTGTTTGAAATGTTATGGTGGAAATATAGCAGATGATCCCACGGAAATGCAGAAATATTAGAATATATTCCCTATTAAATGTTAGCCAGTTTGTGGGTGACACTGCTGGTTAACACAGTATAAAGTACAGCATATAATGGTTGATACATACCATTCCAGCAGTTCATATGTCAGTGGAAAGTTAGTGTTGCTGCTACGGGTGTGTTTACAATGGTATATAAACCTTATCAATGCATTAGTGTAAAACATCAAACAGTTGTCTCATTGTAATGGAATATACACTCAGGTCCCACTTTAAAGCTGTAGTTAAAGGTCATTTCTATCTAGAAAAAATACTTTTAAGTGTAGGTTGGTGGTAGTTTTGCTACAATAAACTATATGTTTCTTGGTGGCATAGGAGTCCATTGTTGGTTTCCAAAGGCCTCCTTGTGACAGCAGGACCTTCCTAGAAAATGGGGAGAAGGTCAGCTTAGCAGTTGGGAAAGAAGACCTTACTATATTTTTATGTGTTGGATTGATTTAGAGAAACGTTACTACAGCCCAATGCTGGAACACAGTATATATTACACTTCATGACACAGCACACCCAGGATGGACGGCTGGGCTTGTAGAATTCGTGACAGCCCAGGCTTATGGTTTAGAGTTTGGGGTTGTGTTCTCATGAGTAGAGGCAGTCATAATAATCACTGGTGGATGTGAGGGCATGGTGCTGCCCTGACACTGTGATATGAGTGGCAAAAACTATCATTGGAAAACCTCATTGCGTAGTAGTGTTTCTCTCATAGAATGCGTGAAAAGGAGCATGAAAATCACACTGCATCTCTACACCGGCCACAGGTTATAAAAAGTTGCTGGCTGCAGGTAATAGGCACCACAAGGGAGCACTTGTTTTGCGGCTGAAGCTAGAACAGAACAAAATTTTGCCATGCCACTATATTTTTACAGAGGTTACTTTGAGAAAAGTAGATAAATAACAACAAGGAAATTATTGCTATTAGAACTGCAGAAAATTTAAAAATAAGATTAAAATAATTTCTCCAAACCCAGTATTTTAATCAAATTATGTGCTGGTCAAGACCTAAGCAAGTGTTTTGCAGGAGCTTAATGGGACATTAGGGACAATGGGACAGTAAAGTAACCTTTGGCACACAAGAGTTTGTGTACTATAATCCCTATTATGCATGTGCAGGTTATAGCCCTCATCAGCATACAGTTATCCAGACATAGATATGATACAGTGTAGCTCATAGTGAGCATAAGCACATAGTGTGCCAGACATATGTGGTACAGCATAAATTTAATTACTATATATTGAGCCAGACACTGATGCTTGTACCGCATAACTCCCATCATTATATATTAAGCCAGACAATAAGGTGGTTAAGCATAACTCCCATCATTATAAAGCAAGCCAGACAGAGATGATGGTAAAGCATGGCTCCTATCATTATGTAGTGATCCAAACACAGACAGTGGTACAGTATAACTCTTATAATTATATAGTTATCCAGACACAGAGGTTTATACAGTATAACTCCCATCATTATATAGTAATCCAGACAGAGACAGTGGTACAACATAGCTCCTATAATTATACAGTGAGCCAGACTCAGACGGTGGTACAACATGACTCTTATCATTATATAATGAGCCGGACACAGATGGTGGTACAGCTTGACTCCGATAATTATATAGTGACCCAGACACAGATAGGAGTACAGCATAACTCCCATCATTATATAGAAAGCCAGAGGCAGTGATACAGCATGACTGCTATCATTATACAGTGATCTAGACACTGAGGGTTGTACATGATGCGGATCATTATATAGTGAGACATCACAGATGATGGTACAGCATAACTCCCATCATTATATACTGAGCCAAGCACTGATGGTGGTACACTATAACTACCATCATTATACAGTGATCCAGACACAGATGATTGTACAGTATAACTCTCATCAAAATATACTGCGACAGGCACTGATGATGCTACACCATAACTTTCACCATTCATAACAAACATTCTGAGCACCTAAAAAAGGGGGACATAGGAGAGGAAAGTGGGATTTGAGTTCCTGAGATTGATGGTTCCTCCTAAACTGATAGATCCAGAGCAGGTATTGCATTAGTTACGTTAGTTAGCGTAGTTTCTGGTGACAAACTTTCATATTTGATGAGTATGGACTACTGGTGGTAGTGTATAACTACAAATTCTTACAAACATGATTTTCAGGATATTTAATCCTAGCACTGGCAGAGCTGGGAGTTGGAAATGATTGTTGGGAGTGCATCCCTAACTTGCAAGATGGTATTTCTGATTTGGATAGATATTCTTTATCCAATGACTTGTAAAAAAATAATATAAACATCCCTATTATACCAATTTGGAAGAGGATTGAAAAAGAGGATTCTTCTTTTTGGATGTAATATTTATGCTGCTCTATAATGTAGTAATGTATCTATGGCGGGTGTGTTGTAGATCAGTGCTTTTACCTTCCTGATCATTAGAATGCTGGGAATTTATAGGCTAGAATGGTGCTTATCTAGTTCAAAGTGCACATAAAATGCAGACATATTTTAAAAAGCATCACTGCCTAATAATAAATTCATCTTATATAGAACAACATGTATAGAGTTTTTAAAATATCAATTTAAAGGTTCTCCAAACATTCTGTTTACCTAAGTGATTTTTTTGGATACTATAAAAAAAGCCCATAATGTTTCTTTCTATTCATATGTATATTCAGTTGAAGTACATCAAAGCGTATTCCTCTGTATTTAACATCTCCCTATTCTTTCTATTGTCAGTCTTGCTCATCTTTGTCACTTGATACTTAATCCATTGTTATCCTTGATTGTGATATTTGTGCAAAGAGCACTGGTGCCATATTACACAGCATGATCTTCCATTATAAAGAAGACGTTCTTGCAGCCTTTATTGTCACAAATAATGTACCACCCTGCCCAAGTCTTCTCCTCCCCCTCTCCTTTCTTCGTTAATTAATGTAATTGGCCACTGAACGTGTTGTTGGCATAGGCCGCTGAGTGTCAGATATGCTGTGAGCAGCTGTGCCTCCATGCTGCTTACCATCAGGAGCCTCCTTGCTCTATGGTAGCACTTGGGGAAGGGAAAGAAGAGTGAAAGGGCTCAGTGCCCAGGCATTGACATGATCTCTCCGCATTCTGCAATAACATTGTACGCTGGAGGTCTGTGCCCACTCTTTATGCTTTTCTTTCACTAAAACTTTTTTTAACATTAGAAGAATGGTCAAACGAGTAGAGAATTTAAACATACATGGGGTATGCATATGGCTAAGGTTTGAAACTTTGCAGCAGGTAAAAAATGGACAGACTCGATGTTTCAGATGGAATGAAGAAGAGACCTCTGAGCCCCTGAAACCTTATGAGATTTTACCAATGAAATGTATCAATTTTGACTAAAGACTCCAGCTACATACCACAAACCAAGTCAAACATTATTATTATTATCCTACACAGTGCATGTGTTATGTCATTGTTTATGACTGCAGTTAAGAGCATGACCTCGCTTATTGTATGCACTGTAACTGCATGATGTTATCACATTGCTAACTAATTAAACAGCCTCACCCTCGCGTCTCATTGTTTTATGGTGCAAACATGTTCCAGTTTAGATATATGACATTGCAAGTTGTCTTTATTTCATAAATCCATATGGAACATCTGTAAAGTCTCTTGGCACTTAATTATAGTTCCCAGACTTTGCCATAGGTAGCTTTTACAATATTTCTCTTACATAATGGTTGTTATATCTGATTAAATTACCATCAGGTATGACTGGATCTGATTGGATTTAAATGTTCCAATACATTTGGGAGTACATTTATTTCACTCTTCTATCTCATGAAGAATAAACAAGTTATTTGTTTTCTTTTTTTTGCTGAAAAGCCTTAATGTGGTTCAACACAACACAGGAAAATGATATATTTCATAAAACAACTATTACTGTACTACTAAAATATTTTATCAATTGTAGTTAGATCTGTCTCCAGTGCATATGTTGTGTATTTCAGATGGCCATATTTTCTATAACTTTTTGATGTATGTTTGAGAAACAAAGCAGGTTAATAGTGGGAATACTGAGCTAGGAATGACAATTAACATCAACTAACTTGGTAATTTAACTCTGATCATCTGTTCATAAACGTATGAACTTAAATATGTTTTACGTATAATGCTGATCCTTACCTGTTTTTAATCTATTTTAGACCAACGATGCCTTAGGAGCCACCTGGAACTGGCTTTACTTCATTCCACTCATCATCATTGGATCATTCTTTGTCCTGAACCTTGTTCTGGGAGTACTGTCTGGGTAAGGACAATTTTTAGTGTGAACACTTTCTATTTAACTCTGTGGTTATCACAATATCTACACAATGATCGGCCTCCATTACAATATGTACATTATTTGACCACATCATAGTGAAAAAGACTTCTAGTGAAAAATATGTCTACTCATCATCTCGAATGGACTTGTGTGGTTATATGTAATTTGTGAATTTCCATTCTGGTTCTGGTCACCCTGTTCCTCTCACTTTATATCATATGGAACCACAACACTTTGACATCACTGTTAACAGAAAGTGTTCAAGAAAGGGCAAAGACAACATCAGCCTTACCCACAATAAAATGGCTCCTACAAGCCAATATGACTTTAGAACCATTGATTCTGGAGGTGTTATGGGTCTCAAAAAAAAAATCAGTGCTATTTTCAAGTGAATCAATCTTAAGTAGCCTAGCTGAAGTACAATTCGAGCTGTGGAAAAAGAGAACCCCGATTCTTTCTAATTTTAATTCTCAACACACTTCTTTATAAGTCGACATCGCAACACAACCTAGTGATTTACCATTTTAAAACCTCAGCATGTAACTCTGTTGTACATATACTGTACTTATATACCATTGAATATTCTTACCAGAATTTTCAATGGTATATAATAGCATCATGTTTATAAATAATGTAACTACATAAAAAAAAACACTTCAATCGCTAATATATATTATTTCTTCGCAATCATGCATAATGTGAACAAAACAAGTGAATTTCCCTGTGAGCCATATATTTTTATTCCGTGATATTGTGTTGTGTTTTGTAAGCCTAGACATGTGTCTGTATGTGTGTAGGTTGCACTATGGGTCTGTGCCTGTGTGTGACCCTTTATCACTGTGTGTGTCTGAAAGAAGCTGTGTGTTTTTGAATAGCAGTGTGTGATGCTGAATACTGTTAGATGTGTTAGAAATGTTCAAGTGAAGTCAGATCCTGGCCTATATATTTTTTCGTAAAACTCTTTTTTTTTTTATTGAAAGAGGAAATTCGCTCTAATTGACAGAAGATACATAAGCAATGCATGTAACAGGTTACAGGAAGGATGAAGGAGCGAATGAGTCAAGTGTGACACCACGGCAGCAAACTTGGTCTGTTAGGTAGATTGAGGAATTCTCAAAAGTAATGGACTTGCCTCTTCATGTTCTTCACGTCTTCTGTGCTCTTTCTCGATCTGGTTCTCCCCGCTATCTCCTGCATTACCCCAGCTTCCTGGAGTGCTTCTGCAAAAGGGCGGAGCCTTCGCGCACACCTTCTTCCCCTATTGGAGGAATGGACAGAGGCTGTCCCTGTTGGCGCACCGTGGCTCTGTCCTTTTGCAGAAGTACTCCAAGAAGCAAGAATAACGCACACGGATCTGCAGAGGAAGAGAGAAGTTTCTGCACCTCTCTTTCTCAGTGATTCCGTCTGCATTATTCTGGCGTCTTGGAGTAATTACGCAAAACGTTGGAGTCACAGGGACAGCCTCTCTCCTGTTCCTTCAATCGGAAAGAGGGCGTGCATGGAAATTCTGCCCCTTTTGCGGGAATAAGCAGACCAAGAAAGAAGACAGAATACTGTAGAACAAGAAGAGGCAAGACGATGCGGAAAAGGAGACAGGGACATGGAAGGAGAAGCTCTGAGATTCAGAGCTTTAATTAAGACTTTTGAGGTCTTCAAGGTATATAAGACATTTCATTGTTTGAATACACTGACCAATAAAATTCTTCATAAATTTCTGCAGACTGTGTCTGTAGTATGTTACCAAAGAGTGCAAAGAGAGAACATATTGGGTCGGTACAAACAGTAGCATTGCTAGCGCATGCATGCCCTGGCTCAGTTCCCAATTCTCGGGTTGTGCCGTTTCTTTTGTGCACAGCTGGCCCGCAGAATATGTGTAAGCCGGCAGTAAGAGAGTCATTGTTCCTGTGAAAGTCGGACTTATATGTTTGCTATATTTACACTGTTGTTCCTGCCCCTTTAATTAATGCAAGTTCTTGTCTTTCATTAGCTAAATTATATTTCGCAAACTGGCATCCCAGTGTATAGGCACTAATTAAAATTGTATAACATCCCTGATTTAAATGCAATTTTCCGATAATTTTTACAAACAGGGTTGGATGTGCACTCCAGGTGTTCAGACCCTACAATTTGGGGTCTTCTGAGCGGTTCAGCAATAAAGAGCCTTAAAAGGCCCTTTAGTGTCATTTTCTTGCTATACCTTTGTGTTACATCGTTGAAACACTGGTATCTGTACACATAAGACATATACAGACCTGGGAACTCTCAGGGTTTTACCCTGAGTGTGAGGGTTTTTGCCCTGATCTCAGGTTAATTGTTGATTATTGGTGTCTACTACTTTCCTATATTATCCAGGTGCTCTGCCGCACAAACACCTCTGTAGCCCCATGTGTATTAAATAAAAAAATGAAGCAACTTAGATGGGTGTTAAGCAGATAATAGGTAGGAAGCTGGCAGATATTAAATGGCACACCACTTGGCATGAGTGAGTGAGGATACTATTAACCCTTCGAAGTCACCTCCTTCACTTACTCTAATGGTGCTGTGAGGACATCTAGGCTTCCTGCTGGGAAACTGCATGGCTGAGTGCCAGCTGCATTTGGTTGTTTTTTAGTTATTTTCTTTCGTGTTGCAGTGCACCATTGGGATTATAACATTTTTTGTATGGATGTGTATTTGGAAAAGTGTGTTTGTTTTATGCAGCTTTGTGTGCGTTTATGTTTGTGAAAGTGTCTGGTTGTGACACAGAATGAAGCTGTTAGCACTCGTATATTAAACTTGCTCATCCCAGTAGGATGCGTCTGACTGGGTTTCCATGGCAACAGCAAAAGCTCCAGAATGTGTAAACAGCTCTGTGTTTGTACTGCAATGTGAGTTTTTTTGCTGGGGGAGGGGGGATTAGTGGTTAGGGGTTTGTGTTTTGATGTGTGAGGAAGTGCGAGGGTTAATGCAGGACCGGTTAGGATCAGTATATAAGAACAAACTGAAAATATGCAGTGTCCATAGGGAGCAGGGTACAATGCTGCGAGAACCCCTAGGATCTTTCAGGGTCTGAAATATCAGTCACTATAAATAAAAGAGAGAAAATATTCTGCTCATTCCTTCAGGGCTAGCGGTGCTTTATAACCAATTGTCTAAACGCAGGTTTACTTATTATCAACAGAGTTATGCAATGCAGTATTTTATTTGTATCCGTGGCATTTTGTATTTGTTTAATTAAAGATACAGTTTTATTATTATTATAATTCTTTATGGAGTTATCCACATAAATAAATACATAAATACATTTTATTCTCATCAATATACCATTTTTAGGAGAATGCTTGTAAAAACTGCATACCGCAGAATGCTTTTCAGCTTCACGATTAAGAAATGCAGAGCCGCATTAGAGCCATTTGAAATGTATAATTTGTCATAAACAATATGAAACTTTGCCAGCACCATCTCTAATACAAATCTTTACTGTATATTGTCAGTTTTTCAAATAAGTAATGGTGGTTTCTTAATCAGCAAAAAAAAGAAAGAAAACAGTACAAAAGTTCTAATTTTAGGAATGCTAACCTTTTCCATTAACTCTTACAGATACCCACATAGTCCTTTCATTTCATTCATTCACAAAAGACATATTTCCATTTGTATGTATCTAATGGACATTTGTACCGCGCTGCGGAATCTGTAGGCGCTTTATAAATAAAGTATGATAATAATCTAATCAGCTATTTTTTGTTCTGTGCACTTTTTCCTATTTACTACATGTGAAAGTTGTGTCTCTCCCAATTTACAGTGAATTTGCCAAAGAGAGGGAGCGTGTGGAGAATCGCCGGGCCTTCATGAAGTTGCGCAGGCAGCAGCAGATTGAGAGGGAGTTGAATGGTTATCGAGCGTGGATAGATAAAGCTGGTGAGTTTTTTAACGCATGAAGACGAATGTGAGAACCAGTTCTCCATTTGCAAAGCGTTCCTTGGAGTCTTTAGCCGAACTCGATACCTTTTTGTGGTCAAAAATAGAAAAGGATGTTCAATAAGCTTTCGGGACCCTTGAGGTTGTTTCTTCAGTTGGAATGATAAAGAATTAATCCAAAAAAAGCAACCTCTAAGGTCCAGAAAGCTTACCTTTACATCTATTTCTATGTTCCATAATTCTGAGAATTCTCAAAATATAAACATATACCACCTTTTGCAGAAACTATAAACCTAGAACATTGCTTTCTATTTGCATACAGAGGAAGTGATGCTTGCTGAAGAAAATAAAAACTCTGGAACCTCTGCCTTAGAAGGTAAGACACGTGTCCACATTCTACAGGAATGGTGTATAGCAAATAATGACTTATCAATCTGTTTCCCCAATGTGTTCTAGTTCTTAGGAGAGCCACCATTAAACGAAGCAGAACAGAAGCCATGAATCGAGACTCAACTGAGGACCACTGTGCTGACATATCTTCTGTTGGTGAGTGGTGCTGGACCATGCTAATAACAACAAAGGGCTAACGATTAAGGAAATAACACACGTAATAACCAATGTCTCCTCTGTTATTTCCTTAGGCACACCCCTTGCTAGAGCCAGCATTAAGAGTGCCAAAATAGATGGTGCTTCTTATTTTCGTCACAAAGAACGCCTATTGCGCATTTCTATCCGTCACATGATCAAATCACAAGTTTTCTACTGGATGGTTCTGGGAGTGGTGGCTCTCAACACAGCTTGCGTGGCTATTGTTCACCATAACCAGGCTCCCTGGCTGTCAAACATCCTTTGTAAGCCTGCTGTTCCATTGTTTTTTTCAATGTTTCTCAGTTTTTGATGGAAATGTCAGTGAGGGCGATAGACATGGAGTGATGGTAGATAATGATATGCAATTAGAGGTGCATTTAAAATTGTATTATTAAACTTTAGCATACAGCCCAGCATTTGCATGTAAATGTTTGTTTTCTTGTAGACTATGCAGAATTTCTGTTCCTTGGATTATTTTTGGTGGAGATGTCTTTTAAAATGTACGGAATGGGTCCCCGCCTTTACTTCCACTCCTCTTTCAACTGTTTTGATTGTGGGGTAAGTTATTTTGTTCTCTTCCCAGTCACTGAGCTCTTTGTCTATGAAGATGGCTCCCTATGTGTTTGATTTCATACACCTGTTAGCAAGGGGTTTGACTGAAACACCTAAACTCAATAATTCGGGGGGGTGTCCACATACTTTTGGTCATTTTGTGAAGCTGATGCTAGTTTAATTTCACGCTCAGAAATATTATTTCCAGCACATGTACCCATCACAATCAAACTCATCTTTCAGGTGACAATTGGAAGTATATTTGAAGTGATTTGGGCCTTATTTAGACCTGGGACTTCTTTTGGGATTAGTGTGCTTAGAGCTCTGCGGCTTCTGAGAATCTTCAAAATTACTAAGTAAGTAAAGTTCTATTTTCAGATTTGCAGTACTATTAGGCACTACCACCAAACTACTGACTACCTGTGTAATGTCATTAAGCCATCTGTCCAATATTCAGCTTTATTATGAATTAACAACCCATATTCAGCCTATCTGTGTTCATGGATTAATAATGGATTAATAATGTTTTACCATATTTTCCAGATATTGGGCCTCATTGAGGAACCTGGTGGTTTCATTGATGAACTCTATGAAGTCAATCATCAGCCTGCTCTTTCTTCTGTTTCTCTTTATTGTGGTTTTTGCCCTGCTGGGAATGCAACTGTATGGTGGCAGGTAAAGAATAATACCCGCCGGTTATAATTCTTCTTGCATAATGTGCTAGGATCATCAATGACAGTCATGCCTTAATAAAGATTGCCGTAAGCATGTGATCAAACTTATAATAAAAGCTTACGGGATCTAGATTTGTCTGTCAATATGTCTATGTACCTACCTTTCAACAATTAATTGTACACTCCTCTTACATTTAATTGATTAACATGGGTAACGGTAATAAAGTAGACTTAATAGAGGTTGACCTATGAATACTAAACAAGTTGTTTTACTAGTGATAAGATAAGTGAAACAGTGAGGACCTTTGAACTTTTATATGACAGTCAAGACAAAGGTCTGAGTCTTTACATCATGAAACGGTGGGACTAGATGGGCTAAATGGTTTTTATCCACAGTAAAATCATGTATTCTCCTTCTGTGAGATATATTGGCTCTGGGATTAAATATAAGGATAGATTACACTAGAGCTTTATTTAAAAAAATAATAATATATGTCTCTCTTTACTGGCAGGTTTAACTTTAATGATGGTACCCCATCTGCAAATTTTGATACATTCCCTGCAGCCATCATGACAGTGTTTCAGGTAAGATGCAAATCAAAGGTTTTAATATTAAATGTAAGATTTATGTCAGCTGTATGTCAGAGAGAGACATATGCTGACCCTCTGGTAAATCGGTTTAATGTCAAGTAAAAGATGATTAAGCCAACTAATTACACAAATCCTACATTTTTAACAGGCTGCTGAGCAATATTGCCCCATACTTACCCCATCTGCTGGGCCACAGGCAGATCAGATCCAGCAATGTACAGCCAATGGCTGCGAGAGTATAAAAACATAATCTGTGGCCGAGCCTATCCAGCCAATGGCCACACATAGGTCATTTGTAGCCTGCTGGCTTTAATGTGCCAGGGCCACCCCCAGTGCAGCCCTGAGTAGAAATGCTGTGTAGTGCTGTGTATTTAATGATAAAGTCACTCTAAAGGACAATAGTCCCTGTGGCAGACCTCCCGCCCTAACTGTACTTCCATAATTTTTTTTACAATATTCTTGTTACTTTTGATCAGATTCTGACTGGAGAAGACTGGAATGAAGTCATGTACAATGGAATTAGGTCCCAGGGTGGCGTCCGATCTGGAATGTGGTCTTCCATTTATTTTATTGTTCTCACCCTCTTTGGAAATTGTATCCTTGTTTTTGTGAATACATATTTTATTTGTGAAGACTGGACACAGGTGGTTAGGAGCCCCCTTCTCATATGTTATCACACTTATAGCCATTGGAGCAAATCTGAAGACATCCAAGTAAAGAGATGAAGGAGGATATTATATAAAAGTGTCTAATAGTGCCTTGTGAAAAACCATGGCCATCATATTCTAGTCCAATACAATTGCTAAATACAATACTTATACATTGTGCATACTAACCCAGTGTTCCGGTTTCAATAGCAACACTTAAAAAAAGATCAATAATTTATGTCTTCTTTTTAAAATGTTTTTAATTAATGTATTTGGTAGATGCGTTTTACTGCATTTGCCCTTTAATCCTCCCATCTAATTATCACCAGCAGAGAAAAAAATAATAAGCACATTTGCTTTTTTACTGCTTTGCACATTATTATGTAAAACAACCTACAAAAATGTGTGAAACTGAAAGTGGGTTGAAAAGAAGAAAAATAAGCTTCAGTGTCAATGATAACATATTTTTCCCCTCCTTTTCTGCAGCTCCACGCTATAATTTAGGGTTTAGGTAACTCTCGGGTTCTGTGCACACAGTTAGCCATAGTTTTTCACTTGCCAAAATGCACTTTATTCCTTCCTCTGTCTCTAAATAAACTAAATCATACTCTACTATTCTAATTCAGTATGATCAAATCCAATTTGATTTATAACAGTAATAGATAACATACCACAACACTCTACTGTCATCAGCGATACTCTTTCTGCTGATAAAACCTTACACCAGGTCACAAATAAACTCCAATCCAACCATAAAATGAGTGGACGTTGAGTAGTTCTCTGTCCTGTATCATCCCCAGGACCATATAAGATAAGCCCCCACCTGCCTACAGAAATCTACATCTGGACTAAGATCTTCTAAAACTTCATCCAAATACTACCTACCCTATGCATGCATGCAGGCAACCCACAGAAAACCTGAAGAAGACCTCAAAGTCCATCATGGCCTTGCTGCAGTTCAGCCAGTAGCAAGGGTTTCATATTCCTAATCATTTTACAAAACTCTGTTTAGTCAGTTGAATATATGATCGTGCCATAAAGGTAAGAATTTTGGAACATCGTAAAATACTGTCACATAAAAATGAGATTTTGTTCAAAAGAATGTTTCAATCTTCATAACATCATAAAGTACTTCACTCAATTATCCTAATTCCACTTCAATGTGAAATCGTGAGAGAAATTCCCTTTTGAGGACATTTATAAATATGTAATGGTGTTTTCATAAGCTTCTAGCGCATTTACTACATTATGTTTAGAAGGAGCAGAACTCCAATGCACCCCCCCCCTAAATATACCAAGCAAATCACTGTGTATCCCAATGTTGTGCTTCATAATTCTTCATCCGTTCCCAATGTTCCCAGTGCATTCTAACTTCTCATGATGTTTTCATCATCCCGATTATAGTATTGCTCCTTAACTGTATCAGATACACTGTTAAATGTATTTCTTGCCATTGCTGTGGATAACTTGGCCAACGCACAGGAGCTGACCAAGGTATGTCTGCTATGTAACCACGAGACTATAGCCATCTTTTTTCTTCATCTGCCGTGACACAAGGAACAAGCCTGGTTAATATAACAATAGGCTCTGGCAGGGAAGAAAAATAAATCTTATTGTGTAATGATATCTTCTCTGTGAGTAACTACCCGCTTTGGGGGAATAAAAAATATGATGCATTGTTAAGATTTGGCTGACAGTTTGAAGAGTGAGCAGTACTGCAGATTGCTGAGCGTGCTACGTGGCATGTCTAGTTAGATTAGAAATGGGATTTAACACTGGGTCTAGCCTGTGGATGCATGCGGAGAATGTGAAAATTGTCTAAAATGCGCAGGTATTTCTTTGTAATTCTAGAATTAAACGGATATTATGTCACTCAGGAATTATTTAGCAACCTGCTCTTAAAGCCGGTATTTTAAAACAGGAATCAGCAGACAAAGTGAGAGCTTTGCTTGCAAATCAGGAAGAGTCGTTAAATGAACCACTTTGGGTTTTTTTTTTTACAAATTTGTCAATTACAAGAATTACACTTAGTGTTTAAAGATGTTACAGTGTTGTTGAGGTCTGGAATGATGCCTTTATATAGGATGAGCAAGAGGAAGAGGAGGCATTTAATCAGAAGCATGCCCTTCAAAAGGCCAAAGAGGTCAGCCCAATGTCTGCACCAAATGCATCATCCATGGAGTAAGTCATTTATTTCTTTGCAATACTGCTTACTTACATTACATGTACTAATACTAAAAATTAGCAATATGTCCTTCAAATCATGTGAGCTGTGTTTTCACTGTTTTCAGGTTGAAAGATGCCAAACGTATTTACATTTAAATACAGTATATTGATGAATTGGGTAATCATGCAGTCGACTATTTGTACATATTATCAGTTGAACTTATAATTACATTTTTAAATCAAATTAGACATTCAAAGTTGTAATCACTGCTAACTTACAGAAATTAATATTTTCTGAAGTAATAGATCTCCTCATCTATGGCCATATTCCTAAGGTCTGTTAACATTTATAATGCATCATAGTAGATATGCAAGTTCTATAATGTTTCATGTGGATTGTTGTAACTTTTTAGTCCAAAGAAGTTATATACCTGATCCTCATGATACAATACCATAGACATCGTTGGTGCCCATGCCTTTGTCAAGAAGTTGATTTAAGCAAAATGCTCTCTTGTTTTCATTGGTCTACCATAAAATCAACATTAGAGTCTTAAAAGGTACAGAGTACTAATTTATGTCTTTGGTGTAGAAAAATGTATCAATTGTGTCAGATATTTTGTGGTGTTGGGTAAGGTGCTGATGGAAAAAAGTGTTCTTACACCAGAGACGTAACACATGCTTATTAAAATGTGGATCCAGCCCATCCAAGGAACATCCATGAACCTATGAAACCCTGACTTGTTCGATGATTTTATGGTGATTTTTTTAATCTAGGAAAGAACGTAGAAAACGGCACACAATGTCTATCTGGGAACAGCGAACAAGCCAGCTAAGGAGACATATACAGATATCCAGTCAAGAGGCTATTCAAAGTGAAGAACTAACAGCATTGAACCCCCACTCCAGCATCTACCGCAAGAATAAAGCAGCCAATGAAACAACAGAAAATGCAGAATCTAATCAGGAAGACAAGACAGCAGTAAATTCGGTAGATGGTCAGAAGGAGGGAGAAGAAAGCCCCTCTCACAAAAATCTCAGGGAACATTGGCGCCAGAAGTCCAGGCATGGCAATGCTGAGCACGGTGAGCCAAATGGAACGACACCAGAAGATGCAATGCGGCGTAGACATAGCCAACGGCGGAGCCGTCACAGGAAAGCGCGTATGGAAGGTCGAGAGGTTTCTAGTGTTCCGAACAGCAACTCAGTCAGCCGTGAAGGGGGACTTGACAAAGTTTGTACAGAGGATGGAAAAACACCTACAGACGAGAAGGGCAATGGAGAAATTAAGGAGGTGCAAGGGACAGAAGAAGAACCCCTTAAGAGTTGCTCATCCTCAAGGTATCACAATGAAAGGTTGGAGAAAGTACAATGCATTTCAGTGGGTCTGTAGGAATTTTGTGTTCTTCTCTTTTTCTTTTGATTTATAATCACAATATGAACTTGTAAATGCTGCATTGTTGTCTTGGACAACAATGATTAGACAGAAAAAGTGGACAAGGATTGGGGGGTGCTTGGAGTCCTATATTTATCTATGTTCCATACTTGGGACTCACAACCTGTTTATATCTTTGGGCCACCTTCTCAAACTTTGTGTGTTGCCTTATCTTCCCCCTATTGATTTGTATTCATAGTGCTACCTACAACACAAGACTATTTTAAGATGAAGGGACTTTTTTTGAAAAGTTATTACAGGATACTTACTTATAATACTTCTCTTTAAAGAGACTGGATTGTGTATTTACCAAAGATCAAGGCTGTGCCTAGTCAATTTTCTAAGTGAATGACAAGTGGTCACAGAAAAAGAGAGAAACTTTTTTCTTTCATACTTCTTTTTCAAACTCTTTTTTCTTCTCTTAGGCAGCCTGGCACACAGTTGTTTTATGCCCTAATCTTCCACCAATAATGTGTCTAAACCACCGTACATCTTAGATCTCCAGTGTATAAGATGTAATAATGTATTGTTATATAATATAATATATACATCACTCTGAAGAGTGATGAATGATATTGCAGGGGTCAGAAACTTGCATGTGTTCCCATTGGCTTCCTTTAAATTAAAAAAAATATCTGAGAAGGTGTGTTTCTGACGCAACAGCCATTTGTTGGTAGAAGCAATGATCTCACAAGGAAGTAATGCTAAAAATCAGCGAGTTTCGCATAATTTTTACCAGTCTTCCCTTCATCAGATTAATTGCCATCCTAACTAGCTCATTACTGCTTCTTAACTCAAATATGAAAATAACTTCATTGGTAGAAATGCTTTTGGACCACCAAAGTCCTTCCATTCCTATCATGCCATGGTCAAGATGCCTGAGCCCAGTAGAGCTGACTGCTTATAATGGTCATAATAAAAGTATTCCTCTATTTATGTTGTATGTAATCATTTCTATTCACTGCTTGATATATTTTTCATCTTCTTGTTCCTTTGCTCTTTTCCTCTGTACATATTTGCTTGTAGAAGAAATGACGGGTCATCTGGATGTGACAGAACATCTACGAACACCGCACCACCGCAGGAGCTTAGCCGAGGGAAGAATGGCAGCCACCCTGATTTGGATTGCAGTGAGCAGGCCTTGCTGGGCAGCCCGCGGAGCCAGACAGAAAGTCCCAATCCCACCAGCTGCAGTCTAGCTGATGTGTCCAGCAGTACAGAGCGTGTTACAGAAAGCACAGTCATCACAATACCAGATGCCGGAGGGGCTGCCGACTGCACGGTGGTACAGAGTGAGGACTCATCTCACCCTATGTGTAGTTTCTGTGTCTCATCATTAATATGGATTCCCCTCTACTCTATACACCTGAAGTAGGCCACTTAAATTGATCATATGATGGGTAATCACATCTCTCCAGGTGCTTATGAACAATAGCCACATCATCTGACATACATTCGTGGGAGTTGTAGTTTAAAGGTGCAGGAGAACTGCCAATTACCTACAACTGCTATTAATATAGCCACCCATATTTTGATAGTTGTGCAGCTATTTAGCTCACATCGTATTTTGACTCACACAGGGGCACACAAATGATCTAGTATGACGAGAGATACATGAGATCTTGATGAATCTCAACATTTGAGATAGGCTTATCAATAATTGATTGCAAGTTATGCATTTCTCTATGTTATATGTTACTTTTTACAGTTTCCGAAGGGAGAGACGGAGAAGTAAGTCTTGTGTCTCAAGAACAGGAAAGAGATGAGGAGGAGGGAGATGATGGAGAAGAGAGGACAGTGAAGCGAAAGCAAAAGGTGTTGGAATCCCCCAAGGCAATTGTGCCCTACAGTTCAATGCTTATCTTCAGCTCGACCAATCCGTACGTTCTATCTTATGGGAATCCCTATTTTATTCTTTACATTATCTATTTTTCTACTTAATAGTCTCTTGTTGTATAAGAATCTTCTGTATTTAGGTCTCAGTTTAATGCGTCACTTCATATGTTTCTTCTTATTTGCAGGATAAGAGGCATGTATTTCCAACAGTTTTTGCATTTTCCACCAAATCCATTTTTATACTTAATTAAACTTGAACACAGAGTTTCATATAAAATAAAACACATTATTTTTTTGTTAGGTTAGAGTAGCACTGAGGTAAAAAATAGCCATCTTGTCTCTAGATATTTTCTTTGTTTTTCAGGGTAAGAAAAGTATGTCATTACATTGTAAATCTGCGATACTTTGAGATGAGCATTCTGTTGGTAATTGCAGCTAGTAGCATTGCATTAGCTGCAGAGGACCCGGTGTTGACCAACTCAGACCACAACAAAGTGAGTACAAAAGGACCATACATTGGCTTACAAGAACCATTATACATATTAGCTTAACATACATACCTCTATATTCACAATATAGAGCCCTGTACTACCTCATGTCATAACGCTACTCCTAATTACACTTAGACCTTTCCATAATTGACTTTCTTATTTCTATGTATCTCTCCATAATTGATATAGTTGCTAACCTCTGTAATGTTCTTATGGTTACTTGTCTTTTTTATTTTTGGTAGTCCATAGACTTTTAATTTCTTGTAGCCTCCTTTGATTATTTTCTGGTTTGTTCTGATTGTATTTATTTATTTATTTATTTATTGTGCAGGTTCTTCGCTACTTTGATTATGTTTTTACTGGTGTCTTCACCTTTGAGATGGTGATAAAGGTAAGATGCAAGCTCACATAACAGCTGATAAGCGATATTATATAAGCAAGTTGCCTAAGTTTGTTTTCCAATCACTGGTGCACACCTAGAGGTAAAGTATCCAGTTTGGCCAAAAATGTAGACTCTTGGCCATGAATATAGCATATCTTAAACCGGAGTGGTGACCCAAACAAAATTAAGTTATAGTTATCTTTATAATCATTAACTAAAATTGCTGTTCAAATATCTAGTGTAATACATATAGTTGTGCTGTGCTATTGGCTGTAAAAAATAGTTTTTAATACGTAATCTGTACACAACCATCTGAGTCTCCTTTTTTTAACACAGATGATTGACCAGGGCTTGGTCTTGCATGACGGTTCCTACTTCCGTGACCTCTGGAACATCTTGGATTTTGTGGTTGTGGTGGGAGCTCTGGTTGCCTTTGCTTTGGCGTAAGCAATTTCCTTTTTGCTTTTTCCACAGTAATAACATTCAAGGAAAACAGGAGTTGTATTTATCAAAAAAGGTAGATTGTCCATTTAGTAGGACTTTCTGTTTGGTGTTCTGGAGATAACTTTGGGTGGAAAAAGCATTTTAGGCGTAATGCCCAGTTGAAGAAAAGCTGGAGATATTTTAAGGTCTTCTCTTGAAAACCTTTTAGCCATATGTTGAATTACTAGAAAACCAAATTATTTACATCAGAGCAATATCGTCACTCCTTACCCAGCTTTCCTCTAGGCAATACTAGAAAAGGAATTAGGGAGAAACAATAATTTTAAATATGCTACATTTTTCTACTTTCCAGCAAGTTGCATTTTCTGCTCTGCTGTTTCCTTAATTTAAGTGCTAAATATTACATTATTTCCTTTGCATATTACACTCTAATGTTCCATTAAGTATGTTTAAGATCTAAATGCCACGGTATTTTATTTTTTTTAACTATGCCGTTCTTACCCGTGTATTTTCTTAATTTTTGTCCCTACCACTCACTAATTGCTGCTCATTTCTTGGAACACAAACAGGAATGTGTTGGGGTAAATATGAACATATATGTTGTAGGAAACCATTGTGAATCCTTCCATGTCACCATTTTACATAGTACACAGACATAAATGTGCATTTTTGTTTTTGCTAAGCTGTTGCATATCAGGGAAGTACACGTGTGTCCACTTTGTCTGGCGATGGGTCATCAGGGAAATGCAAAACCAAACAAATTCAGCGCATACCCAGCAAATATATCTAAGGCATAAATAAAACCCTGCAAACCCTGACACTTTCATTATCCACAGTTTTAATTCATTTCACGAAACATAGTAGCAATTGTATTCATTCTCTTCTCTTGCTGTCACAGGGGGGGAATCCAGGCTTTAAACTTCTCTACGTCAGTCATTGATACATCTAGCAGCGATTTGCTTAGATCCATCATGCATCATTTGTTTCTTTTTATTGTTTGTAATTTGATTGTACTTTGTCTCTTAGGACTAACAAAGGCCGGGACATCAAAACTATTAAGTCTCTACGTGTGTTGAGAGTTTTGCGCCCACTGAAAACAATCAAGCGTCTTCCAAAGCTGAAGGTACTAAACGTATGAGAAAGTCAACAAAGAGATTTATAAAACTCTCACATCTTCAAAGCTAGCACATAAAGCATGCCTTAGGATGCATTGCTCTAGGTGATATATCTGTTTCAATAACTGTGCTTCTGTTAAACAAACTTGAGTCTTTGTTCACTGGGTCTGCAGTAGTCTGGTTTCTTCTACCATTGAACTGATATTTAGACCATAGTGACCTGTAGCAGCATGTTGGTTTCATTATGAGTTGTAAATGAATAAAGGTTCCTTTGTTGGAGCAGTAGAATGCAAGCGTTACAAAAGGGAATTTTTTGAGAGAATGGTAGGATATGATGGTAGACACTCTAGCTGCTTATGACTAAAACTGCATTCATGGTTCTGGTGGCATATTCTGACAGCACTGATGTTACGTGTGTTGCCTGTTGTGGAAAGCGCTTGTGGGCGCCTGGTATAAGGGCAGATTGAGAAACGTTCAGATGAACCCCAGTGATATAGTAGCTGAAAAAGCCACATACTACATACTATATCCAAAACTCATTGACCCCGCTTGACCAAAAAGCAAAAGCAATCACCAAAGTGAACATCATTTAAAGTCTTTATAGGCAGGAAAAACAGGAACCATCCAGTCTGGTTATACGTTTTATATTGTCTAAAGAATTGGCCAAAAGTTAATCATGAAGGTCCTGGTAAAATAATGCATTTTAACAAGCTATTTGACCAAATTCTTCTGAATAACCACCACCTACACCCTTCCCAGGCAGCCCATGCTGTGAAGCATAAGATTGAGCAGCAACTAAGATTCATCACTTATCTATCTCTGAAAATGGGATGTTGATTGGGAGATATCTAAATACGGAAGTGTTTTTTTACACAATCTCATTCCATACCCAAGAGCACAAATAGATTCCTGACTCTATATGGATAGGGAGCAACCAAAGACATACAGTACGTGAGAACAGAGGGATAATGCAAGTTACTATCACTGCCTAAGAATATGAAATAATTTTTGATCAGACATGGGAGCATGAAACAATGTTACAGACACATAGAATTTGACGGCAGATAAAAACCTTATCAAATTGACAACATCTGCATTTGCCTAGGACCCTCTATGAAAGCCCACTAAGTTTCTCAAGATAAAAAAACTGGGTAGCTGCCATAGGATGGTGGGGCAAATGCTGAGTATTTTGTGCATTCTTAGAATAATAATAAGAGTTGCTTAGCAATTTGAGCCCTGATAAAAGCTGGGTGAAAAGAAATCATATTGTTGAAAATAGACTCAAAGTGTCGCTTTTATTTGAAAACCTTGCTGGAAAACTTCCTGTTTTTAATTGATTTAAGTACTTCAAGGTTGAACTCAAGTACACATTGTGATACACATGCCATTCATTGAGAAACATCATACAAGGGGATCTCCAGTAAAAGCTGTAGGTATGGCCCACCGCCTCCCTGCTCGCCTTACCTTTTGTCTAATGATCGGAGGTCTGATGGTGTATTCACCAATGTATAGTCTCATAACGTTGTGTGACTAAATTAACACACAAATGGAGAGCACTAGACTATGACTTGTGCCTGTAAAACACAATGTGCACTTGACCTGTATGTACAATTTGCTTTGTTTCATTATTGATCAAACATTGATCCTCTCCCCAGGCAGTCTTTGATTGTGTGGTTACGTCTCTGAAGAACGTCTTTAATATACTCATCGTCTACAAACTCTTCATGTTTATATTCGCCGTCATCGCTGTTCAGCTCTTCAAGGGCAAGTTCTTCTACTGCACAGACAGCTCAAAGGAAACAGAAAAAGAATGCATGTACGTCTTGAGAATTAATGTGTCTTTGGGGATAAGACGATGCTGTAAATTGCAATTAGAAATGTACAGAGAACTTTGCATGCCTCAACCGATCCCAGCGCATCCTTCTTGTAATGCGTACTGTGCCACTCTTGTGACAAGGGCAGAACTGGCAGGCTGTTCATATTTTAAAGTGATACGTGGGATCAAAGCCAAGCGCCACAGCCAAAGTGATAGTTAATATGTTTCTTCTTGATTATGTGGCTTTTGAAATGCAGAGCTCATCTAACACAGTATGATGTGATGGATACGATATTCTGGTTCAAACTCTCCTTCCATTTCCAGAAACAAAAGATGATAATATAAGTATATGTAAGGAGTCATTTTGGATATTTTTGGCTGCATAGGTATATTTACATTTATTATAGTGTTATGGGCACATCTGTGTGTGGCACTCACCAGGGTCTGATTATAGAGCACTACATGAAGAATATAAAATGGAAGGCAACATTGAAGTGGTTCAGTGGTATTGATGTTAATTTAATTTAAAGACTACTCTTCATCCTCCGGAACAATATTTATGCAAGTATTATGTGAGTCAGAGTTTGTTTCTTGAACCTCAGTTTTGTTCTTTAATCTCTTTAGAGGGAGTTACATAGATCATGAGAAGAACAAGATGGAGGTCAAACGAAGAGAATGGAAGAGACATGAGTTCCATTATGATAACATTATATGGGCTTTACTTACACTTTTCACAGTTTCAACTGGAGAAGGATGGCCTCAGTGAGTGTTTTGAGTATTTTTACTCCAGTTCTTTGACTTTTTAATGCTACAGATATATATGTATATAAATTTATCCCTCTCAATATAACCCTTGATTGTGTTTCCCACACCTAGGGTCTTGCAACACTCTGTAGATGTGACTGAAGAAGATCGGGGCCCAAGCCGCAGCAACCGCATGGAGATGTCCATCTTCTATGTTGTCTACTTTGTGGTTTTTCCGTTCTTTTTTGTCAATATCTTTGTGGCTTTGATCATCATCACCTTCCAAGAGCAAGGAGACAAGATGATGGAGGAGTGCAGACTGGAGAAAAATGAGGTGAGAGTTCAGACAGGTAATCTGGGTCCATCATGGGAAGGACCATGTTTGCACCTAAACAAGGTAGGATACCTTACAGTCATCAGCTGCGGAATCTGACCAGTCTTAACCCATTTTGTAGGCAAAACTGAGCACCCTCACCATTATATCAATGGGAACACATGTACCAGACATTAAATTATTGGAACTTTTTCTGGTAAAACATAGTATTCATATTTCCTGTTAAATTTGGAATCCTGTTAATGCAGTGTCCAAAATAGTTTAATGAACACCATTGATACAAGCTGAATTAACAACCCTCAGTCCAATTTAAGGACCATGGAAAGATGATTATTCACTCAAGACAATTAAGTCATTCATAATGATAATCCTCAATCCTGATTATAACTAATTATATCATTCAAGAAACCTTTGTCAACGCTCATGGTTTTCAACTTTTTGTATTATTCGGTTCTTTGACAACTAACATCAAAAACATAACTTACTCTCTAACAGTTAGACAACCGCATGGTCATTTCATATATAATATGCATGCAAATACCTAAATCAAAACCCATTCTGAAGCTGCATAATTTAATTGGGGTTTATAATTTAATGAGAATAATTTCACTTGTGCTCTTTACAGTATCATAGAAGTAGAGGAGATTTTTTTGTTCCTGATTCTACAACCATATTTGAATACTCATATTTGCTATACACAAATTTAACTCTAGTTTTTTTGCATTGTCTTGTTTGGTAAAAGGATTATAATGGTCTAATTTTATGCTAAGTGACATATTTCTTCTTTCCCTAGAGGGCCTGCATAGACTTTGCTATCAGCGCAAAGCCGCTCACGCGATACATGCCACAGAACCGTCACACGTTTCAGTACCGTGTCTGGCACTTCGTGGTCTCTCCATCTTTTGAGTACACCATCATGGCTATGATTGCTCTAAACACCGTGGTACTAATGATGAAGGTGAGAGTGTGGTGCGTAATGCAACAATTGAAACTTATTGCTAATATAATTTCCCTTTATGCAGAACTCAGACATCAGGAGATAAATATTTTAATATGGTAAGCTTGTAGGATCACAGCTCAAATGGCTATGTGTAATAGTTCATGTGTCTTAATATTGACCAAATGTACAGGAATTTAGAAAATATAGGTACTTGACTAAAGCACTGGGCATTTAAGTAAAGAACGGAGGGTAGAAGCTGATTTGCAGAGACGTGAAGAATGTATATGAAAATGGGTACCACATTATTATGAAGGGCCAACCCTGGACAGTTTCTTCTGTAAAAAGGTCCATGGTGGTCCTGCACAATGCAAAGTTAAATGAGTGACATGGAGTATTCCTTGTACCTCACCAACGGCTTACTGTTTAGTGAATAAACCCTATTACCAGCTATGCAAATGACCCTTGCACTGCCCATGTCCCAAGAGGTCACCTTTTATGTAAATGATCCCATCAATAATGACACCGAACACCAGCAGGACTGGATTTTGAAAAGGCCAAGACATTTATTTAGAAATGTCACGACATAATGTTTATTTCTGCATATTTTGTGTAACCATTTTATCATCAATAAACACCAACGGTATCAAACATCTATCCAAATCTTGTGTGAATCTACAGAAATGAACCCAACAGGGGTTCTCATTCTTGAACCAACTTTGGCAACACTGCCCCCCTGCCGAATACCACTGTTCATCCGAAAAACCGCTGGTAGATTCGCCATAAACCTCCGCTTTTCCTTTTAGGGGAGGGCACCAACTTTAACCTCTAACCATTTCGACATAACTTGCCACTCCCAACATAATTTTTTAAACTCCTCCGCTGATGCCTATTCCCCAGCATGGGGAGGGAAGAAGAGGAAGCGGAAAACAAGGGCGGGTGGGTGGACGACTCTCTTATGTGGGGTCATGAAGTTTTGATTGTCTGTTTATTATCCTCACCCCTATCACTGATCCTGTACGTCCCCTGAGTTAACCAAACACCTGGAGGGGAAGAAGGGGTGACCCTCCTTTAGTGCCGGCAGAGTCATGCCACCCTTACTCCCATGACTCCGGGGATTTTCTTTATGGTTTAGATATAATATTTAACTCTTACTGTGAATACATGTCAATGGCTATATACATTACTGATTAGAATTCCTAAGTCAATAAATAAACATGAGTATTATTTAAATTTAGGAATCCATAAGATCTTTCAAAATATTTATCCTTATATCCCCAGCAGACCAAAGAGATCGTATGCATAATTTGTTCTTCAAATGTTTCTCAGTCGTTGATCTTGACATCGGGCTTTGCTGCGATGTATGCGTGTTTATCTTCTAGTTGTTTGCTTGCAGTTTATCGGTTGTAGATTGGCTCATACTTCCTATAGGTGCTTAATGGATGTATATCACACTTGAAGGACTTAATCTGTTGTCTGACTTTACAGGCGCAAAACATATGCACCTTCTATATATATATTCTAACTAGGTTTTCATTTCTTCCAGTATTATTCCGCTCCATACACATATGAGCTGGCCCTGAAATATCTGAATATTGCGTTCACTATCCTTTTTTCCTTGGAGTGTATTCTTAAAATCATTGCATTTGGATTTTTGGTGAGTAATTATTAGCACCTGTCTCGGCTACTAGTTCTGCTATATGGCTCATGTCTTCCTGGCTGACATAGAGCTTCTTCTTCATTTGGATAACTTAATTTAAAAACACCTTTTTAAGAGAAATAAACTCACACCTGCTCTGTTTCACACAGAACTATTTTCGTGATACTTGGAACATTTTTGACTTCATTACGGTAATTGGTAGCATCACAGAGATAATTCTTACAGACAGTAAGGTAAGATGTTACAGTTGTTGTTTAAAATTCATATGTATGTGACAATATGGGATGAATGAATATTAGAGATCAGAATTTCCTCCTGCGGCACAAACTCTCGGTGGAGACGAGTATAACGAGGCACAATCAACTTAAAAGGGAACTTCCCCTACTTTTTTGATTAAAAAAAGTTTTCAAAAGTAGTGTGCTGTTTTTGTTTTCAGGCAGCTACACACTAGCCATTTGTATTTGTTCTAGTCCCATCTAGACAGACACTGATAAACCATATGGGTTATTATTAATCAACCAGCTGGACACTCGGACTAATAAAAATCTATGGAGGCATAGACTTCATTGGCATTGCCACAAAGAATGAGCCCAGTGTGGTGTTTGAGGAGGGGAAGTCCCATGACTGAAAAACATGGCAGCCTCCATGTCTGCAAATAAAGCAAGTTTAATGGAACACAAAGCCAGGTTTTTGCCAATTCCATCCTACATAACTGTACTTATGCATTGTCCATGGGACTTCCACAGAGGTTTAGGAACATGTATTTTTAGATGGTGATGTTACCAACTTCCATTCCCGTATATCATATTAAGGGTGTTCCTTTAATCTTGTTTAAAGCCTATTCATAGGAAAATGGCCCACATTAAAAGAACTTGCATATGTCCCAGAAGACCACAAGACATAGCTGTATGTAAATATTTTGCAAGATGTATCATATATATGAGAGGAAGATGTTAACAATAGGAAGCAAGTATATTGGTTATTTAAGATTAAAGGGGCTCTTTTACCTATTGGTTGTTCACAGTGTAAATATATACCAAATGGACATTCCGAAGTGCAAAATGATTCATTTAAAATTGATTTTTGTATTGTTAGCTTTTTTGTTTACCTTGCTTGATATACATGGGAGTCTCCTTTACTCTTGTTCTTTAGCTGGTGAATACAAGCAGCTTTAACATGAGTTTTCTGAAGCTGTTCCGAGCTGCTCGACTCATTAAACTTCTCCGGCAGGGATACACCATCCGTATCTTACTATGGACCTTCGTCCAGTCATTTAAGGTATAGAATAATTGAGCCAAAATTCTTTCCTACAATGATGAGAACGTATGATCCAAACAAATGTTTGTACAAAGTTCTTTGCAGACTAAACTCCCAGGACAATATTGTTTCTCTAGAATCTGAGTGCAATGGAAACACTTTGGCTCTGAACTTTATTGCAAAAAGATGTTTTTCTGTTGTTTCACACTTAATTGGTTCCTTGTGTTTGTTTCTGCTTGCAAAACCAGAAACTACATTCCCACTGATGACTCTCAGAATGGTGAGAAATGTATAAGGGGGTAGGTTTGCCAGCTCTGTACTTGGAAGTGGTGGCTTGGAATAGAATGTGACAGAATGAACAGGGAAATGCAAAGTGTCTGTACAAGGACACCAGTGTCTGAGGCAAGGTTTGTAAAGGTCTATAAAACATCATTCAGTTGTCCACCACAGACCTCCCATAAATGTCCACCATAAGCAATGTTGGTGCCTACCCTTCTTCATCTGGTTTAATCACACAAAACAACAGAAACGTTTAAGAAGCTTCTTATACCGGCGTATAAGACGACTTTTTAACCCCAAAAAATCTTCTTAAAAGTGGGGGCTCGTCTTATACGCCGGGTACTTACCAAGCCGGAGGTTCCCACGAAGCCACCAAACCGTAGTGATGAGGAAGCAGGAAAGCCCGAGGTCTGGCACTTCAGACCTCGGCTTCCCTGCTCTCCAATCACTACACGCCGGCTATTGATGCCGAGCGCAGGGATTACGTCATGTCCCGGCACCCAGCATCAATTGCCGGCGCGTATTGATGAGGGAGCAGGGAAGCCCGAGGTCTGGCACTTCAGACCTCGGCTTCCCTGCTCTCCAATCAC
>VKOC01000004.1:22677778-22690060 GCA_009364415.1 Spea multiplicata
ATATATATATATATTGATGGCAGATAAGAACCAATTGACCTATATAGCCTGCCATTTCAAGACTAAAAACCACAACTCTAGGTACTAGAATTATCAGGATATTGTGGTTTCCAATTTTTTTCTCTTTTTTTAATGGTTCCCAAGTAAAAATAGAAAATAAAACCTTTATTAATAATTCATTCAAGCAAACAAAAAAAATACAACACAGAGTAACTATTCAATTGTGGGTACGGTGCTTCTTTCAACTCTCAGGGATGTGGTATAATATCTCTACGTGACGAGCCAGTTCATGCATTGTCTGTCTCTACCCAGATATTTGAACTAAACAACAAGCTTTAGCTAAATCCTATTAAATCAGAATCTCACTTAGCGTCTACCCAGATCACAGAAGAAAAAAAAACTACATTAAATTCACATTTGAAACCCACAAATTACAAAAAGTGTGATGTGAGTTTCATATATATTTAGGGGGTTGTTGCCCAATGTACAAGTTATATGTATAAGACTCTGCAAGTAGAAATATAATATAATTACAAAATATAGGTTTCAAAGCTTGAGTGAAACCGAGTTACCAGTGGCTTCAGCAGCGATTTTACATTACAACCTCAAATTGCCAGAAACTCAGGTTGATACTCAAAAGCTGTAAGATCCTACCTAATTCAGAGGTGTCCCATTGTTCTCATTACCTTGGAAGTTAAATCTGTCAATGGGGTACAGAGTCTACAAGAACCCAGACACTCTATTGTATAAACAAGCTGATAAACTTATGATTTAACAAACGGTTTATTCAACGTACCCTTAATGTTCTTATCACCCCCTATCATATTGTAAAGATGTATAATCTCATATATAGGTGTTTAAAGGCAGAGGTCTACCAAGTTCCACTATCACACTAACAGTACAAAAGGTCACACAACCTCTGTGGCCATAAAGATATTTTTATTACACATGTAATTGAGTGACAACTGTTAGTCAGGGCCATTGCCAGCCAACTAATAACCGACTGATAAAGGATTATATTTGAGTGACGCAGGTGTCTATGTAGGCAGTAGTGTTATAAATACTTTAGATCCAATACACTTTTAAAATTGCACAACTCATTTATTGGTTTGTTTGTACTCTCCGTTTTTATGGTTACCATTTTTAGCACACATATATTTAAAACACCCATTCTTCATATTATGAGGGCTGCACCCATGACTGGTTCCAGGTAAACCTGAGCTTCTGTATTGTATTTTTTTTTCCATGTTCTGCATGATTTTAGGTTTCCACAAACACATGATGAAAGTGCTCTTATTTCACCTGTCAAACAAACTAGCTTTACTTTCAGTAACAAGGTGTTGAGTTAAAAAAATGTATTCTGTGCAGATGGCTGGAATACATGTGGAAGCAAGTATTTCTGCTAATATGGCCAGGTGTTCTAAACTGTTTGCCAAAGCCATCATACATCTTCCTAATAAAGGGGTGCTGACAGTGTGGCTGACATACTATATGGGTCTCTGTTAAATGGATTAAATATGAATGTGATATAAATTAACCACTTTTCACCATACCTTATTACTTAAACAATAATTATGTGGTTATCTGTCCGATAAGTTCTTATTCACTAAGGTGTACTCAGCGGTTGGAATAGGACTAAGTGAGATCCAATAATAGCTTGTTTCTCACTCAGAATTCAGAAAGTCTACAAACAGCTGATGAGAGAATTTATTACAGGTTGCTAACTCGTTGAACTGGTAGTCAGTATATAGGTGAATGGGCGCTCGGTGTAACTGGATTGTGCAAGTTCCTTGAAGATTTCGTTTGTTTGCTTTTTGGAAACCCCAGTTGAGTTCTGTCCAAACTCAATTGCGTTATGTTTTAACCAATTTATTCGGGAGTTAAATATCTGGAAGAGAGATTTATTAAATAACGCAGATTATATAATTATCCTATGAGGTCTGATACCAGAGCCAATAAAAATGTTCTATATGAGATTTCAAAATAAATAAAGGCTCCAGGCACTCAAGGGTTCCAGCTCAGGCAGATTTATTGAAGGACGACAGCAACAACGTTTCGACCTCACAATGAGCTCTTTATATGATATTTCACACTCCAATTGTACCTTTCTCCCAAATTATTCAATAACACGTTTCTCGCATATTATCAATTCTGCTGATAGGTTACTTTATAAATAAGTTCCAGTGTAAACTCAGTGGGCTGTCACTTAATAATAGATTAATTTCAGAGTATCCCTATGATTTTTGACTGTATTGTGCACTCGCAGCCATAAATGTAGCAGGGGGCTACCGGTGATTACAAAAGGGCTACACTTATTGTTGACAGAACTGATGTTTAATGCAGATATTTTACACTGGGATTTAACCTCATCGGCCATTTCTCCCAGGACACATCTCATTTTCACAGGTTGCTGACCTACTCCTATAGTGCTGCCTTGTGGTGTGTGCAATGTATAGGCGACTTCATCTAGTCTATAAATTCCCTTGTAATTCATGGAAACATAGAATATGACAGCAGAAAAGAACCATTTGGCCGATCTAGCCTGGTCTTTTTTCTTGATGTAAAGACCTTAATTAGTCCTTGGTCTTCTCTTACACAAAGGATAACTTTATGCTTACCCCATGCCTATCCACCCCCTGCTTGCAGCTGCAATGCATGGCCATAAAACGTTGAGTGGTCCATAGTACATTACTCTACTTTTTAAATTACTTTGTGGATAATCCTAACATTACCTTTTGAAGACCTAAGCTGGATATCCCCACTTCATGTTCTAATTAACTCCCATAGCTCTCAGCCATTGGGCTGATGCAGATAGTGGTTGGAATTCAAAAACAGCTGAAGGACTGCGGTTCCTCTGATTCAAACCAAACGACTTTACAGATTCCAAGCAATTCCCTGTTTGTGGTTTTAAAGATTAATGAGTTGCTTGAGTGATGATAAAGAGACCCCCACATTGATCTTTTCTCCCCCGGTAAAGGTGCGCTCACACTAGCCCTAGCTGCATCTCCCTCGTTAGTTTCCCTTAGCAACACAAGTCTCTGCAGTGGAGTCTCAATGACTGCACCTGCGCAAGTCTTTTTTCCCCCTTTCTTTTTATGTTAAATGAGAAGTACTGAGAGATGAGCAAAGGGTTAATAGGTTGTGTCAGCAAGACCTACAAGAGGCAGCCAATTCACTCCCTGCTAATAACCACCCAACTCTCTTTCCATGCTGTGTGTTTGAGTAAGCGACGGTCGTCGGTGCTTCTGATTTACCTCTAAGCTGTCGATGACGGATATGAGCTAAAATCCCCATTAAAGTAGGAAATAATTTAAAGTGTTTGGTTTATTCAACTGCTGTTGGGGGAGGCTCAGGCCAACTGAAATGGTTAGTTTCAGCAGGACAGCATGAATAAGCGAGAGCGTTGAGTGAGCCAGTAAATTATACTTTACATGCTAATGGCCTCTTATGATTTTATAAGGGGCAAAACCTATGTGTTAAAATCACCTATTTCTACGGGTTTTGAACTATCCACAAATATAAATGCCAAAGGAGTAAACGATGCACTGGAAAAAGTACCATAGCCTTTTAAAATTCCACTCCTGCTTACAGTAAATTGTAATTTATTTTTTCATCTCTATGCGTCGTGGTGCCATTTACTCTATTTGTTATTAATAATACATAATTTTCTGTTTGTCTCCTTGAAGATAATAAAAAATAGGAGCATAGCTGCCAACTCTCCTATATTTTTTTCCTCCTATAACAGTAACCGCCCTCAAATGTATCGCTGGTTTAAATATTTATTCTTCAAGGAAAAGTAAATTAGTCTTTTTGCTACATGTGCATAACATTGTTCTCTTCTTCTTATATGAATTGGACAATTTAATTGTTACTTTCTATTTCATAACAATGTTTTTTTTTCTATAAAAGTGAAGCTATGCATGGGATCCTGAAGGCCATTTCTTTAATATTCTCAACATCTAGTTACTTGTGGATGAAAGACTAACCAGCAGTAATGTTCCCCTGTACATGTTCTAGAAATTGTTATATATGTAAAGGCTGTGAAAATGCTAATTAAGCCAGGGGCTAAAGTTGATAATTGGTACTGTGAGGTTTATTCAGCTCAGAAGGAATAAGTCGTCCCAACGTACAGCGTCACATCAATGTGTTCCCCCAAACAGCCATCTAGAAGCTCAGTGCCTTCTGCTATAAACAGGCATTCACTATATGTTTTCAGTGCTCTGTTGAAGAATCCTATAAATAATACAATCACGGTGGATATTCTGTATAAGCACCTACATCTCTATAATAACACAGACTTGAGTAATGCAGTATGTCGTCGCATTGTTTTCGAATGGAAGAACCCAGTGACTACTTTTTAGTAAAATGCCCACTTACCGTCAAAGTAAAATACACTGCTGAATATTGATTGATAACCAGTGTCACGCTGGAGGCAATTGTACTGGCATTATACCGCGATTAACCCATTAGGCTACAAAAGATGTTTGGTTGTTCCAAATGTCAGCTTATCTAAATGATGCAGAACCTGTGGCCGGCGACGTAGTTTACAGTAGCGTGGATACTGTGTCGATTTGGCCCCCCTTATAGTGAGGATAACCTTAACAACTTGATAAGTAATAGATGACAAATATAGTTGGAAATCGCATGGTCTGGTAATTTATAGTCATCCAATAAATTCAGGGCCATGGAAGCAGCAGCAAAGACAGATAACATGTTCATTAGCTGACTGAAAGACCAAAGCAGCTACATATGGCTACAGATCAAATTCACTATAGCAAAAAATCAACACCTAAAACATCAAATATTAATTCTGAGGTACTGGTGAGATTTTTCAGATAGGAATAGCGGTACTTTATTGCCTCCAAGCTTTAATAGATACATAAATACAAAATACAAAAATATTCAATCAAAGTATATCAGGGATAGAAGACTTAATCCTTTTTTTGGCAGGCTGTAGTTTTACTGTTGGATGGCAGCAGTCTGCTGCATTGCATCATTTTTTTCCCCTTAAAATGTATTTACGGAATCAAGAATAGGAAGACATTAAAATGGAAAAGTGATTATGAACAACAACAAAAAAAAAGACAGAGTTACGCAACCAAGACCAGACTGGCCAACTTTGTCCGGTGAGACGCTGGGTGCCGGTGCCCAACACAGACATAGGCTGCTACACTTATAATAATCTATTAAAACATTCACATGTACAAGAGTTAATCATAATCCATACTTCCATACTTGATTTTTTTCTAGGCATAATCCTTCTGTTTGGCGTTGATAACAGAAGTCCTCCAGTTTGCAGCCATCTCAATATAGAAACATTAGCATCTTAGCCAAAGGACCAAGAAATCCCATAATCAAAAACCGAGCCAAAGTCAGCAAAGTCCAGAAGCAGGACCTTTTTTTTTCTTCTAGACATAATCTTTCTGTTTCCAAAGACAGACCTCCATGCAAGTATCTAAGGAAAAACATAAGTTTTCCCCCAACAGAATCTATTTTCCTCCCATTTGGTAAAGATAGACCTATGCGTTTTCTTATGTTTCTTACATCTGTGAAACTTTAAGTACACAGATGGCATAGAAGAAAAACAAAATCTACATATATATCAAAGATTAGAATTCATTAAGTAAAAAAATGCATTTACACCTATATACCATAAATGACAGTATCTTTATTTAGTAGGGGCAGTGTGAACAGTGTGTTTCAGGTTCAATGCATCTTTGCATTCACAGTCTACATTTTTGAAGATTCTGATTCTAGGCTATAATAAAAAGTATTAAAAATCTAAGTCTTTGGTGTAGCCAAAGAGAGAGAGAGAGAGGAAGAGTAGAGGTTGTAGCCGTATTAGTCCAGTGGTTTCAATATCAAATAACAGATGGAATAGGTATCTTGTGATAATACCTTTAAGGACAAACGAATTGAATGCACAACTTCGGAGCTCTTCTCCCTTCCAAATTCAGAAATTTAGACTTGAAGAAAGAGAGAAGACTCCAAAGACTTGTCATTCCAAATTCTGTTATCCAATAAAAAAGGTATTATCACAAAGATACTTATCATCTGATTATATAATAATAATAATTATAAGATACTACCACACATATACAGAGCCATATACAGAGCCCAGTTTAGGTCTTAGAGACTCTAAGACAAATAACCATTCGCTTTTTGCCTCCTTATATTGGTTGGTGTGTTTGTATGTTATTAGATATGTTTGTCAAATGCCAAGTTCTTATTTAGAATACCTAGTTTTAAACTGAGGGTAAACAAGGGAGGAACAGACGTTAATATTTTTGTGTTTCCGGGTTAAATGTGATTAAACAGAATGAATCCGAATGAATTGTTTCACCTGTTAGTTCAACTATCTCTGCTGGAATATTGTATCTAATATCATAGATTTGGAAAGCTATGTGTAAGACTTGACTTTCATACAAAACATGGTCTTATTGACTTATCCGTACCTGGGAATATTTGGGCTTCGGCTATCCGGAGCCTACCCTGATGTGGGGGTGATCTCCATACTTCAGGGGTGTTCCTACTGACATCAGAAGGCGTTCCTGCCGACATCGCAGGAAAAACCTCCATTTAAAGGGGAAATGGGCGGGAGGGGGGAGTGTCAAGACCCCGCTCACATGACCCGGAGGATTCAGGTGTTGACCCGGAGAACCTGCAGGTCAAACCCTGAGAGTTCCCAGGTATGGTCATATCTATGAATGGAATTTACTGACTGGACAATTCCATAGGTTGTAATGTCGGTGAGACTACCTTTCACGAGAATCACTTTCTATACCAACATCTGAGTTGTCAGATGTTTCCTTGAAAAGCACGAAGATCTACTAGTAGGCTACAGATGTAGAATACACATGTAGTTACAACTCTTGTGATTTTTAGTCAGCTTTGGTTAATAAAAGGTTTATTATGGATTGAATCTGCAGCTAACAACAGATGGAGAGGTTGTGTCCTCCCTATATAGAGTATTGTTTCTGTTACAGACAAGAAAAGTCTAAGGTTGTGTACTCGGATAAAGATATAACCCAATAAATACAATTCAACATCTTTAGTCCTGAAGTCACTTCTGAATCGTCTGCCATTGTGAACAAAATAATCTTAACATTGCTCTTGGCTGTAGTCCAAAGGAGACTCACATGACAGGCAATTTTTCTTGAAAATCGTTTGACATCTGGGGGGAAAATACAGCAGGGAAACACCACATAATTAAATTGTGCGACACAAACTTCGGCCTCTCAGAAGCTGCTTTTTTGTATTAAAAAAAGAGAGAGAAAATGTCATCACATGCTAGTTTAGGATAGTGTTACTTGTAGCTCAAAAGCAGCAGTGCCACATGCAATCATATGTCACTTTTACTTAGGATTTGTTGACCAAAGTCAACATTTTAACAGTACAGCAGAGAACTCTGAAATCCACCTGTTAATATAGAAGCATTACCATCTAAGCCAAAATGAGCAAGAAAACCCATAAAACCGAGCCAAAGTCAAATCCAGAAGCAGCAACAACTGGAGTGTCAAAGCAGGGGTTAAAGGGAGAGAAGTTATTCCATGGCTGTTTTCTCACTGTGCCATCTTGGCTATAGTAAGTATACCATTGAGACCTCTGGTTGAAGGTGAAAGGGTGGTTGGATGTTGAGGTACCAATCTGAGCCTGTTGGAAGTTTAAATAAGCTGTGTTATACACCATAGCACAGACATGGACAAGTTATGAGCACAGTGAAGCGTTTTTATGATTCACATACTCGTTAGAGCTGGTGCTTTTCAACCCGTAAAGGAAAATGGCTACATAGTAGACAATCCCTGATACTTATTCATACACCTATATACACCTGATGCACTCTTTTGCTTATATATGTGTGACATCTGCTTCTTTGAGTATATTTACTGAACATTGTTACTGGAAATACCACAGTGGTGCTGGGTCCCTGAAGACTCTGTTTTTTTTGGTAGATGATGTAGGTTATCCCACATCTCCTTGAAGACCCCAATGGTTTCCCCGAAGCTCCAAAAGAGCTGGCCCTCCTTTAGTTTTGCCAGGGAGGGAAAGAAGTGCTGTATATTTATTCAAGGACTGTGGCCCCAGAAGAAGGGCAATTAGACAATGGGCACACAATGTGGCCGTTAAACAGCACAGTCACCTAACAGACCTTTTTCACCAAAGTCAGGCACAATAGCTCAGGCTTCCTTGTTGACTACATGCCTGCCTCTGCCTCACTTGTGGCTTGGTGTGTAATCATGGGCCTTTATCTACCCTACTTGTATTTAGTGGCTTATAACAATTCTGCTTGTTATTTGGATTTGACCCTTGGCATGGACTTTGACTCTGATCTAACTTTGCCCCTTTGTACTGTGTTTTATTTGGATCACCTGCAGTTTGACCTATTTGTTGCGGACTTTTCTGGATCATCCCCTGGTATCATGCTACAGACACCACCTGCAGTCTGCTCATACTTGCCTGCTCTACAGATCCCCTTGGTGCTCCTTTGTGCCCGAAAGCTAGTGTCTACAAATGATGCCAAAGAGAAAGCCAAAAGCTAAGGCAGACAGCCGCCTGCAACTGGATACAGCAATACCTGCCTGTCTTGAGCACAGTCCCAAGGCTGATCCTGCCCCTGTACATGGACTCCCACCAGGCCGCTGACAATCATGTAGAGATTGAAAAACGTGAATAAAAGTAATGCCTGCTTTCTCCTCATAAATAGAATAAGCATTTCTGAGTTCCTTTAAAAGATGGGTTACTGTATGTAAAGCTATAAATAGATGAGTTTACTCAAATATGAAAATGACTCATGATATACACTTGTTTTTGAAAGAAAGGCAAATTTTGACCGTTAAAATAACATCAAGTGGATCAGAAATACAGTGCATGTTAAATGGATCCACTAAATGTGAAACAGAAACAAAATATTACAACAGTGTCTACACCCAAGCAATTGAAAATGCTTACATCACATTGCTGTCACATCTAAGATAAAATGAGGTAAATCAATTGAAAGTCGAGCCAAGACTGCAGAGTAATAACCTGGTGCCATCAGACATCCCCAGCATCGACTACTGCTGCTGCTGCTCTGTTTAATGACAGCAAGGATAGAACATCACATTAGCTGTAACTCTTTATTAAGAGAATAAATATTCCTGACAGCACACCAGACATTGAGAACATTAAGGGCTGTTACCGAGTCACTATACTAAATGCCTCACCACATACGGACTACCCTCGGATCACTTGTTGGGGCTTCACATACTCTGCTGTGAGCAGTCACCCATTTAATCAATACTAAAAGCTTGGGATTTATCCTTTCTGCTGCATTCCCCCTACATGACTATGCCCACAACAACTTTATTAAAAATCTGCGCAATAAGAACATTTATTGTTAAATTAACAGCTCAGAACAAAAATGAAATGCATAATAGATATTTTTATTGCTAGAATTTTGGTTGTAGTATGGGTTGCACACTCCCTGACCAGTCTTTTCCTAGTTGGGATATTTGAAGCTGGTACGTGGCTTGCCAACACTAAAGCATAATTCCGGGTGCAAAGGAATAACGTTAAAAACAAAAACAACATAAATATCCCAGTTGCCTCTACAGACAAAGAATACAGACAGAGGGAATGACAAATTTACAACATGCCAACTGATCTTAGTATAATGTTCATGTCTCTTTAAACCTCACAAACTGATGTGCACACACAGGGCTATTTACTAAGTTAGCCTTGGTAAGATTCTTTCAATCCTTGAGTACCTGTTCAAGGGGGAAACTTGATCATCTGGCCTTCATTTTTAGGATGGAAAGAAGCCTAATGTATGTTTTTGGAGTACCGGGGTTGGATCCCCCTGAGTCCTCATCACTGCGGTGTTCTGTGACCGGGTATACCTGAGCACACCTTTCGGCTGGTAAGCACACCCAAAGCACTTGGACCTATCCAGTCTATGGCTGGCTGGTGATTGTTACACCCATAGGCTGGGGTGGTAATGTCACTTTTCTATTCACTCGATGCACACGCTGGAAATGCCACAGTGGTGCCAGGTCCTTGAAGACCTCATTGTTCGAGGATGTGGGTGGACCGGTTGGCTCCGACAGTCACTTGAAGACATCAGTGCTGCCCCAGTCCGGAGGGCACCAAGAAGTTTTGTTCCTCCCTTGGTTCTGCCACATAGGGAAGGACGGGACTACACATCCCTCTGTGGCTTCACACATATTACATTTTCCTAAATGATGTAACAAAGCATAATTTGTGGGGCTGCTAAATTAAAACAAAAAAGTATAACAGCCTCTGTATTTTATGATACAGCATTGCAGTATTTGTTATTCTGTAACTATTATTGATATTACCCCTTAATATAATTTTGTTAAAGTTTTACTGATTTGGTGACAATTTACTGCTGTTATAAATGGGATTTTTTTACATTATTTTCACACACTACCAGGATTTGCCAGTAAACCTACATACACTAATTAGTTACAGGCATTTTAAGCAAGGGAACCAAGTTAGCTTCTTCAAGATTGAATAAGATAGCTGCAATTCAGAATGAAACATTCACCAATAGAATATTTCTATGGGAAAGAGGCTACCTTATACCTTTCTAATTTCCAGCGTATGATTTAATGGACAATATCATCAAAAACTAGAACCTATTAGACCAAAAAAATTGAGAAGACTACCTGACATCACCCTGATTCCTAGAAAATTGCTCGTAATTTAAAAATGCATGCAGGTTGACTGAAACGATTTATTATGAACATATCAAAAAGTGCCATATGGTGTGATAGCACAACATATAGGCGCTTTTTTTTAGTTTGCTCTATTTAATGAGGCGTTTATTTTGGCTTTAAGGAAGCAGACATGATTGCATATCAATTAACATATTAAAATGGTTACTTAAGGTTAAAAATAAAAAACTTTACAGAGATGTTATGGGCCATTTATATGAAAGTAGCCTGTCTATGAGACCTCGCTGTACAAAGATATGGTTTGCAGCTACAGCCTTTTGCCTGGAACACTCGGATTCAGGAATATAGCGCAAACCATTGTTAATTTCATATAGTAACAAAGGAGTAGCCGCTTATTAATTCCTGCCCAACATAATATTTCTTTTTAATATACAAAAGTCTTGCAGCCAATATAGTGACAGTACCCTCTATGTTTACAATGAATCAATTATCTCTAGCTTTCCTACAGCATAAAAAACACATTAACACCAATCTGGTGCATGTCGACAATCTCCTTCATATGCTTTTCAAAAGTGAGTTAGTTGTTTTTTTTTTCATGAAAAATACATGTCAGCTGAGACAAAAGGGACCTGCGCATGACGTCAACACTTAAATCATCACTTGTCTACTTCCTATCCTCGTTCTTCATTTCTAAACATTTTAACACTTGTAATACGGTGTATACATTCAATGAAAGTGTTAATTAAGTGTTTTGGCCGACATATTTAATGTGTTCTTTAGAATAACCTATAGAACAAAGAGGTGTACTGAGTTGCTGATACTGCTCCTTTGTTGCTATATAAAACTAACAACGGTTGGCAAATAATTTACTCCTGAATTCAGGTAAAATTGTGTAGCTGTCAACCATTGCTATGTCTTTGTACATCCCTTCCTGGTTTAGTACCAGCAGAAAAAAAGAACATTTCCAGACTGTTTTTAATTAATACATATAATGTAACCTGGGAATTTGTTGTAAGCCATTCATAGAAGCTCAAACCATATTTGTCTTAGGGGAATATGCAAATATACCTGATGGCGCTTTGACTGAACAAGCAATGCTAATACTGTATGAGGTATGAGAAGAACTCAACCGAGAACAGGCAGTAACTAAACAACCTACCCTACAGTGCATCCCTGCTCAAGGACATCCCAAGTTTTAATTCTCTTGTGCCATTACATAGAACTAGTCCTCTATCAACATATCCGATTATCCCCACATAAGTAAAAATAAAAGTCCTGGGTTGCTTAATTACTCCTCATTTATTATTTTAAAGAACTTGTGAACATGCACACATAAAGAACCAATGAATCTCCCTAACCCAATCATAAATAATTGGTACTTTGAAGTGGACACTATATACACAAATTACCGAACTACAAATAAAGACCGTCCCAAAGCAAACTGTGAGAGAGGAGGTTTATGTTTGGATTCGAATGTGAACCAGGATTTATTAGTTATTAATATTTGCCTTTTCTCCATTCAGCGGTATTCAAATTACTTTGTTTCTTTGAAATCTCTGAGAAGCTCTTTCAAATACTAAACAGGTAGTGGCCCAAACATTTGCAG
>VKOC01000004.1:22690160-22752204 GCA_009364415.1 Spea multiplicata
CGCTAACCCACGCTGTCTCTGTTCTATATCAGGGATTACATCGAACATCTAATCCTTAAACCAATTACTGCATGTTTTCAAAATATTCTACAAAATTCTTCTTTACCAATACTTCTTTATCTGACTCAATGACAAAACCGCCCGATGAAGCCGAGGTCCTGAACTGATGACGTGCTTTGAGGGCTGGAGCTCGGGGAATCATTATCCAAAAGATCCCTCACTTTAGCATATAGTGCTCCATTGGTTAAAGAGTTTCTGTTCCCTGTCCTACCCCCGCTCTCTGGACTGTAAGTGGGAATTTTGTAATGAAAAGCAACATTTTAGCTATCCAGGTGTCAATTGAGCTCCAATTCAGCCTCAGGAGACCCATAGTACGCATTCCGGAGTTGCCGACTGGGTCATTCTATTCTCAAGAGTAAAACGCCTGGTCACAGATATGATAAATGATGTAAAATCCTCAGAATAATTAAATCCCAGGATTAAGATAGGATAGAGATTTTTCACAGCATAACATTTGTTTCAGCTTCGAAAATGTAGGCCATATGATGACATTTTATTCTTGCTTCTATTTATTACAATATGAATCTCTTGATGCTAAATGAAAGTTCAGCTTTTTTTGGAGGACTTCACTGCACTGTGCCTGATAACTATCCAAATGGGAACATCATTCTGGAATATCAGCATTACTTCCCCTTGTTTTGGCAATCTGTAATATGCTGTTATCCCGCATAGTCGCGTTCCTTCAAATATAGTTAGTTAGAGCATAACAGATTGTGACTTGTTTTTTTCATATACTTTTTATGAAAATGATTAGCTTCTCTTTGAAATGATTCATTCTGACATATTGTGGTACTTATTACTCACAGTAAGAACAAAGTCTTCAAAAAAACAACATACTGTACAGAAGACTCTAAAGATTTGATTTCTCTCCCGATTCCGATGCTACGTCTCCAACTGCCAAAGCCTTCATTGATACATTTTATTGTATCTTTGCGCAGCAGCTGCGTCTCGTCAACATATAAATACTTTCGCCCACTAATAACCATTTAGGTGGGTCATACTTGGTGCCATGGACACAACCAGGTGGGTACAACTGGTAGTAACAATGTTTCCAAACAAAACTTCCTACTATAGTTACTGTCTCAGGCCAGTAACGTTGGCTATTTATAAACATGGTGGATCCTCTTATGGAAAGGAAAAAGGAGCACTACATAAAATTCCATCCAGATAGAAGTCCAATATCCAGTATTCTGTGCAATTATTGATTAATGTGCATGCAAATACCATATACTGTGTGTATGTTTCAACATTTTATATATAACACCAACATGTGTTCATTACCAATGGAAAACAATTGCAGTAGTCATGCAGATATTATGGTACGCGGTAGAATAATTGTGCATACATTAATATATGATGTCCCACTTCACTGTGCTGCTGAGGCTAGTGTCAAATGGCCAAGACGGTAGCTATTAATGATGATGATGATTTCAAAATGTTCCCTGTGTAGATGGGTTCTTTATCTTTCAGCTATGTCCTAATTATCTTCTGTTTCATTGAACTTAGCAGCTGATATTGGGAACTCCGTACACAGAGGAGACGGACTGGATTTACAAACCAGACTAAAATACTACTGATACCTTAATAATCACCTGAAAAATATAACAAAAGGCTTTGTGGGTGGGGAAAGGGTGGGTTGTCTGTTGAGCCAAGGCAAAATAAGTGAGATATAGTCAAAATAGGGACAGTATGTTTGAAGTGTGTAGAGCCATAATTATGTTGCACCTTAAAGCTGTACATTAAACAGTTTTCTCCCTCATCATTCACTAATCCTGCCGTACCAACACCAAAGTGCCCCCCCCCGTTCCTTTTTTTAAAAAAAATTCCAGTGAATCCTCACAATAGAATAAAAGGAAATCAGAAAGTAGCAGGGGAGGCCTGGAACATCCCTTTTCTTTTCACTAGATGCTTTTGCATTGCAGCAATTTATCTGACATGGGAGGTGACAGAAATGCTTTTAAAGTATTTTAACCAAATAAGTGATGAAGATAAAAGCTATTGAAGGGAAGCACAAATACAGAGATAAGCACACTGTGGGAGAGTAAAGACAATGTAAAATAATAGGTACATTCAGGTAACTTCAAACATCTTAGTGACCTTTCAGCCTTGTAAAGCTTTTGGCCACGGAGAACACATTTTACGATATATCCATAAAAATGTCCACAGGCTCCGCTATGTTTTTTTAGGCTGATATCATGCTTGTGCTCACTCTTTGGTCATCAGGAGTGCCATGCTGGCAAACTGGTCAAAAACCCAATGCCCAGTTATTCACAGCTTTTGGCTCTCTTACTATCTATCGGTGTCGTCGCCCTCGGCTGCAGTCAGTTGGTAGACACTTTATAGTACCTCTATGGAGATGAATCAGGATGTGCACCATAAGTGGGTCACACCATCTGAGTGAAAGTGTTTAGAAACCTGACACTAATACTGCCCCATTAATTCCTCTATGGAAACCAAGATGCCCCAGAACTACACATTTTTTTGTTGAGTTACCCCACCTCATATTGTTTCTTTTTCTTAAAACAGGTATAAGTATCACACACGTTAAAGACTGGTGGAGCAGGTAGAACAACAACTTTATTGTGTGCATTTCAGGAATTCACCGTTCCTTTCAGCTGCCGGAGAAGCACAAGCTTATTCTCTCTGAACAGACTTGAGGGTTTCATTTTGACATTCTATTAAGCATATATGTGAACACTGTAACTCTTAGATATACCATCACAGAGACTGTAATCCATATCAGGTAACACTATCATTTCACCACTTCGGGGCAGGGAGTAGCTTCATAAATTAAATGTTTCACACTCATATGTCCTGAATTGTGAGTCCTGTTTTGGCCCATTACAAAATACAACCACATTCTCACTATACTCCTGGTACATTATATGTCAAACTACATAATGGCACCCAACAAGATCAAATCACTGGGTTTTTGTTTCCAAAGTAGTTCTCATATGCAAAATGGGGACCCATGGTATAGAAAATGTCTTATTCTGTTGACTGATGTAGATGTCTGGTAGAACAAGTGTGTTTCTTTCATGAAGGACTCTAGAAAGACGGATCTTGGCTTAAAGCTGTAGACTCTAGATCAATTAACTTTTTTTAAGGGTAAGTATAACAGATATTGGCTAGAAAACCAAATCATTTGCCACAGCTGGACATTTGAAAGTACAAAACCATGTTTTCCATGAGGTTCTCCACAAACATTAATTCCTTTTCAAGCATAAATGTTTTCACCTCCCCTCTGAGAAACCTCGTTTACACATTCAAATCCTGTTTGTTCTGTTACAGATTCTGTAGGCATAATCCATTTTAATGAAGTGATAAGACCAGCTACTGTTGGTTCCAGTGAGTATGATAAAACAAGTACATCAGGAGAGGTTTCTCCCCAGACTTGTCAGTAGACTTGATTGTATTCGACTAACAGCTTTTCATGGACAATTGAATCCCTGGCGTCCTATACAAGGAGAGGGTACGTGCTTAAAAGTGAGTAATAACTGAAAGTGGAGCCAAGTATTACACAACCCGACATGCTGTTTGTCCCCAATATGACACACTACAGCTCAGTGCGGGCTGCAGCAGGGCCAGACTGGGACCGAAAAGCAGCCCTAGAAACATTTGGAGACCAGCCCCATATAGTTTATCTCGCGGTCGAGCTCTCATACCCACACGCACCCCTAATACATACCCGAGTCACACTATTCGCCATACAGATAACTATAAAACATTCTTTTTATCACAATATTTGTAATAAAATGCCAGAAAGCAAAAGTGTTAAAGGCCCTAATAAATGAAATACATTAGACATAATGGAATCCAAACATTTGCTACTGCGAACATTTTTAGATGAAAAAGTTCCATTTTATTCAGTGGAACAAGACAGTGATCACATTATTCTTCACAATATTCTTGTAAGAAACTTTTATTTCTTTATTAATTCATGTAAACTATTTTTTTCATATTTAAGAAAAGCTGCAATTGAGAATTTTTTTTGTTTTTATTTCCTTTTATTTGCAACCCCCCCCAGTTAGGCACACATCTGCCCCCAGGCTTGCCACTCTTCCCCCAGAAATGCCTATACCCTCCTATATGCCACTCTGCCCTGTGATATGCCTTTTAACCCCCTATATGCCACTCGGCCCCACAATATGCCTTTTAACCCCCTTTATGCCACTCTGCCTCCAGAAATGCCTTATACCCCTATAAGCCACTCTGGGAAGGCATATCAGAGTGGCATATAGGGGTTAAAGGCATTTCTGGAGGCAGAGGGGCATATAGGGGGTTCAAGTGCATTTATAGAGGCATTTCATGGGGCACTCTGCCTCTAGAAAAGCCTGATGCCCCCATAACTCCCCACCCCCCTCCTTCCTGACTTACCACTGCTTCTGGTGTCTGGTGAGGGCAGCGGGTGAAGGCCGGCATTCATGGAGTTAAAGGGGCAAGTTTCACGCACCGCGACGCCCAATGGTCGTACCTCAGCACTGCCATTGGGCATCGCGGTGTGTGCACTGGCCTCCTTAACTTCATTAGGCGCCGGCGGCGGGAGGAGGCGGCCTGGGTGCTGCTTTCAATACCGCTCACAGCCGCTCAGCAGTTGTTAAGGTTTGTCTCCCACGACCGGCCCACGGAGCACCTGGCCCACCGGGAAATTTCCCGGTATCCCGGTGGGCCAGTCCGGCCCTGGGCTGCAGAATACAACACTGTGCCATCTATATGCTCTGTGATCCCTGCACATATATGGTCTTCCTACTCTGTATGGCCAATGCTTTATGTCTCTTTGCATACAAACAATAAAACAAACATACCTTTTTAAATAGCATATCCATTTCTGAGGCTTAGATATAAAGGGCTTAATCCCGATAGTCTGCCTTGGTTACTGTTGTTAGCCATAAACCTTACACTAATTTCACATAGTAATGGATAGCAGTTCCTGTCACAACACAAACTGAGCCAAGGCTCAGCCAACTGTGTACAAGCCAAGCAAGACTCTCCAACTACATCATAAAGCGTTGCTTGCGGCCATACAGTTACATGCGAGAACCCAATTAACAAATGAGAGGGAGCATTTTATCCACTTCTAGTGTGTGTTGCTCCCTTTTGATGAGCTTGGCACACCAGCTGTTCTGAGCTAGCACAGTTCTGATCCATAGCTGTCCCTATTGACCGAGACTGATGGGTTGGTGTCAGATGTCGCTTAAATCAAACCAGGAACAGATAAATGTGTACATATTTCTTTTTTACTTGGTTACACAGCAGTTTCCCATAAGATTTGTGATCAGTAACAAGATTTGTTCAGGAAGAACTCCAACACCTGCAAGAGTCATATCAGATAACTATCTGCTAAATGGTGTGAAACATTGTTAGTCACGTTGTGAACACACCAGCTTCTATGTGGAAGAGCTGCTATCAATGTCTTGATAATATGTTAGCACTAAGCAACAAATAGCCTACATACGCCCGAATGCTTTAACCTTGCTTTCATTCATATATCCTGTACAATGCAAGCAGAAACTGACAAACTTGGGTCAACCAAAAAAATCCTCTATAAATTAAGAGGGTGCTTTGCTTTTAACCTCTGACCAAGTTGTTATATGGTTTTTAATCTAGACATTGACATGAATTACGAGAGTCCCCTCTGTATAAAAGACCTACAGAAACAAGGCCATAAAGGGAAATAAAGCTGTAGTTCCACCAGTCAGAAAGTTGAGGGACGTCAAACGTTCAATAGGAAGAACAAACAAACAAATAAAAAATGCAATTAATCTGCTCAATGATGCATAATAAAATATGCACATGTGGAAATGAAACCATTTTGATACCTTTATAGTGTTCCTTTAACTTTGTATCCTAGTGACAAGCCTCAGAAAGAAGAACGGCAAAGTTCTCTCCATTTTTTTATTACTATTGATTGAGCCTCAATGTGAGACTAATTCATCCATCCTATGTTTTTAAAACAATTACAAATGATTATTCAACTATTAGGATTAAAGTGATTACCGTTTAGTTCATAACTTTATATTTCTCAAGATTAAAATGTTATTTAATGCTTTGCTGACACAAATGTATTTCTCAAAGTGAGTAGCAATACTTATTAACCAACTTGATCACTCCAGTAAGCCTACATTTTAATCAGGGAGCTTTGAGTAGTTAACTTAATAAAGCCTTTAAATGGGATTCTAGTTTTCTTTTTTTCTATTTTAATACGGTCTTTTTTTAAGCCTCATTCGAGAGGATTAAGCTCTATTTTTGAAGAAATGGAATACGTCGGATGCATTAATATCTCCTCATTTTATTAAAACAACAATATCTCAGGTTTCTATTTCTGGATAGTGTGTGTCGAACACAATTTAGTGTCCAGCCAGGGCCCAGGTCTCAACCTGCCTGAAAATTCCACAGATTCTACGTAATTGGTGTATTAGTGTCCAGGCTTCAGCCTGTGTATCTGAATAGTATGAGGCAATTATTTCTGATTTATTATTTTTTTCGGCTAATCCCCGAGGCCACTTTTTTTTTTATCTCGTCACACAGAGCCAGGTCTTCTCTGTAGGCGTGCAAAGGCATTGAGAAGACAAACCGGTATTTGCATGTTTCGAATGTGTTCTCCTGTAGCAGGTTTGTTCAAGACTGAGCCACGGGCAAACTAGCTTGCTGAACAGACCACAGGATGAGGCAGAGCCAACCAGATAGATGTGGTGAGTCTGGTGGAAGTTAAAATTTGGGGCTACAATTTTCATATGAGGGTGTATTTAAAAAAGTCAGACAAAGGGTTTTCTGAACAATTTGACATTATTTGAATTATTTTGGGTTATTTGGGAATCATCATCTGGGTCTAAACTTAAGAAACAATTCACCTCTGCCGTGTCTCCCCAACCACTGGCATAAAGAAAAACTTACTTTAAATCCTAAAAAATGCCGTGCTGTAAGCACAGGACTGCAGCCTGGTAGTGTCTGACGAAGTTCTCAGCATCACACACAAATTTTATTGTTCTTGTTGAGTGCATGTACTGTTTGTGGAAGCAAACTTGGCATGCTTATTGAGAGGTGCCGCAAGGTACCACTTCAAGTAAAGAAGAGATAAATAAGTACTACTACTCTAGAAATTTTAGGTGGGGACATGTAAATAAGTTTAATTAAAAACAGTTACATCGGCTGCCTATTTGCACATGCTGTTATGGATGTTAACATTGAGTTCTGCCATGATATTGTAACATAGCTGGCTGAGTTAGAATTCCATGAGCCTGACTTGCATGCATTCAGCAACTTGGTCTTATCAGCCCTCATTAGAATAAAAGCAAAATCCCTCATGCATGAGATTTGGAATGCTTATTGTGAGCTACAAAGTGACAAATGCCCTCCACAGCTAAAAAAACCCCACTTTTCCCAATGTAGCCATATCTAAGATCAATCTAGCTCTGAATTTCCAAATGTTTTTTCTATTAATTTATTTATAATTATTGCCTTATCACCAATCTGACTTGTTTATAGTTGGATTTTACAGATATGACATCAAAACTTAATGTGATCCCATGGGTAGTTTTTAGCATGTAGTTCTCCATAAATGATGATTTGCACGAAATTGTACATTATCTTCCATGTATAATACAAGTGACATTTTCTCCTGATTGTGTATAATTTGCATCAACATACATTATTGGAATTGTAGTTATATTTGGCTTTTCAACAGACAATAAAACCAGCAAAGTGTTATGACATTTTCAAATGTTCCAACCGTAAACTTGTTAAAATGTCAGAATAATTCTATTAACACTAATACAAATAGCCCACATTTAACATGTCTTGGTGATGGGTATAGTTTGTGCATCTTATACAGAGTCAGAGTAACGAAAGCTGTGCTTTAGAATGGCAAACTACATGTAACCAATATGAAATGGCATCCGTTCTGCTAATCTCTCAACATCGGGATGATAGTAAAAGTAACTTTCTGGGAAACACTCACCCACTGAGTACTACAATAAAGTCCATGACGTTCCAACCATTCCGGAGGTAAGAACCTCTATGAAAGACTAATCCCAGTGCGACAATTTTTATTCCAGCTTCAAAGCAAAAGATCCCAATAAAATAGGGTTCAGTTTTTTCCTGCAAGTAAAAGGGAAAATATTAAGATAAATGAATGAAATTAAATAGGAGGGATAACCAGAAATCACATTGAAAGGTGACAACAGTAGGTAACGTTTGGTTCGTCAGCTTTTCCGGGGGTTATTATGGCACCTACTTGATGCAGGCTACACAATATGGTATATGTAAGTTTACCGTCTAATAAATAAGAATAACTTCCATCATGCTACCGTATGCAACTGGTGCATACAATAGAGATGGTAACAACACATAACAGAATGATAACAAAAAATTGTTAAATACTACATTGTGAGAACATAGAATCCAGAACATAATTTGTTTGGATATGATGAAATATAAGGTGATTACGAAATGGAAAAATAACTTTCTTCTATCATATTATGCCACTAAAAGCAGCGATTCCCACTCTATGACTGTCGTGTTTCACTCTATGTAGATCCCCTTTTCTGCCACCATTACCTTATTTTAACTATATGAAAATATTCCTTATTGTTCCTACCCCCTCTATAGTACCTAAAAACAGGGGGTGATTGTGCTGTCATTTTCCATTTCCTCTATATTGTAATTCTCAGATGTAGTAATCAGCACCAATCATTGAAACACAATTATAGTGGCATAAAAACACTTCTCTGAAATATATCAGTTCAGAAAATGGTATTTTCAAGCCATTTCCAAATCCAAACCTACTTGAAACAGTCATGGCTATTAATCCATTAAGGGACTGGGCAGATGCTTTCAATTAGGAGAAAGAAACAGCTTGAATTACTGGAGAAAATTTAATAACAGGAGTTGGTAGGAATGGGTAGGTAGCCTAAAGTCAATGAACTAGAACTCCCAATCCTCTGCCAGCCTTAGATGAGAGAGCGCAAGTGTGAATCTCCGGTTTCCAATGTCGAGTGTGAAAACTAAAACTGTGAAAACATCCCAATTTAACAACTAAATGCCTAGGATAAGGAAGACGAGATGAAGTATGTACCTTCCTGAATACAAAAATCAAGAATGAGAACATGGAGATATGGTTGTTCCGTAGACCAATTATTACGATGACCAGAGTCAAAGTTGATTAGATCACACATTGGGAATCAATAACATGTACCATTCATTAAGGTCCGCAAACCTTTTCCCAAAATACCCAGTCAATATTTTAGTTTCAATAAGATAGAAAGGCTTCTCATTATCGACCTGATGTGAGCCTGGAGTAGTGCCCTTTAAATGCTCTGTCAATTTTACTTGCGATTAACAACAAAAAAAATGTTTCAAATTGTGGAACAGGCCAGCTATTCCTTACTGGTATTGATAGAGTTTTATTTAATTTTGCTGTTAAAAATTAAATTACTTTTCTTACAGTACATAAAAACATTAAAATAGTGTTTGTGAAGTTATTTGTTTAGATATAACAGCAGTGCACTCAATGAAAGGTCAGGTCCTTGGTCCCAATGACACCCATGAGGAACAAGCCAATTTAAGCTTTTATTGTAAAACTGCTTGCCCTAATTTTACAGGTAGCCATATTTTGAAAAGAAATGAATGTCAAAGAACTGTTTTACACGCCTGTCTTCTTTACTGTAGATATCCATGAGAAGCACTCTAATAAAAAGCATCTAGTATTCTCCTGAAATGAATTGTAGTATAATGTAAAGGAACCATTTATATTCACGATTGGACATTTCACACAGAAAACATGGCTGTACGGAATATTCGTGGAAAAAAAGAATGTTAAAAGTCAAGAAAAATGGTAACTCCCCAATCTGCGAGACATGGGAGTCTTGTCATCTCCAGGTAGATGTTGCTCCAAGGCCAGGACAATACAATTTGCAATAATTGTGGCCAGAATCATGTATTCAAAGGGAGTGGAGCCAGGAGTCAAGGAATAAAATACATAAAAAGACAGACAGAATTTTACAACATAGTGCAATGTTTTTATTTGTGCCCTCATTTTTTGGAGATTGTGAAATAGGATGCGATACATTATGGTACTCTTTCTGTTGTGTCTATTTTGTTGAACTTTTAACTGTTCATAGAATGGCAGCTCTTATGTGAGTAAATACCCAACAGCGTCCATGAATTTACAACAAACTGTCACAATTTAAGCAGCTAGTGAACAAACCCAGTATTTGTTCATGGCTCGCCTTTTATTGTCACATTTCATATAGGATATATAATAGTGGCTATACATGCCAGCACAAACTTTAAAACAGGACGGTCATCAATGGCAGAAAAACACGAATTGACCTCAAACTCAAAACAAATAAACTAAATTAATTTTTATTATTATCTCTTTTATTTAATAAGCGCCAATAATTTGTGCAGTGCTTCTTACAATACATAAATTCAGGGGTATGACAAAACTAGAATTGACAGACAGACAAACATTAAGTAAAGCGGTCCCTGCAAGCTGCAATCTAGAAGAAATGGGGTTAGGAGAAATATATGGTATGGAGAAAGGGGAGAGGTAGTATGGAGGTTGTATTAGAGGCAGGTAAATTCTAACTACACAAATGGTAGGCTTTCCTGAAGAAGTGGGTTTTGAGATGTATTATTATTTTTATTATTTAGGAAGAGGTCATAAGTGAGGAGGAACTTTTATTCCATGGGAAGAAAGTAAAGATCAAGTAGGGGGGGCATTTGTTTATGAGGCAGATATTTATGGTGGAGCAGTGTTATAGAGGGCCTTACGTGTTAGGATTTTAAATTTAATTCTTGGAGAACAAGGAGCCAGTTCAGGGCTTCACAGAGTGGAAAGCAAAAGAAGAGTGTTGTGTAAGAAAGATGAGGTGAGCGCTGTGATGTTGCCATAAACCTTGTGTAATTATTTTCATGTAATGTTCCATTTTCAAACAGAACTCCCATCAAGCTTTTTTTTTTACCAGTATCAGATCAAAAATATGATTTCATTCATACTGTACTCTTTTCTCTTTAAACAAAAAAACACATTTTGTATACTATAATGTTTGCATACTGGTCATGTTTGTGTTCTAGCTCTGTTATCTTAGCCCAATCTACTAGACAAATACCCTGACTGGTTCGGTCTCAATTACCCACCCAGGCAGAGTCCATTAAAGAACAGAGTAGAATTCCCATAAATACCGGTAATCAGCTCAGTGTAGCGTTTGAGCAGAGAAGATAAAGAAAATATTACATGACTGACAACAATGGCAGCCTCCAGGTCTGCAAGTAAAGAAGGTTTATATGAGCAAAATGAGATAAGGCCAAGTTTTCCATCAATGCTAACCTACTTTTCTTTATACAGAGATTTCATGCTTAAGGAGAAAACTATCTTTTTTCCCTAAGACTTCTCCTTTAAGGGCAGGTCTCAATTAACGCAGGAAAAGGATATCAAGTTTGACCTCTAGATCTACAAATAGACACATTTATCGCTTTTATTTCTTCTAATCTGTTCTCTGAAATACTGTGAAGCAAATCCAAACAACACTGAGAAAGCAATAAACATCACACATAAGACCTTATGGCGTTTTGTACCTTTAAAAGAACAATGTATAACCCACTTAATTTCCGTTAATTTACCACTTCACTTTTTCACATGATTTACAATTAAAAAAAGCATAGGTATAATTTCTAACCAAATGTTTTTAGTTGTTTTTAGAAGGATGTATAGGAAGTAGCAGGTTATTGAGGTTTTCCTGTGGTTTTATTCTTGGTTAAAAGTATTATACACTGTTGAGGTATACAAAGAAGCCCAGACGAGTCTCTGCAGGCTTGCTTCTTCAATGTAGAGATTGAGTAAAACTGACAAAATGATGTCACTGACAAACAGGAAGTTAACAAGAGACAGGCAGATTTAAGGAACTAGAAAGCAAACGTGCGCTAATAGACATTCACAGACAAACAGAAAATCAGGGGAGGCCGTTAACAGCTATTTGTCAAAAGCCTACATATTTATGGTAGGTCTGCAATTTTTCCTGAATTCTGCATTTTAAGAGCAGTACACTAAATAAATCCATGTAATTGCCTTTACAGATTATAATGGGCAAGATCTGTATTAAAAATCAGCCTTCTACGTGTACCATGGAAACAGACATCTTAACTTTCTGTTCTAAGGATCTGCATGACTACCTCTCACCATTATGTTATCAAAAGCACAATCTCTAGGTAATTTTAATATGTGGATTTAATTATGTTAAAAGTTATTAAAGTGTAATTTCTTCTTTAAAACTTTTTTTTTTTTACATTATGTGCTCTTGAATATGATAAGCTCCTGCCGATTCTGAGATGTTGTGGAATAAAATGATTCTGGGTAGCACCAGTTAGTAAGTATGTAAGCGCACCACATTGTACTGCGGTCTATGAATAAAAGTGAGGACCTCTCAGGGGAACTGAACATCTGCCAAATTATAAGGCTATACAACATTGGGCAAAGATTCCATTAAAATTGATCAGATTGGTTAAAGGTATATTAATTTAAGAAACGTAAAACCTCAGCGATACTTGGTCAAACAGGAACGTCCCGCTAAAAAGAATTTGGCACATTTTGTGCAATTTGCAAGCTTTGTTTGAATACGTGGCACAGTATATTTTATAGCTTCCCTCTCTCTCTCTTATATATATATATATATATCATAAATTTTATTTTTTAAATGCAACGTAATAAAAAGCAAAGCAAATTAGGAAAGGGTTCGATTTATGAATATCCTGGTGAGATTGCTGAATCTGCAAGATTATGCTAACGAGGCAAAATATTATTTTTAATCAATAATACAATGTCAAGTACCATAGCCTGACAATGTTTCATGAAAACAATCTGTCTAAAAGTTTGGGGTCACTTAGCAGTTTTTTTAGAAAACGAGGGAATTCTAGCTGTCTTAATATAATTGCAAAATGATCTAACGATCAATAAGCCTTTTATACTTAGACTTGAATTAGCAAATACGTCATGCCATTGGAACACAGGTGTGATGGGAGTGATAAAGGGGCCTCTGTATACCTATGAAGATTTTCCAACGGCAATAATGATTTACAACATTAACAATGCCTGTACTGTATTTCTGATCAATTTGATGTCATTTTAATGGACTAAATTAGACTTCTAATTGACCCAAAACAGAGAGAGATGATAATAATAATAGTCCCTCTGCAAACCACCATCTGAAAAGAGGTCCTTGCAAGAATCAGACATGTATTCAAACTCATTTGGACTTTGCCAGAGCTGCAAACACGTTTACTAAATCATATTTCGTAATATTAGGAATGTTTTTCCTTCTCTTATTAATCTCTCTCGTTCCCATCTTGTAGCTTTCCTGAAACATCCCAAGCTCATTGCAAACCACCATCTGAAACCCAGAACTAGATCAACCCTGCCCACCCCTTTGATCATTTTAGTCCTGAAATCACTGGAACTTTTTGAGAATTTATGGTCAGAATGTATTATTTTATGTACACTTGTTTAAATGTGGTTATATTATAAGTACGGCCTTTGGTAACTACAATTAGTTTCTAATTTTTTGATACTTTTTAATCTGCTTTATTTAATTGAGGCTCTTATTTAAAGAACTTGTCAAATATTTTCATGCATGGGTGTTTATATTGGTCATTTAAATGGGTGATAAGTGCATTAAAATGACTTAATTAATGAAAACCATAATAGATAGGAAGATGCTTTTTAAGTACCTGATAAGCGCATCTTAAAATACCTTAAATGTGTCTGTTAATTAAACATGTAATTGTAAGTGTTTTTTAAGACCATCTGATAGTGCCCTGCTTTAATGCCTGATAAGAAACATTAATTATTGCAACAAAAATTACATGAATAATGTAATTTGTAGCATGAACAATGGCGCAAATGGAAATGGTTTGGACAAAACTGGGTGGCACTACTGTTAAAGGGATGCTCCAGCCATCATATGAACGTTAATGTTTCCTTGGCTGTCCTAACCACTGCTGGTATGATGTCATATTCTGGCACTCCACGCACAAATGACGTGCAAACACAGGCACAACATACTATGTCAGGTAAGCACAGACAGGAGTGTTGCAAAGTCTCCAAAAGATCTGGCGCTAGAGCCCGCAGCAGATCTGATAGCAGTGAAGTCCACTTTGGGACTGCATACTGCATATATTTATTATTTATGGCAACCCCCATCTTTCCATTGCCTCTCATTCATATTTTCACACACACTCTCACAATTACACAGACTTACACTCATGCCAACACACATATTTACTAACACGCACTTACACATACACATCGATGGTCACACACACTTATACATGCAAGTTCACATGCCCTTACACATACACATCCATGCTCACACACATTTAGACATCTATGCTTACAAAAAGCCTCACTTTAGCAGAAGGGTCACGTGACCTTACATTACATGACCATGCATGTTCTGGCACCCCCTGGGCCAGTTCACAATCCTTCAAAATGAACCTGTGCTGGGGCAATTGTAGGACTCCCTCGCCGGGGAGTGGCACCCGGGGTGGACCGCTCCCCCTCCATACACCACTTGGGATGAGCATATGGCATGATATCTCGGCACTTGGCATTAGTTTGGGGATGGTTACAGGGAGATCTATGATCTCCCCAACCGGCCCATAGCCCTGTACGAAGACTCTGTATGCAGTTATATAGAAGACATTGTTAAGAATTGGGCACCATAGATGTGAAAACATTGCTAAACTGGCAAGGGTTAAAGAGGGCCTCCTGATTATTATTATATGATCAAACACAGCTTACCATTCAGGATTTTAATGATATGATCAAGAATAGCATCCTTTAGGCATCAATAAGGCAGCGACATAGGAACCCTAACTGATAAATTGAATAGATAGGATATCAAAGGCTTAAGAAACCAAATGCTAATTTTGGCTTCCCCAGAAACCGTGAAAAGAAAAAAAAGCGACTTTCCTATAGTAAGAAACACTGACTCACCAGGTGGTGTCACAGTTTGACATTTCCCATGCTAATTAGTAAGTGCACAGATACATCCTATAATTGGAGATGTTGCTGAGAGTGCGGTATGGTGCAATCCTGAAATATGTACCAGATACACGCGGACAGGGTTATGATCTGAATGTTAGGAATTTTCAGCAAGTCTATGATAATCACAGGTTAAAGCTATACTAAAAGGGAAGAAAAGGAAGATAGTCAAATGAATTAAGACATGGGAACAACCATATATACATGTATGATAAAAACATCCTTGTTTAAGAGTGCAGTTTCACCTACTCTGCTGAATTTGACATTCTGTAACTTAATGTATCATTAGAGAGCATAAGTCTTTACAGGCGGAAGAAATGAGCAGAATAGATGGGCTAAATAGGTATTATCAGCCATCATATTCTATGCTTCTATGTGAAACTTTGCTTCATTCATTATCTTTTCTAGGAACATTTGTCATGTGGCACAAAAGTAGGCACTGATAGGATGTTTCCATAGAAACTAAAAGACATTGTTAAAAGATTATTTTCACGTGGTTAGGCCATCAGTACAATACCAGATCTACTAAGGTATATATGTGCTTCAAAAAGCTGGAGAACAATTAAGTTTGCTTCGAGGCATTAGCACCTTTAAAAAGGAACCCCCACCATACAAGAAACGAAGAACAAGAAGAGGTAAGACAAGCAGCAGAGCTGGGGAACAGGAGACAGGAGCACGGAAGCAGGTGGCAGAAAAGGCAAGGAGACATTGACAGACAGTGTGAGAGAGTATAAGAGAGTGTGAGAGAGCGTGTGAGAGAGTATAAGAGAGTATGAGAGTGTGAGAGAGAGTGTGAGAGAGTATAAGAGAGTGTGAAGAGTGTGAGAGAGAGTATAAGAGAGTATGAGAGTGTGAGAGAGAGTGTGAGAGAGAGTGTGAGAGAGTATAAGAGAGTGAGAGAGAGAGTGAGCGACAGAGTGAAATGTAACCAAAATATCACAAGAATGGCAACTTCCAAACCTGAAGATAAACAAAGTTTAATGGCACAGAATGTAACAAAACCCTATTCTCTCTAGAGTTACATTAAATAACTCTATTCGACGCTGTAACTAAAACCAAAATATTTTTTTCCACAAGACTTCCATTTTAAGACCTTTTGTACATTTTGAGTGCTTCTGTCTCGACCAAGATATACGGTACTTATAAGATAAGTACTTGCAGGTATAGCAGGGAATGTTGCTGCTGGGAAGCAAGAACGTGCAACCAGGGCCCAGGTCCAGACTGTTGTTAGACCCTGGGACCCATACCTGCCAATCTAAAGCATTGCATTTCCTAGAAAACATAGGTTTTAGAAGTAAAAAAACAGGTGTTCATCTTTCTTACTTTAGAAATCCAGCCGAGAAATTTACTCTTACAAATCACAAATGTAATTTTATACCAGATTCAAGAGGAGCAATAATGTGAAAAATGCTTCACCTTTACCTCAAATTTAATAAAGTATAAAACTGAAATACAATAAGCTCTGATGTCAAATACTGGAACTCAAACCACTGATATAAACAGCAAGATGTCATTCAGATAACCTTTAGAAGAACTGCAGTCTCTCTCTTGATTATATATATATATATATATATATATATATATGAGTCTCTGTGGCCCTGCATTATTCTGAGCATTGACATCATCAAGTGAGGTAAGGGAATAGGAGAGTTGGTGAGTAAGAGTGGGAATGGAGAGGTAGGCAGAGCAAACTACCATAAGTGGACAATAGGGCTTGACTTTCACTTACTCAGAGTTACTTTCCCCCGCATTCATTAACTAATACCAGTGTGGAAGTTGAAGATTTGCCTGAATCAAACAGCAACCATTTTATCTGGCTTGTCTCGCTTGTGTCTTTGTCAGGAATTAGTGAGTTAAATGTGTATGTGTGATATACATTTTGCTCTAAGTGCCTCGTTGTGAAAAAAATAGAAAGCTCCCAACACCAAAGAAGAAGTTATCACCTCTCCCTCACTAAAATAGCACATAAAAGGAACTATAGACTGGGTATGGGGGCTTTGCATGTATTTCATGTCATCAGGCATTTGCTGATTGGTTTGTGTTTTTTGGGCTATAAATTGTTAAAGAATTTACGGGGAGAATAGAGCAGTCTGTGAACTGGAGTCTCCCCGTGTACACTTGTAATAAAGCTCTTGCTTATTCAACTCACTGGACCAGTGTCGTCAACTTTTGTGCCAACATTCACACCAGCTTTCCATTAGAATTTTTGTGAATCATTTCATCTTTAATCCTATTGGGGTTTAGTGATCAGACCCTTTAGACATTCCCAAAGGCAGCGTTAGTCCGATGCCCCACCGCATGCCGCAGGTTTTCTTTTTAAACATAGTTTCAAAATGTAAATATAAGCACATCTCCCATACAGCGTGAAGGCTTCCGCTGTGCCTCGGTCAGACACCAAACTACCGCTTCTACACAATCAGGCCCTTAAGACTAATCTTAACTAAAGGTATATAAGAGATTTATATAGATTAACAAAAGGTGAAATCTCCCATGCATTGGAGCCGTTCTAGTTATTAGCGAGTCATATTGTATTGATGGAGTTAAATGCATCAGGCATAGCAACAATTTAAGGTATCCTTTGAGTTCTTAATTTGCTTAAAATTACCGTGCTGCCAGGATGCAGTCAAAACCATTTCCGAATCCCATGCAACTTGGAATCATTCAAAAACAGCATAACTTCATTACTATCCAGAGGCAAGGACAATATCCCTTGACAGATGCAGAAATGGAGACAGACGCACTGTGGTAACAAATTGGAAGCTTTCAGAAATGTAAAAACGAAGCAAGGAGAAGAGCTAGTACAGAAATAGGAAATAACACTATCCAGACACATCCCCTAAACCAGGAACATACACATACGTTATATACATATATCACATGCATATAAAGGGGACATACTGTAGCTGCCAACAGTCCTGACTTATGTCATGGCTGTCAATTGGCCAGTTTTCCTTTATTGGACTGCTGGCATCTTTTGAAAAAGGGCATAAATAAGTTGTATGTGGATGAGACATCTTATGATATCGAAACAACTCCCGCATTACCTAGGTAAAACTACAACACATGCATCATTGGAAGACCCGTAAGTGTGCAGATTGATCACAAGCAGCATATACTAGTCTAGGGTCCCATACAGCACCAGCAATGACGAGTGCATAATAAAGTACATCGTAAGTCCTTTAAGATGCATTCTTAACCCTACTGCAGCTGTGAAGCTGTACATTTGTTGTGTCAGAAAAGCACTCCTCGTGCAGCCAGAGTGCTTCTTCCACGTGCACACGGTTGGTCTCGTTAGTTCACCTCAGGCTCTTGCACTGGAACTGACTGGCAGTTGGTATAGTGGACTCCGGCAAACAGGAGATGCGTTCTGTCAAAGACATCTTCTGCAAGAAGCTGGTTTAATGCCAATTTTCATTCTAACCATGAAGTATCCATCAATGAGCCTTATTGCGATTCAACCTCAGTGGGCTGGATCTTTTTACTTCAGGAGACACCTGATTCATTTAGACACCTTATAATGAGACGCCAAATACAGCAATATGTAATGTCTACAAGGATAATCTGGGACATATGATCTGATTGTAATTACATGAATACGGCAAGGATAATCTGGGACATATGATCTGATTGTAATTACATGAATATGGCAAACAGAAGCCATTGTTGCAACTAACTTCAACAGTTACATGGGTAAACATAGCTGCTTATGACTCCAGAGGATCCTCAGGGGAGTATGATGATATGAAGTAAAGATGGAACACATAAATCATAATCCTACACCACCATTATCGTTCATTCCCTAGGAGGGGGATGGAGAGATGAAAAAATCTGGTGCTACAAGAACAGGGGCGCATGTGCATGTAGGGGAAAAACAAAGTATAATGGTGTAATCCCGTGGGTACATAAATATAATAAAAATATTATGGTTGCACTCACAACAAACGATAGCAGTAATAGAGGCTCTTTACAAAACTTTACGCAAGCAGATCTTTATTTCTTCTATAGGATCTATAGGTAAACCAAAGAAAACAAATGTGGTAATGATGTCTCTCTACGCGTTTCGCCTGGTAGGCTTCTTCAGGAGAAAAGGTTTTATCAGCTCACAATGGAGGAAGTCTGCAAATAAAACGTCCATATATAAAAAAATGAAAAAATCTGAGAGCATTAAATATGCAATGCGATGGTCCAACATGGTCCTTTTAATGGAAGAAACTGAAGTTGCTGGTGTTGTGTTGTGAAAAAATGTCGGCGACCAAACTACTGCTCCTTGGATACTAGCACTTTAAGGCCAGTGGGGGTGCCTGCTGGATACACACAGCGGCACATATACTCTTACATGCAGCAGCATGTTATGCTGTTTTTCTGCAGCGCTGCCAGATGTTCCACTTGAAAAAGACATTGTGAGGTCGAAACGTTGGTTTTTTCTTTCAATAAATCTGCCTGAAGCTGGAACCCTTGAGTACCTGGAGCCTTTATTTACCCACTAAAATATCAGTCACGGCCAAACTGTAACTTCTGGAAGACAGCTGCCACCAGCTCGCCCTGTATGCCTGGGAACTTTCTGTGTTTGCTGATTATCAGGCCTTTGTGACCTCCTGGAATCCATGTGTAGATATGTTGTCTCTTGGCTCTATACATTCCATGCCCTTTCACTGCTTTAATTGAATGCCACTTGCCAATATCCACTGAGGCCAAACCAGAGTTTTAGAGATTGTTCAGCAATAGGTCTGGGGCACTTTTAAAGGCAAACTTACCTACCAAGAATAAAACAGCTCAACGATACATCCAGTATAATCTAATACTATGAGAAAAACCTATTGGGGGAAAAACCTAATGGGCTATTTTGGGCTCCAAGCAATAATAGACCACAATGGCCTTAAATACATAATAGGTAACAGTAGACATATCTCAAATAGATTGGCATCAGCTGGTGAGAGCTTAACTGTGAAGACAAATTTCACACAGTGGACTGCCGGTCTCTAAATGAACATAAACATCTGTAATTCAACAGTATCAATGAAAACGGAAGCCAAGTAATCATACCTTGGCGTCTGAACATGTACGGTGGCATGCTGACTCTTTAGAAGGATTGGTACAACAGGCCAGCCTAAATCAACCGTTAACATTGACCTGCCCTGCCAGAGTCTTGCAGTCCAATGAGGAGCGTGTAATTATTCAATCACTGCTTAGCAGTACAGTCCCAAATTAGCTTACTAATTGTATGTTAATTAAACAAGTCCTCAAACCCTGACACTTGAATGAAGTATATGGGCAGCCATTCTTTATGCTACAGCGTGGTTAAGCTGCTCTAAATTTTAATGTTTTGTGAAAGAGAACACGTTACTATGTAAATATTTAAACAGCAGAACTTCCACTAGGTTATCAGAAGATATGTGTCGCTTTATCTGGAAATATACTTTTACATGGACACATTCCTATATTTTTAAAGTATATGGTAAGTATAAACTATAAAAATTGGAAACTGTCAGGTTAACCTTTGGTGCTCATTTTATACTTTTTACAATGTTCATTCAGCTTAAGGATATTACTGATCCTGCATCTTCAAAGATAGGTCAACTTAACTTATTAAAGGTAAACACATAGTAAATATTTTTATATTTTATTTATTATATAACATAATGGGCCATATTATTACAGACAGGTCTGGGGCAAAGTTGTAAATGTACAATGGCCACCATGGAAACATCTGGAATGTATCTGATTGCACAACACACTCTGCCAGGTGTATGCTAATGTGTTTGCTGTGGGTGTGCAGCATCTTACCATCTCTCACCATATTATATTGTTAATATAATTATAACCCATAAAATCAATGCAATACTAGCTACCAGAATCCCTTTGGCAAAAGTAAGCATCTTGTCGCCCATGTGGCATTAACACCGTTATACATTGCATACATTCATATCACATACACATTTGACATCAGTGTATGTGTTTAGTCTAGTGTTTCACATCTAAAGAATCTGGTGTGTATACATGAAAGTAACACATTTGTGTAATGTGACTTGAAACAGAGGCAGAATGTATGATATACTTTATGTATGTTTGTATTTTGAAACATTATATCAAGAACATACTGCGGCTTTGTAAAAAAAGAAGCAGAGGGAACAAGTTTGAGCCGGCTGCAAAAGTCTTCTGACTCCTGACCTGTCACCTAATGTAGCATATTGTACACAGTTCCTTACATACGACATTAATTGAATGCTGATTTTTATTGTAGAAGTGACATTTGGGGTTAGGGGAATTAGCTTTTTTTTACGAGACAGTGCTCAAATTAAAGCTTCAATCCTGGATATAATGTATCCCCAGAAAAGTCCCTGGAACGCTATTAAGTCTAGTTTTGATTTTAAATGCTAAAAAATAAATGTATATCAAGCTTAATCTACAGCATGATAAAAACACTAATTAGAGAGTTTCACTAAATATGACTTTAATAATATATAAATACTGAATTTTATAATATACAAATATTAATATATTTAGCAGTAGTGTACCATGGCTAGGTTCAGTGTTGTAGGAAAAGCATGAGAAAAAAAGCTTCCTCCATTCACATTCAGTCTGTCAAAACAGGACAGAGTGTTGGCAACTGCTGTATGTAAAGTATCACGGGATAAAAATGTTCCTGAATTCTGTTTCTGGTTCTGCGGAAATATGGTCATCTAAACAAGGAATCATAGCCAGATATGGCCAGCTAACCTGCACATAATAAAGGCCTGAGGACATATCCAACAAAGAGTGACATGCGGAGATCAGATACTTACTCAGGATTCAGGTAGGGCATTTTAATTGCAGTAAAAAGAGCCGCAGTAAAGTCATTCTAAACATATATATTTATATATATATATATATATATATATATATATATATTGATGGCAGATAAGAACCAATAGCCTGCCATTTCAAGACTAAAAACCACAACTCTAGGTACTAGAATTATCAGGATATTGTGGTTTCCAATTTTTTTCTCTTTTTTTAATGGTTCCCAAGTAAAAATAGAAAATAAAACCTTTATTAATAATTCATTCAAGCAAACAAAAAAAATACAACACAGAGTAACTATTCAATTGTGGGTACGGTGCTTCTTTCAACTCTCAGGGATGTGGTATAATATCTCTACGTGACGAGCCAGTTCATGCATTGTCTGTCTCTACCCAGATATTTGAACTAAACAACAAGCTTTAGCTAAATCCTATTAAATCAGAATCTCACTTAGCGTCTACCCAGATCACAGAAGAAAAAAAAACTACATTAAATTCACATTTGAAACCCACAAATTACAAAAAGTGTGATGTGAGTTTCATATATATTTAGGGGGTTGTTGACTTAGCCCAATGTACAAGTTATATGTATAAGACTCTGCAAGTACAAATATAATATAATTACAAAATATAGGTTTCAAAGCTTGAGTGAAACCGAGTTACCAGTGGCTTCAGCAGCGATTTTACATTACAACCTCAAATTGCCAGAAACTCAGGTTGATACTCAAAAGCTGTAAGATCCTACCTAATTCCGAGGTGTCCCATTGTTCTCATTACCTTGGAAGTTAAATCTGTCAATGGGGTACAGAGTCTACAAGAACCCAGACACTCTATTGTATAAACAAGCTGATAAACTTATGATTTAACAAACGGTTTATTCAACGTACCCTTAATGTTCTTATCACCCCCTATCATATTGTAAAGATGTATAATCTCATATATAGGTGTTTAAAGGCAGAGGTCTACCAAGTTCCACTATCACACTAACAGTACAAAAGGTCACACAACCTCTGTGGCCATAAAGATATTTTTATTACACATGTAATTGAGTGACAACTGTTAGTCAGGGCCATTGCCAGCCAACTAATAACCGACTGATAAAGGATTATATTTGAGTGACGCAGGTGTCTATGTAGGCAGTAGTGTTATAAATACTTTAGATCCAATACACTTTTAAAATTGCACAACTCATTTATTGGTTTGTTTGTACTCTCCGTTTTTATGGTTACCATTTTTAGCACACATATATTTAAAACACCCATTCTTCATATTATGAGGGCTGCACCCATGACTGGTTCCAGGTAAACCTGAGCTTCTGTATTGTATTTTTTTTTCCATGTTCTGCATGATTTTAGGTTTCCACAAACACATGATGAAAGTGCTCTTATTTCACCTGTCAAACAAACTAGCTTTACTTTCAGTAACAAGGTGTTGAGTTAAAAAAATGTATTCTGTGCAGATGGCTGGAATACATGTGGAAGCAAGTATTTCTGCTAATATGGCCAGGTGTTCTAAGCTGTTTGCCAAAGCCATCATTATCTTCCTAATAAAGGGGTGCTGACAGTGTGGCCGACATACTTGACATACACTGTTAAAAGGATTAAATATGAATGTGATATAAATTAACCACATTTCACCATACCTTATTACTTAAACAATAATTATGTGGGTATCTGTTCTTATTCACTAAGGTGTACTCAGCGGTTGGAATAGGACTAAGTGGGATCCAATAATAGCTTGTTTCTCACTCAGAATTAAGTCTACAAACAGCTGATGAGAGAATTTATTACAGGTTGCTAACTCGTTGAACTGGTAGTCAGTATATAGGTGAATGGGCGCTCGGTGTAACTGGATTGTGCAAGTTCCTTGAAGATTTCGTTTGTTTGCTTTTTGGAAACCCCAGTTGAGTTCTGTCCAAACTCAATTGCGTTATGTTTTAACCAATTTATTCGGGAGTTAAATATCTGGAAGAGAGATTTATTAAATAACGCAGATTATATAATTATCCTATGAGGTCTGATACCAGAGCCAATAAAAATGTTCTATATGAGATTTCAAAATAAATAAAGGCTCCAGGCACTCAAGGGTTCCAGCTCAGGCAGATTTAATGAAGGACGACAGCAACAACGTTTCGACCTCACAATGAGGTCTTTATATGATATTTCACACTCCAATTGTACCTTTCTCCCAAATGATTCCATAACAAGTTTCTTGCATATTATCCATTCTGCTGATCGGGTACTTTTTAAATAAGTTTCAGTGTAAACTCAGTGGGCTGTCACACAATAATAGATTAATTTCAGAGTATCCCTATGATTTTTTACTGTATTCTGCACTCGCAGCCATAAATGTAGCGGGGGGCTACCGGTGATTACAAAAGGCTACACTTATTGTTGACAGAACTGATGTTTAATGCAGATATTTTACACTGGGATTTAACCTCATCGGCCATTTCTTTCAGGACACATCTCATTTTCACAGGTTGCTGACCTACTCCTATAGTGCTGCCTTGTGGTGTGTGCAATGTATAGGCGCACGGAATTAAAACAGCGACTTCATCTAGTCTATAAATTCCCTTGTAATTCATGGAAACATAGAATATGACAGCAGAAAAGAACCATTTGGCTGATCTACCCTGCCCTTTTTTCTTGATGTAAAGACCTTAATCAGTCCTTGGTCTTCTCTTACACACAGGATAAGTTTATGCCTACCCCATGCCTATCCACCCCATGCCTTGCAGCTGCAATGCATGGTCATAAAACGTTGAGTGGTCCATGGTACATTACTCTACTTTTTAGGGTAATATCTTAAATTACTTTGTGGGTAATCCTAACATTACCTTTTGAAGACCTAAGCTGGATGTCCTCACTTTACTTCATGTTCTAATTAACTCCCATAGCTCTCAGCCATTAGGCTGATGCAGATAGTGGTTGGAATTCAAAAACAGGTGAAGGACTGCGGTTCCTCTGATTTAAACCAAACGACTTTACAGATTCCAAGCAATTCCCTGTTTGTGGTTTTAAAGATTAATGAGTTGCTTGAGTGATGATAAAGAGACCCCCACATTGATCTTTTCTCCCCCAGTAAAGGTGCGCTCACACTAGCCCTAGCTGCATCTGCCTCGTTAGTTTCCCTTAGCAACACAAGTCTCTGCAGTGGAGTCTCAATGACTGCACCTGCGCAAGTCTTTTTTTCCCTTTCTTTTTATGTTAAATGAGAAGTGCTGAGAGATGAGCAAAGGGTTAATAGGTTATGTTAGCAAGACCTACAAGAGGCAGCCAATTCACTCCCTGCTAATAACCACCCAACTCTCTTTCCATGCTGTGTGTTTGAGTAAGCGACGGTCGACGGTCGTCGGCGCTTCTGATTTACCTCTAAGCTGTCGATGACGGATATGAGCTAAAATCCCCATTAAAGTAGGAAATAATTTAAAGTGTTTGGTTTATTCAACTGCTGTTGGGGGAGGCTCAGGCCAACTGAAATGGTTAGTTTCAGCAGGACAGCATGAATAAGCGAGAGCGTTGAGTGAGCCAGTAAATTATACTTTACATGCTAATGGCCTCTTATGATTTTATAAGGGGCAAAACCTATGTGTTAAAATCACCTATTTCTACGGGTTTTGAACTATCCACAAATATAAATGCCAAAGGAGTAAACGATGCACTGGAAAAAGTACCATAGCCTTTTAAAATTCCACTCCTGCTTACAGTAAATTGTAATTTATTTTTTCATCTCTATGCGTCGTGGTGCCATTTACTCTATTTGTTATTAATAATACATAATTTTCTGTTTGTCTCCTTGAAGATAATAAAAAATAGGAGCATAGCTGCCAACTCTCCTATATTTTTTTCCTCCTATAACAGTAACCGCCCTCAAATGTATCGCTGGTTTAAATATTTATTCTTCAAGGAAAAGTAAATTAGTCTTTTTGCTACATGTGCATAACATTGTTCTCTTCTTCTTATATGAATTGGACAATTTAATTGTTACTTTCTATTTCATAACAATGTTTTTTTTTCTATAAAAGTGAAGCTATGCATGGGATCCTGAAGGCCATTTCTTTAATATTCTCAACATCTAGTTACTTGTGGATGAAAGACTAACCAGCAGTGATGCTCCCCTGTACATGTTCTAGAAATTGTCATATATGTAAAGGCTGTGAAAATGCTAATTAAGCCAGGGGCTAAAGTTGATAATTGGTACTGTGAGGTTTATTCAGCCCAGAAGGAATAAGTCGTTCTATATCTCCCAACGTACAGTGTCACAACAATGTGTTCGCCAAACAGCCATCTAGAAGCTCAGTGCCTTCTGCTATAAACAGGCATTCAAGTTTTCAGTGCTCTGTTGAAGAATCCTATAAATAATACAATCACGGTGGATATTTTGTATAAGCACCTACATCTCTATAATAACACAGACTTGAGTAATGCGGTATGTCGTCGCATTGTTTTCAAATAGAAGAACCCAGTGACTACTTTTTAGAAAAATGCCCACTTACCTTCACAGTAAAATACACTGCTGAATATTGATTGATAACCAGTGTCACGCTGGGGGCAATTTTACTGGCATTATACCACGATTAACCCTTTAGGCTACAAAAGATGTTTGGTTGTTCCAAATGTGAGCTAATCTAAATGATGCAGAACCTGTGGCCGGCGACGTAGTTTCCAGTAGCGTGGATACCGTGCCGATTTGGCCCCCCTCATAGTGATTTTCTTTTCATTTCTAAACAAAGGCAGCATGTTTACACTTTTCCATGAGCAGAAACACAAGTCAGGATAACCTTAATAACTTGATAAGTAATAGATGACAAATATAGTTGGAAATCGCATGGTCTGGTAATTTATTGTTATCCAATAAATTCAGGGCCATGGAAGCAGCAGCAAAGACAGATAACATGTTCATTAGCTGAAGACCAAAGCAGCTACATATGGCTACAGATCAAATTCACTATCGCAAAAAATCAACACCTAAAACATCAAATATTAATTCTGAGGTCCTGGTGAGATTTTTCAGATAGGAATAGCGGTACTTTATTGCCTCCAAGCTTTAATAGATACATAAATACAAAATAAAAGTATATCAGGGATAGAAGCCTTAATCCTTTTTTGGCAGGCTGTAGTTTTACTGTTGGATGGCAGCAGTCTGCTGCATTGCATCATTTTTTTCCCTTAAAATGTATTTACGGAATCAAGCATAGGAAGACATTAAAATGGAAAAGTGATTATGAACAAAAAAAAAAGACAGAGTTACGCAACCAAGCCCAGGCTGGCCAACTTTGTCCGGTGAGACGCTGGGCGCCGGTGCCCAACACAGACATAGGCTGCTACACTTATAATAATCTATTAAAACATTCACATGTACAAGAGTTAATCATAATCCATACTTCCATACTTGATTTTTTTCTAGGCATAATCTTTCTGTTTGGCGTTGATAACAGAAGTCCTCCAGTTTGCAGCCATCTCAATATAGAAACATTAGCATCTTAGCCAAAGGACCAAGAAATCCCATAATCAAAAACCGAGCCAAAGTCAGCAAAGTCCAGAAGCAGGACCTTTTTTTTTTCTTCTAGACATAATCTTTCTGTTTCCAAAGACAGACCTCCATGCAAGTATCTAAGGAAAAACATAAGTTTTCCCCCAACAGAATCTATTTCCCTCCCATTTGGTAAAGATAGACCTATGCGTTTTCTTATGTTTCTTACATCTGTGAAACTTTAAGTACACAGATGGCATAGAAGAAAAACAAAATCTACATATATATCAAAGATTAGAATTCATTAAGTAAAAAAATGCATTTACACCTATATACCATAAATGACAGTATCTTTATTTAGTAGGGGCAGTGTGAACAGTGTGTTTCAGGTTCAATGCATCTTTGCATTCACAGTCTACATTTTTGAAGATTCTGATTCTAGGCTATAATAAAAGTATTAAAAATCCGGGTCTTTTGGTGTAGCCAAAGAGAGAGAGAGAGTAGAGGTTGTGGCCGTATTAGTCCGTATTAGTGGCCGTATTAGTCCAGTGGTTTCAATATCAAACAGATAGAATAAGTATCTTGTGATAATAATTTTTTTATTGGACCAACAGAATTTTGGAATGACAAGCTTTCGGGAGCTCTTCTCCCTTTCTCAAGTCTAAAACATTTCTGACTTGAGAAAGGGAGAAGAGCTCCCGAAAGCTTGTCGTTCCAAAATTCTGTTAGTCCAATAAAAAAGGTATTATCACAAGATACTTATACCATCTGTTATTTGATATATATATATATATATATTATATATACACATATACAGAGCCTATTCTCTTAAGACCTTAACCCCATGCTGTCAGTAAAGGAGGTTTAGGTCTTAGAGACTCTAAGACAAATAACCATTCGCTTTTTGCCTCCTTATATTGTTGGTGTGTTTGTATGTTATTAGATATGTTTGTCAAACGCCAAGTTCTTATTTAGAATACCTAGTTTTAAACTGAGGGTAAACAAGGGAGGAACAGACGTTAATATTTTTGTGTTTCTGGGTTAAATGTGAGTAAACAGAATGAATCCGAAACAGGGAAATGGTTATTGCTTAGAAGACAATTAAAAATCTTGACAGAGAATAGAACAAGTAAAGATCACAAAAACCTTAGTTTTTTGTTTCACCTGCTAGTTCAACTATCTCTGCTAGAATGTTGTATCTAATATCATAGATATGGAAAGCTATGTGTAAGACTTGACTTTCATACAAAACATGGTCTTATTGCCTTATCCGTACCTGGGAACATTTGGGCTTCGGCTATCCGGAGCCTACCCTGATGTGGGGATGATCTCCATACTTCAGGGGCGTTCCTACTGACATCAGAAGGCGTTCCTGCCGACATCGCAGGAAAAACCTCCATTTAAAGGGGAAATGGGCAGTAGGGGGGAGTGTCAAGACCCGGAGGATTCAGGTGTTGACCCGGAGAACCTGCAGGTCAAACCCTGAGAGTTCCCAGGTATGGTCATGTCTATCAATGTAATTTACTGACTGGACAATTCCATAGGTTGTAATGTCGGTGAGACTACCTTTCACGAGAATCACTTTCTATACCAACATCTGAGTTGTCAGATGTTTCCTTGAAAAGCACGAAGATCTACTAGTAGGCTACAGATGTAGAATACACATGTAGTTACAACTCTTGTGATTTTTAGTCAGCTTTGGTTAATAAAAGGTTTATTATGGATTGAATCTGCAGCTAACAACAGATGGAGAGGTTGTGTCCTCCCTATATAGAGTATTGTTTCTGTTACAGACAAGAAAAGTCTAAGGTTGTGTACTCGGATAAAGATATAACCCAATAAATACAATTCAACATCTTTAGTCCTGAAGTCACTTCTGAATCGTCTGCCATTGTGAACAAAATAATCTTAACATTGCTCTTGGCTGTAGTCCAAAGGAGACTCACATGACAGGCAATTTTTCTTGAAAATCGTTTGACATCTGGGGGGAAAATACAGCAGGGAAACACCACATAATTAAATTGTGCGACACAAACTTCGGCCTCTCAGAAGCTGCTTTTTTGTATTAAAAAAAGAGAGAGAAAATGTCATCACATGCTAGTTTAGGATAGTGTTACTTGTAGCTCAAAAGCAGCAGTGCCACATGCAATCATATGTCACTTTTACTTAGGATTTGTTGACCAAAGTCAACATTTTAACAGTACAGCAGAGAACTCTGAAATCCACCTGTTAATATAGAAGCATTACCATCTAAGCCAAAATGAGCAAGAAAACCCATAAAACCGAGCCAAAGTCAAATCCAGAAGCAGCAACAACTGGAGTGTCAAAGCAGGGGTTAAAGGGAGAGAAGTTATTCCATGGCTGTTTTCTCACTGTGCCATCTTGGCTATAGTAAGTATACCATTGAGACCTCTGGTTGAAGGTGAAAGGGTGGTTGGATGTTGAGCTACCAATCTGAGCCTGTTGGAAGTTTAAATAAGCTGTGTTATACACCATAGCACAGACATGGACAAGTTATGAGCACAGTGAAGCGTTTTTATGATTCACATACTCGTTAGAGCTGGTGCTTTTCTGCCCGTAAAGGAAAATGGCTACATAGTAGACAATCCCTGATACTTATTCATACACCTATATACACCTGATGCACTCTTTTGCTTATATATGTGTGACATCTGCTTCTTTGAGTATATTTACTGAACATTGTTACTGGAAATACCACAGTGGTGCTGGGTCCCTGAAGACTCTGTTTTTTTTGGTAGATGATGTAGGTTATCCCACATCTCCTTGAAGACCCCAATGGTTTCCCTGAAGCTCCAAAAGAACTGGCCCTCCTTTAGTTTTGCCAGGGAGGGAAAGAAGTGCTGTATATTTCTTCAAGGACTGTGGCCCCAGAAGAAGGGCAATTAGACAATGGGCACACAATGTGGCCGTTAAACAGCACAGTCACCTAACAGACCTTTTTCACCAAAGTCAGGCACAATACCTCAGGCTTCCTTGTTGACTACATGCCTGCCTCTGCCTCATTTGTGGCTTGGTGTGTAATCATGGGCCTATATCTACCCTACTTGTATTTAGTGGTTTATAACAATTCTGCTTGTTATTTGGATTTGACCCTTGACATGGACTTTGACTCTGATCTAACTTTGCCCCTTTGTACTGCGTTTTATTTGGATCACCTGCAGTTTGACCTATTTGTTGCGGACTTTAACTTTTCTGGATCATCCCCTGGTACCATGCTACAGACACCACCTGCAGTCTGCTCATACTTGCCTACTCTACAGATCCCTTGGTGCCCGAAAGCTAGTGTCTACAGATGATGCCAAAGAGAAAGCCAAAATCTAAGGCAGACAGCCGCCTGCAACTGGACACAGCAATACCTGTCTGTCTTGAGCACAGTCCCAAGGCTGATCCTGCCCCTGTACATGGACTCCTACCAGGCCACTGACAATCATGTAAAAAACGTGAATAAAAGTAATGCCCCCTTTCTCCTCATAAATAGCATAAGCATTTCTGAGTTCCTTTAAAAAATGGGTTACTGTATGTAAAGCTATAAAACGATGAGTTTAATCAAATAAGAAAACGACTCATGATATACACTTGTTTTTGAAAGACAAATTTTGGCCATTAAAATAACATCAAGTGAATAAGAAATACAGTGCATGTTAAATAGATCCACTAAATGTGAAACAGAAACAAAATATTACAACAGTGTCTACACCCAAGCAATGGAAAATGCTTACATCACATTGCTGTCACATCTAAGATAAAATGAGGTAAATCATTTGAAAGTCGAGCCAAGACTGCAGAGTAATAACCTGGTGCCATCAGACATCCCCAGCATCGACTACTGCTGCTGCTGCTGCTCTGTTTAATGACAGCAAGGATAGAACATCACATTAGATGTAATTCTTTATTAAGAGAATAAATATTCCTGACAGCACACCAGACATTGAGAACATTAAGGGCTGTTACCGAGTCACTATACTAAATGCCTCACCACATACGGACTACCCTCGGATCACTTGTTGGGGCTTCACATACTCTGCTGTGAGCAGTCACCCATTTAATCAATACTAAAAGCTTGGGATTTATCCTTTCTGCTGCATTCCCCCTACATGACTATTCCCACAACAACTTTATTAAAAATCTGCGCAATAAGAACATTTATTGTTAAATTAACAGCTCAGAACAAAAATGAATTGCATAATAGATATTTTTATTGCTAGAATTTTGGTTGTAGTATGGGTTGCACACTCCCTGACCAGTCTTTTCCTAGTTGGGATATTTGAAGCTGGTACGTGGCTTGCCAACACTAAAGCATAATTCCGGGTGCAAAGGAATAACGTTAAAAACAAAAACAACATAAATATCCCAGTTGCCTCTACAGACAAAGAATACAGACAGAGGGAATGACAAATTTACAACATGCCAACTGATCTTAGTATAATGTTCATGTCTCTTTAAACCTCACAAACTGATGTGCACACACAGGGCTATTTACTAAGTTAGCCTTGGTAAGATTCTTTCAATCCTTGAGTACCTGTTCAAGGGGGAAACTTGATCATCTGGCCTTCATTTTTAGGATGGAAAGAAGCCTAATGTATGTTTTTGGAGTACCGGGGTTGGATCCCCCTGAGTCCTCATCACTGCGGTGTTCTGTGACCGGGTATACCTGAGCACACCTTTCGGCTGGTAAGCACACCCAAAGCACTTGGACCTATCCAGTCTATGGCTGGCTGGTGATTGTTACACCCATAGGCTGGGGTGGTAATGTCACTTTTCTATTCACTCGATGCACACGCTGGAAATGCCACAGTGGTGCCAGGTCCTTGAAGACCTCATTGTTCGAGGATGTGGGTGGACCGGTTGGCTCCGACAGTCACTTGAAGACATCAGTGCTGCCCCAGTCCGGAGGGCACCAAGAAGTTTTGTTCCTCCCTTGGTTCTGCCACATAGGGAAGGACGGGACTACACATCCCTCTGTGGCTTCACACATATTACATTTTCCTAAATGATGTAACAAAGCATAATTTGTGGGGCTGCTAAATTAAAACAAAAAAGTATAACAGCCTCTGTATTTTATGATACAGCATTGCAGTATTTGTTATTCTGTAACTATTATTGATATTACCCCTTAATATAATTTTGTTAAAGTTTTACTGATTTGGTGACAATTTACTGCTGTTATAAATGGGATTTTTTTACATTATTTTCACACACTACCAGGATTTGCCAGTAAACCTACATACACTAATTAGTTACAGGCATTTTAAGCAAGGGAACCAAGTTAGCTTCTTCAAGATTGAATAAGATAGCTGCAATTCAGAATGAAACATTCACCAATAGAATATTTCTATGGGAAAGAGGCTACCTTATACCTTTCTAATTTCCAGCGTATGATTTAATGGACAATATCATCAAAAACTAGAACCTATTAGACCAAAAAAATTGAGAAGACTACCTGACATCACCCTGATTCCTAGAAAATTGCTCGTAATTTAAAAATGCATGCAGGTTGACTGAAACGATTTATTATGAACATATCAAAAAGTGCCATATGGTGTGATAGCACAACATATAGGCGCTTTTTTTTAGTTTGCTCTATTTAATGAGGCGTTTATTTTGGCTTTAAGGAAGCAGACATGATTGCATATCAATTAACATATTAAAATGGTTACTTAAGGTTAAAAATAAAAAACTTTACAGAGATGTTATGGGCCATTTATATGAAAGTAGCCTGTCTATGAGACCTCGCTGTACAAAGATATGGTTTGCAGCTACAGCCTTTTGCCTGGAACACTCGGATTCAGGAATATAGTACTTGCAATAGCGCAAACCATTGTTAATTTCATATAGTAACAAAGGAGTAGCCACTTATTAATTACTGCCCAACATAATATTTCTTTTTAATATACAAAAGTCTTGCAGCCAATATAGTGACAGCACCCTCTATCTTTACAATGAATCAATTATCTTTTCGTGGAGTCATTATCTCTAGCTTTCCTACAGCATAAAAAAACACATTAACACCAATCTGGTGCATGTCGACAATCTCCTTCATATGCTTTTCAAAAGTGAGTTACTTACATATTTTCATGAAAAATACATGTCGGCTGAGACAAAAGGGACCTGCGCATGACGTCAACACTTAAATCATCACTTGTCTACTTCCTATCCTCGTTCTTCATTTCTAAACATTTTAACACTTGTAATACGGTGTATACATTCAATGAAAGTGTTAATTAAGTGTTTTGGCCGACATATTTAATGTGTTCTTTAGAATAACCTATAGAACAAAGAGGTGTACTGAGTTGCTGATACTGCTCCTTTGTTGCTATATAAAACTAACAACGGTTGGCACTACTGCAAATAATTTACTCCTGAATTCAGGTAAAATTGTGTAGCTGTCAACCATTGCTATGTCTTTGTACATCCCTTCCTGGTTTAGTACCAGCAGAAAAAAAGAACATTTCCAGACTGTTTTTAATTAATACATATAATGTAACCTGGGAATTTGTTGTAAGCCATTCATAGAAGCTCAAACCATATTTGTCTTAGGGGAATATGCAAATATACCTGATGGCGCTTTGACTGAACAAGCAATGCTAATACTGTATGAGGTATGAGACGGACTCAACTGAGAACAGGCAGTAACTAAACAACCTACCCTACAGTGCATCCCTGCTCAAGGACATCCCAAGTTTTAATTATCTTGTGCCATTACATAGAACTAGTCCTCTATCAACATATCCGATTATCCCCACATAAGTAAAAATAAAAGTTCTGGGTTGCTTAATTACTCCTCATTTATTATTTTAAAGAACTTGTGAACATGCACACATAAAGAACCAATGAATCTCCCTAACCCAATCATAAATAATTGGTACTTTGAAGTGGACACTATATACACAAATTACCGAACTACAAATAAAGACCGTCCCAAAGCAAACTGTGAGAGAGGAGGTTTATGTTTGGATTCGAATGTGAACCAGGATTTATTAGTTATTAATATTTGCCTTTTCTCCATTCAGCGGTATTCAAATTACTTTGTTTCTTTGAAATCTCTGAGAAGCTCTTTCAAATACTAAACAGGTAGTGGCCCAAACATTTGCAGGATATGGTGTCTTTTACCATACATCAAATAATCAAAGTTGCCTTCCTTTGTGTATACTCTGTTTTTTTCTTAGATGATAATAAGTGCTCGAGTGAACACCAACTGGTGGGAATTTAATCGGATTTGTGGTTCCCTAGAGTGACCCATAAACTGATGCCAGTGATGGAGCTTGAGGACTCTGAAAATGGAATACTATAGATTGGAGCTGATGCAACATGTTAATCAGACAGATTGCAGACAGATGAAATAGCCAATAAATTCCTCAAACTTTCCCAATTGTTAATATGTTACTCACTTCTGCATACGTACTTTGAAGAAAATGGCCATATTAGTCTTAAATATGTGAAATCACATACATAAATCCCTCATCAATGCACTAATTTAAATATTCCCAAGTGATTCAATTACTTTGATGAAATACGATCTCCTTTTCAGAACGATTTAGCATGATATGCAAAGTGTTTTAAATTAGAAGTTACATTTCCATAAATATACGGACACATTACTACTGGAAACTGTTACTTATCATATAGATTAAGGTAGAATGATTGTGTAGCCTTTAGTTAACTATGTTGGCCCACCAAGATTGTTGGTAATTCCAGATGCAAGCAGCATGTAACATCAGATGAAAGTAGTTAAATGTGGGGATTATGCCTTATCTTTAATAAACTTCAGCCATTTTGGCTACCACCCAACAAGATATTTCTCTACCTTGGCTTTGGTAGGGAAGGAAGGGGCTTCATATCCCCTTGGGGAGTGTGGCACTGGAATAAGGTAGCCCTACAAGAAAATCTCAAGAACCATTTCTTGACTGAAGAAGTAAAGTACTGTACTTTATTTTATCTGGATTAAATCCCACAACCGTTATAGTGAGAAGACATATGGCCAAGGGGCATTAAAAACAAAGATACATGGAATATTATGGGACAGAAGAAAAAGCAGCATGATTAACAATGCAATATATTTTGAAAAAAATGGCCAAATGTAAATTCTCTTACAAAATCATTTTTTGGTCTCTAATAATATATTTTAGGGATTGCTATTTGTATATTCCAGGCATCTTTTGAATCCTATAACATTTTTGTTTAAATTGTAAGGATCTGATTTTGAGGTATGTTTAATGAATGGACAGTTACTTGTGTTAGTAATGTGTTACAAATGTGAATAATACTTTTGCGTTGATATATGGGATTAAAGACTCATATGGAGAGTGTGACAGTTGTCATCTATAAGCAATATAACATTTTATTAGATTGTGAATATTTATTTTCTACTTTGTTTCAAATAATTTTCATCATATCAGGCCCACCAATGAAAACCAAATGCATTTATTTATAGAGTGCCAGTAGCTTCCATAAATAATCACACAGTTAGCATTATTGTTATACCTATAATAGTTGTCAATCCATCCAAGTAATCTACTGACATCATTAAACAAGCAGTTTCTGCAGCTATTTGAAATGTTCTGAAATTTAGATCTAGCTAAAACAAATAAACTGTATTATGGCATCACCATCATTGTGACCTCAACTGCATTGTTATTGGCAAAACAGGTTTTTTTGTTTGTGTTACATATTAGTGGGATTGTCATAAAAATATGTTTTTTTCTCTATGTATTTGCTTAGATATATGAGATTTTCTCTATAATTTTGCAAACTTATGAAACAAAGCGAGTCTATGCGATTTTGTAGATACATCAGATACCTTAACTTTGGTTTCCATGGCAGCAAGATGCAACACAGAGTTGCCGTGACAACACCTGACAGTTTAAATTCAGTACCTTACTGCTAAAACACTCTTTAGTCGTCAAGGAACTGAGCAAGGATGTGAATGCCCTCCAGTTAAAAAAATGCGAGACAGCAGGAGGGGGTTAGAAAAGACGCTGAGGTCGTGAGGAATCCACCGCTGAGCAGTAAATATGGTCGTCAGTCGTCATAAAGGATGTTAGCATATAATTGGTGCATCGTGGAACTTATTCTTCTCATAACTGCTAACATGAATATCTGCCTATTTTGTAGAGATAGAATATATTCAATGGTTCATAAAGAATCGGTTGTCGTAGGAGGGATTTGAAGCCTTTACATGTATGCTTTTAAATTACAATGTAGAGAAGAATGTTCGTGTCCTTTCATAATCTTCTTTTGATATGTCAAACATTGTTAAAATCTCAACAGGATGAAATATTATTAAGAATATATATATATATATATATATATATATATATATTATATATTTCCAATGAAATAATTAAAGTTATTTATTTAAACATTTTGGATATGTGCACAGGTCTGATATGTTATTAAAAAGGAGATCAAAGTGGACTTCGAGAAGTGTCACCCACACTAAAGAACTTGTCTTCATTGTGTGGAAGGTACAATGGGATCTAAACATGGGGATCCATTTCCTAAAGAGAGAGAGGTGCTCCCCTGATAAGCTTCTCTCTGCTTAAAGAGCTTGGCTGGCACTCTATAATGTATAATCAGCGAGAGTTCTTCAGTCTCATTATTCATTCAATTAGGCATTATACAGGGCCAGCTCTGCCCTTCATAATGAATAGTAAAGTGAGGGAGTTGAAACCATAACTCTCCTACAAACACTCTCTTTAGTGTTGTGTTGCGGCAATTACAAGCAAATGTGTAGATCAAATTAAGCCTGTGCTTACTGGTCAGACCTAAGCTATCATAAGGAAAGGTTCTCCAAGGGAGACAAGTTTGCACAGCAGTCATTAAGCTCATTGTGCTTGCAGCACCGATCCTGTATAATTAATAGCTTAATCAGGGAGATTAAATATCACATCCAAACTAAAAAATGTAGTGAATGGATCTCATTATGATGTAAAATCTAGATCTGTTATTCATTAAAAGGTCGCAACATGTTTTCCAAACACTATACTGTGCTGATTCTCTATTGCAAAGCTAATGAAGCCCATATTTCCATAGAGTGTCCAGGTTGGTGAGTAAGACTAAGCATTTCTTTATTTTTTTACCACGAGGAACACAGATTGGTACATTGAGCTAACACATCATGCAGTGGCCGGAAAACATTACATTAGAAAACGATGACAATGGTATTTTTGAAAATATTTTAAATCCAATACTACTGAAAATAAAAAAATCACCAATATCAGACCACTGTGAAAGAAAACATCCATTCCATGACTATCTATGCCAAAACATAATATAAAATGTCTTGTTTTTGTCCATAGTCTAGCAAGGGGGAGAACTCCTATTCACTTGTGGCTCTGATCTAATATGATTATGGCTAGTTAAATGCTCCATGGTTCCCTGATAAATTAGAGACATACACTGAAATTGATTGTATATGTTGGTGCTCAGGATTTCAAGCAGTAGTCTTACAGAGTGCATGTTCTTTCATGCATAAGATTTCAAATTACACATTTACTTGTATCTATGCAAGCGTGAGGGTATTGTCATCTGGTACTACTGGGTGTCTGGGTTAGGGTGTTTACACTTTGGGGAGAAGCATTTGGCCATACCTACTGTATGCTCAGGTTCATCTTATTCTTCATCATTTTCAAGGTGATTTTGGGCCAGGCCTACCCCTTTATTGTTTTGAATGCACCCTCCTGCACCCTCCTGCGACAGGTAAGTTCACTAGTTTTCTGAAATTGGTGATCACTTATCTTACAGTAATATAATGTTGGTTGACCTATTAAGCAGTACCTGTTCTAAGTCATTTGAAGCTTGCCTGCTTTATTTGGTCACCCTGCTAGGGGGTGGCACAGGTCTGCTGGGGAGGAAAAGACTGATAAGACACTGCTGGATTTAGCATTGTTTAGTGAGCACTCATGTTAATGGATCATCTCTCAGGGGTTGTCTGGCACAGTTCAGCTTCTGCTGTGAGAACAATTTACCGTTTGGATCTGGCACTGCAGTTGGCCTACTGGAAATGACAATATTGTACTCCCATGAGACCTCAGATCGAGCCGCACATCTGCAAATCAGTCATTGCAGGCCGTGGATATTCTGACGTCACCCACCAGCTCTAAAGTCCTCACAAAAGTAGCACAGTGTATCTAGCACACAGAATGTTCCTTTTCTTTAGGGAGTTCAGACACATCAATAGTGAATGATTACATTAAGGGACAGTAGTGCATATAAGGATAAGATAACTTACTTATTTTGTATATAAGGCAGGCAGCCATGTAATATTTATTAATGTAGTGGAGTGAGGCCCAGGCTCACTAAGATGGGCTATACCTCAGTAACTGATTAGCTATGATTAAGTATTCATAGCCTTCTATGAGACATGTTATACATACACATGAAATTACAATTTCTATTAGATTTTCTAAAACAAAACAAGATGTTCCAGATGACCCAATTTTGAGCCATAACTCACAGCTGCTTAGGTTTAGGGTCCCTAAATACGGTGTTCTAAAGAGCAGGAATGAGCATATTTCAAGGCAAGATAATACAGACCTTCAATTGCAACCATTGAGAGACCAGCCCCCCAAAAGGAGACAGGTTGCAAGCCAGCAATATGTACCCAGGTATTTTAATCTATAAAAGCAATTTATAGAGACTATAAAGTTGATTAAAAAAAACCTACTCCTTACCTGTAGGGCTTTTTCAATGCCCACCTCGATTCCTATATTTGACCTCTGACAACCAGTGGCGTAACCGGAGCCCCCCTGCAAGCACACAGTAACACACACCTACACACGAACACTAACTCTCACACACGGAAACATACTTATATACACAGTAATATAGTCACACAGACTCTCCAAGTAAAATTCTAGCATACTTACACACAAACAGTATCACACACACACACTAACACCTTTAAAAGCTAACACAGTGCTCCCCCTTTATTATACTGCAAAAAATAGTTAGTGCTAAGAAAATCACGTTGATAAAATAAAAATACGTTGTATATACATACATAGAAGATAAATATGAACAGAAAACAACAGGTTTATAATTCTAACTCCATGGTCCATATCAGCAGATGTAGCTGGTACTGCTTAGATGGTTCATGAGAAAGATGCCCACATTCAATGTCCAAATCACAATTATAAAGGCGCAAGAAGTAAATTAAAATCAAATTACTACCATGTCACCCTTAGGTTATTGTCTTTAGTAGCAGTCCACAACGTACATGAAACGGAACTTCAGGAACCCAGCACACCAAATAATGCTTGATCTAAACTATCGAGACGATTTATAAAATGTGTCCCAGGCATGGAAACACTCCTTAGATCCCTAGAACCATCCGGAGATTTATACAATATCAGAGATTACCCTGAAGACAAACATATCAACAGAATTTAACTCCCCCAAAATGCCTGCTGTAATGCAGCCACTTACACAAGGTGGTGGTGTATGTCTTATATCTAGAGCCCTAAGCGTATAACGCTACTCCTTCATAGCGGTAATTGCTAATTGATTATATCGCACACAGGTTACCAGTGCGACTGACCTGCAATTATGCCATAACCCAGAGACAGATCTCCATAGTACTCACCATCTATTAGCCTACTGGTATGAAGTTTCATGATAAGCTTGACATAATAATAAGTATAACTATTCATTTTTTTTGGTTGAATGGCTATTCAGTGTAATAGCTTTCTAAGAGATTTAAAGCACAGTCTATCAACATTTGCATGTGACTAGCATCCTAAAAGATAAAAAAGGTAGAAGAAAAGAAGGATGAGATACACACACAGGGAAAATGATATAGGAATACACAGCTTGGGGTTCCTGCAATATGACTGTATTATTAAAGAAAAACAATATTCATTTACTATTCATTCATTCAACTTTTGTGTAGCAGAACAAATGTTTTTTGGGGGACTTGATGTAGATGTTCCACACCATTCCATTAAGTACTTAAATCCCTTAAAACAGTGATCAACTCAGAGAAACAACATATATCTAATGCATGATTTCTAAGCACTTAAATCATCACATCTTAATATTCTATGTCACCATGGTTACTGGCTGACACACGGAATAGAGCCCATAGAAACACAACTAGACATTTTGAAGGCTTTCCGTTTATATATGCTCATACTGGTACATACAGCGTTGGCAAGTGTTCTTCTTATCTAGACAGTCCAATACTTAGATATCATTTCTGCTGTAGCAAAAGCATATATCATGACATTAGATTAATAATATTTCTACAAGGAATGGAGAGATGTTGGGGATGCACCCAGAAGTGTATTATCAATAGGACAACATATTGGACACACATGGCTTCCAACATTTCTTACATATATGTCCATAATTTCCCATGATCACTCATTCATGATTGCACCCAGATAATGGAGATAGATACCCATCCGATGGTTTGTAGTAAATAAATGTATGGGAATCAAAGAAAATAAAGAGAACTAAAGTACTTAGGAAAGTATCAAAGACCTTTATATCATCATTGCCTCTTTAACTTCATAAGCAGCCCGGTTGGTACATAACAAATAACAAATGGCGAGAGCAATATGTAATATACCATAAAAAAAATAAGATGTGACCCATCTCATAAATGTAGTTTACATTTCTAAGCTTCAATTCTAAGCCTCCCCCACATCACATACAGCAACAGCTCACAGCCTGTCCCAGAATAACAGTTGACATTGTGTCACTCGACAGCATCTGTGCTGTTAAAGAGCAGGTGAGATCATTCAATACAAGACAAACTTACACTTTCATGACTACATAACGACAGGAACGCTCCTGAGAAAATGGTGCTTCTTCAATAGCATCATCTGCACAAAATGCATTTTTAACCATAATTCTAACCACTACTGTTAAAGGGGCAGCAACTCTTTATTCATTTTAGGGATGAGTGGCGCAGACGCTATTTTCAGTGAAAGTCAGAAACATGACTTTCCTACCAGCTTTGTTCAAGATTGAACTCTGCCAGCATAGAGTCAACACGGTTGCATGCTAGACAGCTAAACGGACTAACAGTCCATCGAGTATAAAGGTGCTTTGCAGAGCAATTCACATAGAAACACCCTGCAGACCTTGATCAGTTTGAGGTGACAGTCCTCCCAACAAAAGGATCTCACTGGCACATTTGTTATTTTAATCCATGCGTGATATGCCGCTATTTCACACGGAAAAGCATCCATTAATTGGATGCAAACACATAAAAAAAAAAATACATAGAGATATACGGCAATGGTGACATTATAAAATGTTGTTCATCAAAGAACAAAGAAAGGGCAGTATCGCTGTAAAGCCTGCACAGCTGGGAAAAAACTTTGTGTGTCAGTCAAAAAAATTCAATACTGGATTAGCAGGGGTTCTGTAGGGTAGGAGGCAGGTGAATGCAGGAAACTGTAGGGCGTAGATACAGGAGATTGATGGGGATATTATTATATAGGTATAGGGGATGATACATAAAACTGGTGAGAGGGGATATTATGAGAAACAGCTGTTGATTAAATACAAAATACAATTTCATAAAATAAGTAGAAATGCCCAGAACATAAAAAAAAAATCAGAAGTTTGTATATCAAGGAATACAATTGCATTTCACAATGCTCTTACACTCGGTAGAAGCGCGGTAACAAGTCATAGCTGAAATTCAACAGAGAATGGCTTCTTTTCTCACAAACACCCACACAGCATCCATATATTCAGAGGCCAATTTTCTTTTATTGCATGTAAAGCAGGCTGATAACACTTACTTTTTTGTTATATACTTTGAGCCATGACTGTACCAAGATGGTCAGAGAACCAATCCACATGGTCTATTAACTCATGATATATCGGAAAGAAAATGTTTCTAACTAATCGGCTGCTGGCTGGATAAAGCCTACAAAGATTCTGCTTCAGTTATAAGTGCATCTGAAAACACATCTGCTCTACTACATCATACAGTTGTCATAACTGCTCTCAGTTCCACTACTATAAGTGACATCTTTATCGCTGAGAAAAAGGTCTACAAGCCAGCGCCATATTCTACACTAGGCCTAGGGCAGCAGGCCAAGAGGGTAGGGTTGCCACCCAATGCCACCAGTTTCTTTAGCAGCGGGGAGCAGACAGAATATGTGAATGCACATGCGGATATAAAGCTGCACAGGGTGCTCTGAATAGTATTGGGGGGGGAAGAGGGACATGGTGGGAAAACAACAAATCCCTCTATTAAAACTTATTTATTTTTACCAATTAATTAAGCCAGTTTTTGGGGCTGTTATCCATCTTTGAGTATGTGTATTTCTTAGACCTTAGAAAGTAATGAATAAGTATGGTTCAAATCGCTGTTTGAACTACCACTGTGCTTCAAAATATTAACAGTGCTTTACAAAAACTGTGGGAAATAGATAACGAGTGGGCAGTAGTCCCCTTCACATAAAACCAGGGAACAGATCATCCTCTTAGGCGATTTGCCCCTATGCTGTGCCGCTACTCAGGGCCGGTTACAAGAGAGATCTCGAGTCTCCCTAACTGACCCTCCTACATTACGGAGGCTGTACTGAGCTGGCACAGCATCCATGGTGTACACTACAAGCAATGAGGACTGTGCCTGTGGAAGGGTGGGTGGGGGGGTCAGGCCTAGCGCAGCACCCAAGTTAAATTTATTCCTGCTACAAGCAAAGCTTTCATTGTTTAAATTGTAGAAAAACATGGTAAATTTTGCAAACACAAAATGCATTTGCTGTTTCTTTAGATTAAAGATCTCCATACTAATGCAATGAGTATGTGTAAAATGACGGTGCCCTGGAGGATATCTCACAGCATATGAAGTAATTTTCACACAGTTTATAGAGCAGAATGCTTTAATGCTATGAACCTTGCCCAAATCTGATTAGTGTAGCAAGCTGATAAAACATTGTTTAAACTTTGGGTATTTTTTTTTCTCGCGAGTTTGGACATGAGCGAAAACACCTCAGTATCTGGTGATTTAAACTGCAATATATAAAGGTGTTAGTTAACCTTTTTTGCTAACTTTAACAGTTGTGTAACTAGATGTAACAAAACATGTTGAATGTTCAAATGATTCCCAGAAATAATTATGTAATTATGTAAAACTGTGTCTCATTCATATTTTTCTGTTGTTGCCAGAAGCACTTTGTCACATGACACAAAAGCAAGCGCTGTTAGGCTGTTGCCGGGGACAATGGAAAGTATCTTAAGAATGCCTATGTTATTTTCAGAAGAAAGAATTAAAGACACAGTTGCGTGTTGGGGTCCATTTGGAGCGTACATTTAGTTGTTGGAGTGAGAAAATTAGATTCCTGTCCACTTTTCCCCCTCCCCTGGCTATCTGTACAGAAATCAGGAAGCATTTGTATGTAATCTTCGTATCACTCCCACTGAAGTCCCTGAAGCCGCAACCAATCATGCATAAGCATACACGTGATTGACTGCCGCTAATTGATTGGGAGTTCTACTGGGCATGTGCAAGAAGCACATTGTGGTATGCTCCCTCATTAAAGGCAGCCATTGAAGAGTTAAATGCAGCCTATAATTTTCCAACCCCAACTATTAAAGAATGCCTGCTCCGACTTTTATGGTGTAAAATACACAAAATGGACCCAAATTGGCACTTAATGAGATGGTAGGGCTTGAGTCCTCCTTTAACATACTAGAAAGTGCAATTCAAGTTTTTAAATGGAACAACACATTTAAATTGCATGGATTATCTAATCATCAATGAAACAGATTATCTAATTAGAAAACTGTACAACTCCCGAGGTCCTCCCTGGTGGCTCTGTCACCAAAGTTAAACATGGCACACGTCAGTTGTGCATTATGCATTGCCTATATGTTGAGTTAACATTTTAGGCATAAGTTAAATGTCCGTTTTAAAAATGTATTTAAATATTTTCTAATTTTTTTATGAAACTCATCATGAGATGGGAAAGTTTCTAAGCCATCGTCTACTTCCTGGTTCCTGCACCAATTAGAATAAAATGTTATTAGAGCGTTAGCCAAAGAGAATAGAGAGATGAGTCATATGTTGGGACTACATCATCAGCCAACAGAAGCGAGAAATTCATGATTGTGATTTCATGGAATAGAAGGTGTTTAATTTTTTATCAGTTAATGACCACTTTTTAGTGGGGAAAGGTCTACTTTATTTCCTATTTATTTCCTATCTGATGGTCACTGTACCTAAATAACATAAACACATATTTAGTAAATTGTGCCAATGCTTTTGGTCTGATCAGATCCATCTTTTGATATTACTGATTTGTATTGACTTCCCAGTGCCTTGTTGTAACTTAACCTGTCTCTGCGTTTACACATTTATTTTACAGATTTATCATTATGTGATTACTAACATAACCATATTTACTAATAATTACCATATATTTGTGTGAACAGTTAATACACAAAAAGAATTGGAACACATAAGAACACATATTTGACCATATCTCCCTACTGCTATTTCCACCTCATCTGCTTCGGTAATGGAAATGTCCCATGGGAGCCTCGTATACGTAGCTTGCAATCTTTTTATAATAGACAGAAGATGCACGGATTTCTCTGCATGGAGGTGTGTAAGGTAACTTGGATGGTCGTGCTGTCCAGAAGCTTTGCCCGATACAGACAAAACTACCAAAGGGGTAGCCATTCCTCTGCAAAACTATAATTATGTCTTTGATAAAACTAGTAAACAAACTAGGTTCCTGCTCTTGAAAAGGTTAATGCATAGTGTCAAGAATACTCCATCTTGGACGATAATGTCATTCAACATGACACACAAGTCGAACATAACAATTGAACATAAAAGTGGGTGGTAATAATGGAGATGATACAAGATATTATTATTACTTAATGATTATAATATTCTAACAGCTACAGAAAAGGTATAACAAAAGAAAAAGAAAATCTGATGGCAGATAAGAAACAACCAGGCCATCAAGTCTTTACACCTTTTCCTGCTGTAAAAACCACTATTTTTGCCCTAGTCTTATCATATGCTTAGGATAAACCTACCCCATGCATGTGTACAGTACCAATGTTAAGTCAATGATTAACAGTCAAAATGCCTATTGCCAACCACAGTAATTTACATGAAGGGGATACCTCTTTATGTGTACCTTCCATCCCATAAGAAGACATTGTTAATTATGTCATGGTTACAATGAGTATACTGTCTTTTGAATATTGGCTTTTATTGCCTTATTTGTTCTATACTTGAACAAGACCAAGATATATATTTTTGTAGTAAACCAGGATTTCTTATATAGGTAAAAAAAATACAATGAAAAGAACATCATACATCTTCCTTTGATTCCATAAGACAGCAATAAAGAGACATCAATACAAATTGGCGTTCACATGCCCTGTGATATGTTACAAGTCTGCCGGGATTAATTTAGTGTAGAACAAAACATGTGTGATCTTCCTGCTGTTAGACACTTCACATCATCTTTGAACTCTAAATAAAACTCTAGAAATGAGTAATAACCTTCAGGAATAATTATGCTGCTTTCTACATACAGTTTTGTTCTAACTTGTGCAAGATATACATAATGACTTCCAAAACCCCCAAATATTCATGTTCCCAGTGACTTTTCATTCCAAGGTTAAATTATCTTTACATGTCATGCGTTCCTTTTGTTAGCAAGTGTATTAGAAAGCCTATTCCTTTTGTTAGCTAGCAAGTAAGTGTAATAGAAAGCCTATACGATTAAACTTAAGGTATTGTGCATGGGAGGCTAATAGAGCTGCCCATACAATAGAAGTCAGGGTAGTATTATACAGATCTATAAAAATAAGTAATGATATAAATCACCATGGTAAAACATCATAAAAGTCCTCTGAAATGCATTTGTCATAATACCCTATAAACAAAAATAGATTTTTCTAAGTGCCATTAAATAGACAGTAACATATTTGAACCTTTTGAGAGAAATGAACAAAACATTAATATCAGATGAATTTCATATCAATAAACATGTTACTTCATTTGCTCTTAAGCTCAAGAATTGTCATCAAACTGTGCCAAAACATTGCCAATCAGCTCTATATCCCTAATAGATGCCATGCCCTGATTCCATAACAGAACCTCCTAGATTCTATGGGCAAACCTCCACATAACTGAAAAACAGAAAGGAGGTACATATTCCCTGATTGCACCTGATGTACCTTATGAAGATGCAGTTGAAGATAGCCAAGAAGAAAGCACAAAATGTGATACTTGATAATTACTGTGGGTCCAACTTGCCTGCCCATTTTTAAATGAATCGCTCTTTATTATTGATGGCTTTAGCTCCTATATATATAGCTAACACCCACAATTACAATTAAGAATGGTCTTTGGTGTGAATGATCTATTCTTTAACTTATGAACACCATTGCCTTTGGGTGCCAAAGGGATGAGTAAAAGGGTTTGCTGTCTGGCCATCTAGCACTAAATGGGTTAAATACTAGAACAGATGTTTCTTGATGCAGCAATGGCTACAATGAAATACATCTTAACTGTTTTGATCATATTAAAAAAGCTGTTTCTGTTTCTAACTGAACTGATGACTTATGTATCATGTTATAGCATTAGCGCAAGTTAATTGAATGATCTTTGGAGTAGTTTGGGTTTAATCCTAATCTCGTGTAGCAGTCTCTATGCAGCAAAGTAAAACCACTTGCAAATCATACAATGCAGAACTAACTGCCCCACCCTTATGAACATTTCAAGCTTGGGAAGACCAACACATCACTTCCAAGAACAAATGAATGCGACACCAATGCTAATCATCTAAAACTGTTAAAAGTTAATTGAGAACAACAGTGGGGGGCATTAGGCTACTGGACGTGTTTCAAGTAAACTGAACCATACACCATACACTAAATATTAAATACGATATTGAAAGATAACACTTGGTTCTGAGCACTCCAACCAGGTACCACCTTCAACCACAGCTGGCTCTGCCTTCAAACAAGACTGGTAATAGGCTTCACTAATTCCCAAACCTTTCCAGAAAGCCCGAGTTAAAAGTAAAACAGCTAATCCCTCAAATGTATGTTTTGGAAACCAAGTGCTCTCAAACTGTTAACTACAGCTCTCATGATCCTCCGCTAACTACTCCCTGTAAGCCTGGCATGAGCAATCTATGCCATTCCAGCTTTCGATAGATAGCTACAAGATGCTATGTCAAAGGCAGCCAGAATGCAACATGTCTATCCCTTCTTTGCAATACCTACTCCAGCACCGAAGCCATAGAAAGCAGATTCAAGGCAGACTTTTAGAGTCACACAGCCTTTTTGTTAACCAGATACAAACATTTACAAAGAGAACATATTTCTAGGTATTATCGATCTTGTGCATCTTACATTTCCCTCACCTCTTGCCTATAGCGTGCAGTGAATGTTATTAACATGTTTTATTCACACATACAGCACAAAGAAGTTGTTAAGTATTTTGGAGCACAGCAAACTGATTGCTTTAGCAAAATGTAAATCACGTTTAACGAGTCAGATATATTTACACCTTCTAGATGTGAGATACAATACTTAGCACTCGTACTTTTCTACTTACTAATTAAACACTCATGTGAGTAATCTATGGCGTTTCTGTACAAGTTACACAGACTGACCCAGCATTCACAATGCTGGAATCTAAGACTGTAGGAAAATGCAAAGCCTCATCTTTGCTTTTAACGCCATGTTTAACACTCTTTGTATCCATTATATTTACCTCTTTGTCCTGTTGTATGCAGTACGTGTCTACGTCCATGTTTGATAAATGGGTGCTCGTGTGGGTCTGAAAGATTAACAGCACTGGAGCTAAAGCAGGAAGCTAATAGATTTGAGACTTTAGGCATAAAAATGCTTCAGTTATCTTCCCAAATCTGTGTTTCTTATTTCTATTTTTAAGGAAAGCAAAATCCTAATGGAGATATTACTCCAGCTCCAAAGACGTGCAGTGAAGAAGTCATACGTTACAGTAAAATACCACGTCTATTTTACGTAAGATTATGTGTAATAAATCTAGAAGATACATGCAGGATAAGCTCAGATTGACGTATGAGTGCAGGTGGTAAGAAGATGCATTATTGTTAGTCTTCTCGCTTAAACACATTAATCAAATATGTTGTCCTGGAACTGTAAATTTCAATTTTCATTTTGCTTATGAAAATGCCAGTAAGGTAATTTGGTGCACCTTGCCACATATTTAAAAACACCTGCATAAACTTAGCCTGAAGCAGACTACATAAAACACAAGCTGCAGTTGAATTCACGACAGCTAGCAACTCGTTTCTGCACTTAGTGCATGCCAAGGCTCCACCGACCAGATGCGGAAGTGCTCCAGGGGGCAAGAATAATGTAGATGGATCAGCAGGAGAAGCTGATCACCACTGAAGAAAGAAGTACAAAGTGGAGAACGGGAAGAAAAAGATGGAGAAGATGCAGAGAACAGGAAGCGGAACTATGGAGACACGGAGAAGGTAGAGAGACATTGAGCGAGTGAAGGTGATTGACAACAAATTTTGTTTCTGAAAAATTAGTCTGAATCATTTTGGTCCATGTGCACAAGTCAACCAATACAGGCAAGTTGCTCCTATGGATGAAGATGCTGAAGAAATGTCACTGGTTCTACAGGATGAGCCTAGCTCTTCCTGCATCAGAAGCTCAATTGGGTTAGACCTTCATAATGTAAAAAGAGAAGTCAAGGATCTGATTTATTATTATTATTGTTACTTATTACTGGACAAACAGAACATGAACATTCTACAACTCATCATTAGTATGAAGTAAATAGCATGGAGGTTAATGACTGGCCCCACCAGATGGTAAATACTGTCTAATGATTTCATTGAATCCTGTTCCAGGCATACCTTGAGTTTACATCCAGTAATTTTAAGTAATTGAAGTCTCTTGCCGCCAGCGGCTTCTAGTTTCTGATGGTCTAATAAGAGGAAGACAGGAATCTAAGGGTCCAGAGGTAACCAAGGATACTGGAGTATTATGTCAAATTCCCTTGTACTGACTTGCATCTAAAGTGGATTGGCAATCAATGTAGATTGTGACTAAATGACCATGAGTCTTATCTCAAAAAAGCCATCAAGACTTTGGCTACAGACCCAACTTCCAGCGCTTGTGAATCCTTTGGTCATGCCATTCCGAATCCTACACAATTATTTGTGTTATTGTTTGATGTTTTACACCAAATTCAAGAATAACTTAGACTATGAAGTATTTTTAAACCTTACAGATTGTTATACAGAACAGCATATGTTCCAGACATCATGAAATGCAGAAAAGATGTCACTCAAAAAGATGCAGATTATAAATAATCAACTATAAAATCCTTAGAACATAAACAAGCAACTTTAAGGGGAAATGGTCAAACATCATCTTAATTATCTTTAAAAAATGCATACAATAACTGAAAGTATTTTGCTAATGAGTAATGTTGGTCTGTGTTATAACGTTTCTTTTTAACATGTGGCTCAAAAAGTATAATATAAATCCTGGTTGACCCATTCCTGCAAATTGTTTGCCGAATAGCTATGGTTGAGCTCCATCACTTTATTATATATATTATGATAGTTCAAAGCCAACAACCTCCTGCTGCATCCCTGGCTCTGCATAATGTATAGTGATATAATTTCTTCAAACTCTCCGTGCACAAAATAATGCAGTATACAGGGCCAGCTTAGAATTCTCTTCATAATGAATAGTGATTTGAGAAATGCAAAACCACAATTCAAATAAAAACCCATTCTACCTTTAGTGATCTCTAAGGTTTTTTCTTCCAGCTTCAGCATTCCCATAACTTTACATCTGAGGTTGTAGTGAGGTATATGATTATGACTATGATTTCATTCTGAATACAACTTCTGCTTAACAGACATTACACTAATGCGTGAGGTCACGTGACTTTAAATGACCCAATACGCTGGCACGCAGATCTACATTAAGTGGCCCCTTACGCTCCTCCAGCACTTGAGAAAAGCAAAGCGTCCCGGTAGATAAAGGTAACCTGCCAGAAATGAAACAATGTGGGAGAGGATAGAGGCGCCAGCATTGGGGTCCCACTGGCCAAGGGGCCCCCTGCAATGTGGGGGCCCCCATTATGCCAACGTATGCTAAAAAAATGTCAGGAGTGATACAGATAGCATCTACCTTGGGTCAATTCTGACTGTGTTATTGGAATAAAGTGTATGGTTCAGTAAATGGTTCTTTTCTCCCTTGATACGTTAGTATATTAAGTAGGGCTTACTGTGATGGAAAACGGTTTGATTATATTGTATTTGCTTATTTTATTTAAAAGAAAGCCATCTTTGTAGTTGTCACTACAACCTGCATCATCAGGCACTACCTTCATGTGGGTATTGTATGAAGAGAGTGGACAGTGGGTAGCTTATATAGAAGTACAATGACCCCAACACATGCAGGATTTCTAGAATAAAAATTGAACTAAATACAAGGGATTTCATTTTCTTTATTCTGTTTTGGTGCAGAAGGGATCATACTGATCATTTTGTTTCAAAAGTTTGGGATACAAAATATGGAATAACCTTTAAGACTAACAGCAATGATAAGCTGCTATTCTTCCTCAAAGATTTTAAAAACTAATGTGTTTTTGATTGCTTTAAACGTCTGCCTGGATGAAGAGACAAGGATTATAATGGATATTGTAGTCCTCTGGTCTCACAAACGCTTACAATGTGCTATGAAACCAGACCTTAATGACAACAAAAAGGCAAAATAAAAGTATTCTAAAAGCCACATCAGTGTTTTTTAATGGAAACAGTATGGATCCAACAGTTACTTTGTAACCTAAATATATCATAATGCAAATCAAGTTAATACCTAACTTTGTCAGTCAGTGATTAGTATTCTTTCTTTTAAGGCACTGGTAGAAAATATAATTCCTAGTTATTTTTGTCCTAATTTAGCCTGTTGTTTCTAACAGTACTCCAGGACAGAAAGATCCCTGGTGTTTGGAACATAATTATTTATATCCAGTAGAATTTCCTTAAATTCATGCGGAAAGAGAAGGAATTTAAAAGAAGGAGCCGCTATAAATGGCTTAGTGAAATGTACACTTCTACCTCCTACGGCAAAAATATTTGCATCCTCAATGTATTCAATGCTAATGCATTCTGAACACAGTTTAGCTTATTTCTCACATATTGCTGCCAGCAAAATGACCCATACAGAAAATAATGCCCTATTGACCAGGGAACAGTGCGGCATCATATTGTAAAAAAGAATAATCAACTAGAATATGCATGTAACTACATACATGTAATCATGTCATGAAGCATAATACAGTGTGATAATTAAGTGAAAATACGGACTGCTGTTAGTGAGCTCACTAGCAATAGCGGAAAACAAAAGCAAAGTGTATGGCATATATATATATTATATATATATATATATATATATATATATATACACATACATATATACAAGCCTTGACTGGCCATCTGGCATACCAGGCACTGCCCAAAATTGCTCTATATACACCTGCAGTGTTTGGCCATAGGCTGGATACACTTGGCCACACGCTACGTGAGCATAAAATGTAATGTGTGGCCTGCCACATCCATCTGTCGTCTGTGTTTACGGCATTAGGTGGCCGCTGGCCTTAAAGTGCCAGGGCTGCCTCGTTATCCAAAGTGTATACTTCCTTTCTATCTCATTGGCCAAAATTGTAAAAAAATTACCCATTAAAACCGTGAAAATGATTCCAAATAGTAACACCATGTTTGTTTTTCATTGGTGGATGTGATCTTCAGGATTACTTAGGAAGAGTGCAGTAGCTCTGTTATTTTGTACTATACAGCTATTGGGGTGGGAATAAAACGTGTGACATTAACACAGCAAGGGTTAGCATTACTGCCAGTACAGCTATCACGAAACAGAAATCTGAATTGACCTTATTTTCTCGTTAAGCGTGTTTGCCCAGGGATTCTTTAAAAATGTGCTCCATATGGAATATTTATAATTACGGGAGGGTCGTGAGTGTTGACCAATAGGAGCTGTTTGTGGCGGGGATACTGAAAGAGCAGTTACTGGTTTTGCCTGGGGTGCTGTATACAAAATGAGCTGCGTGGGACAGTGACAAAGAGGATTAGTCTGAGGAAGGGAAGGGTACATGTACAGTAAATGTTCCAGGGACAACCAACCTGTCTGCGCAGCAGTAAAAAAAACACTCTCCGGTATAAAAACGGGTTAGCAAGCGCATAAATGCAATCTTTTAGACTGTAAGCTTCCAAGCAAGCCACCCTTTACCTAATGCAATTGCAGCAGTCTGTCAGTTCTAGTTTTGTCATATGGACTGTAAGAAGCTCTGCAGAAATTGTTGGCACTATATAAATGAAAGATAATAATAAAATAATGTGTCAGACAATCATATCATACTTCCCATGGTCATTCCCCAGTAGAACTTCAGCATCTCCATGCATGGTGCTGAGTTCAGATGTACAATTCTAGCCTCTCACTAGTTGCTGTCTGTGGTGCTGAAAATGTTTTCCTGGCACACATCACACGCAGAAGCCTAACAAACACCCTCTCCTCGCTTTATCTATCATTTCAGTGTATCGTTAGTATCTCAACGACTTGTCAAGCCTGATTTGATCTGGAAAGCGGACAATTTGTCATCACTGTACTAAAAGTGATTGTTATTTCTGTTGCGGTGGATATCTGCGAGCACCAGGCTTTTAATAATTAATAATTGCGTTAAGGAGAAGGGGGGTAGCTATGAAGGTTTTCCCCCTGCTATAGTACAGGCATTGGAGATGCATCAGTGATGCATGGGGCAGGAGAAGTTCTTCTAGGGAGCAGTTTAATGGCCTGTGGGGGAGCAGATACTGACAAGCAGGACAGGGAATAACTTAAAACTAAATAAGGGAGTTGTGTCTGTGTGTAATCATAGGTACATTTAAAAAAACCACTAACATACAGAGTATACAACTTAATTAAGGAGCAGATCAAACAATTTTGTGATTAGAAATGAAAGACAATGTGAGCCCGATTGGCAGTGTGTGTGTGGATTCACAAATGGGATTATTGCATTGTACTGATCGTCTTACCTTATTTACGACTTAAAGATATTCTCATTGACTGCAGTTATGCTATCAGGGTATTGATGGATACCCGTCATAGATGCTGCAGATACCATAGAAATGAAACAGGGTTTTTCTCCAGGGCACAGTGTAAAGGATATGGCCAATCGATTAGCTTCTTCGCATATTTCCTGATGATATTATCTTCTCCGAAGATGAAGAGAGACCTGTTTACTGTGAAGCAGTTCTGTCGGACCGGGATGGGGTTGTATAAAGCCATAGTCCTTGCTCTTTGGGCTTTGGATTGTTTGAATGCTGCTTGGGTGCCCACTGGGGCGGCTGGGGACCCTTGAAGTGTTTTGCTTCGCTCCGATCCTCCATCTCCAGATCCCAACCTGCCAGCCATCGCCTCTCCAAAACGAGCCATCCTACAAGTTTAAGGGAAAAACAGAGGCTTAATCCACATAGAGGAGCCAGACTGACAAAAGGGAGGGGGGCTATTAAATGATAATCCAATAACCACCAGGCTTATCATACTCACTCTGTTTGGAAGATATGTATAGAGTTGTATATAGAATTTTCTCAACACTGAAGCAGATAGAAATCAGGAATTCCTAAGGCACAAGAATACACGATCACCATAGCCCTGCTACAAGAAGGGATGTGGATCCAGTATAAGAAGCCAAAGCGTCTAATTAATTAACGGGTAATTTCAAGCAACATAAAACTGCTCCCAGGTTTTACAATGTTACTGTAATTTCATTGAAGGAAAAGCCCAGTCCGGTTCATCCAGACGTATCCCAAATGCCCAAGGGGTGATCAATTCATAAAAATATCACAAAGAAGATGTAAGCCTGAAAACATTTAAGCAGACAGACTGTGTCCAAATGTCTCGATAAGACCCTTCCGTAATCCTGAGAGGTGACCACAGGCAGTGAAGGAGAGCAGCCTGCAAAGGCAAAGCTCAAAAGAGCAAAGAGATGAACTTCCTGACAATGAAATCTTGAGATTAACAACCACATGCAGGAGTCCAGGCGGAATTAGTACGCACTCATACAAGATGAAACAAATCACAAAGGGGATATAAAAAAAAAACCACTGGCAGCGTGGAATAGACACGATGAGACGCCAAATAGCCTTTGCAGCCTTGGGTGGGGAAATCAGACATAATTAAATCAGTTTAAAATGGGCTAGGCAGCCAGCGAAGCGCAATGCAAGCAGAGAACAAAAACCACATGTAACTCGCGCAATGAAGACAATGTACGGAGAAAAGGAAAAAAATAAAAGAAAAACCACATGTAACTCATGCAATGAAGATAATCTACCGGGGAAAAAGAATGAAAGACAACATACATTGTGCAGCAGGTCTTTAGTGCTTTCTCCCGTGCTGATCTGCTTGTGTACTGCAGGCAGTATTAACATGTAGATGTCCTGATGCCAAAATGCCTCTCTCTTTCACACACACGCACACACACACACTTCCTCATGGAGACAACTCCAGAATGTGCACACACCCCACCCCCTCCTCTTTCATCTCCTCTAATTGAAGGTGCTTCTTGTAGGCTGTATAATGCTGCCTGCAGCCAGAAGCAGCTCCCCTCTAGTCTTTATTTTACACTCCTTGTCTCCTTGTCTCCAGTCGTCCACCCTTTCATATCTTCCCAGGAGAGTGAGCAAGATTCAGGCTGTGAAAGCCTGTACATATTAATAAGCATGGATCATTAGCATCTGCAAGATGTTTTGACACTCAAGCAAATGCATTAGCAAGCATGTAAACAGCACAATGGCAATGTATCCAGATAGGGTATCATCGTAAAAGTTTAGAAGGTTTCATTCTGCAGGTGTGTTTAAGAAATGTAGGCAATAAAACTTCAGAGATGGTATGAACCACATAGCAAGGAACCACTTTTATTCCCATTATATATGAGAGTACATACATGATGTATGTTGTGGTGGGACCATATAGGGGTTGCAAAGTGTTAGCATGTAGATTTAAGGCGCACATACGGAGAGAACTAAACATTACATGATTTAATTAGATTAACAACCAAATGATGTAATGAGTTGGCAAGAAACCAGATCAGCATTCCCTCATAGCATCTGCCCTTTAAATAGGACAATAATGCTTAATGCTTTAAATTACAGCATGTGCTGTTGCTTGGCAACCTATAAGAAAATGTTACAAAGAGAATATGTCTGATTAATTTGAACGTAATAATGAAGGCACTAAGAATGAATGTTAGGCCACGCAGACTAGGCACGCTGGTACAGAAAGCACATGACCTGGTGCCCCAGATCCGGATAAACTCATCCCTCCCTCTCCGGTAGTGAGTCCCAGTTCTGTCTCTAGCAGGAGAGGGCTGGCACATTCAGGTTCGGGGGGCAGGCAAAGCCAAGTGACCCCAAAACCTTTGCTCCCCTCCGGGAAACTAATATACGAACGAACACACACACTTACACAAGTGCTTACATTAACAAAAACTCGAACACACTCATACACAGTTACACACTCTAATGACATTAGCACACTAAAACACATACACACTTACTCTGACACATATGCACATCAAAACATCCTTACTCACTCCACACCTCACACTATCACACCTCTACATCTCATACAACCCCAACCGTGTCTGAAACATTTCCTCTATGACTACTCGCACACTGTGCAAGCAGCTGTGCTGTTACTGCAGGGTGACCCCATTATGTGACCCCACTGTTTGAAGAATTTTGGATGGGTGCAGAAGCAATTGTTCCCTGTCCCCTTGGACCAGCCCACCCCTGGTCTCAAGAGGGTAGGTGAGGGGTAGCTTCATGTTGGGGCAGAGTTAACCCCAGCCAGTCTTTACTGGACAGGTAGTAGATGGTATTGGGTGGGTAGTAGGTGGAACCTGGGCAAGTTGGCATGATTAAACCCTGCTGCTTTGGCCACAGACTGAAGGAACTGATCTGGAGTCCCAGGGAAGCAGCTCTTCACCTGAAGACTTTGGGTCAAACCCAAAAAGTTACTAGGGATGCATGCAAGCCGTGCTATACATAAATTAGTGACAGCTGCTGCTAGGGGGCCCCTCACCAAGTAGGGGCCCTAAACAGCTGCTTAATGTGCTTATATGGTAGAGCTGAAATTGTATATGGCCGATATGCCCCTGGATTTAAAGATGCCAATCTTCCCTTGGTCTGTCAGAAAATCTGACCCAACATGAAACCTACAATTTAGCACAAAAAGCCACAAATTAATAGTAAGTTTTTATTTTGAAAACAGATTTATTGGAGAAAGTTTGTCTTAATATTTAATGATATTAGGTAGCAAGCATTTTAGTTTTTTTTAGGCATTACATACAACACAAAGCCAAGCTATGTTACCAATGGCAATATAAATTGTCTGGCGAACGTGTGCACACTACACTTCCAAACTCTCTTCCTCGGACTGGTTTTGTATCTTAGAAATCTGTATGCCTCACTCATGGTAGAAGGTTTTCACTTTCAGGTTCCTAGGCAACTGTATACTTTGAGTTGTATTCACTATTTAGCAGCATGCACAATAATTGAATGTTGCAGTTCCAGTTATCTGTATGCATTATTAGCAAGGGCCAACTCCATCGAGCTTTATATGCAAGAGAGGCTGAGCTGGTATGTGTATGACTTGCCACATTCAAATGCAAATAACTGGGTAAGTGCATATCCTTAAGCTAGCCTGATAAGCTATCTGGCCCTGGCAGAGCAAGGGAATCAACGTACGGCACAATAACATTTTTTTTTAAATGAAAACAACTCAGTTTATGTGAATACTCTAATGCTCTATGTATAGGACAGAAATGCACACATACATGGTAAAAGCCTCGATTACATGCCTGATATGTCATCTCCAAAACTACATTCACCTGGAGATATTAAACAGCACGGAGTCAAGTTTAGATTTCCACTATAAAATGTCAACATCTGCTTAGGGCTTGTGAGACAGAACCACAGAAAGCTATCGATGGGGGAAGCTGGATTGAGCAATAATGTCTACAACTATCCATGATTGCCAACAGGAATTTCGTCTGTTGTTACGCATTTTAAAAGAAAAATGGGAAAATTATAAGAGCAGAACAAAAGCAGGTAACATACATTGAAATGATTATCCCTATATTTTATGATTTAATAAATGTAAGTTTTCGTGGATGGGTTTCCATGCCTTTTTCATTGTTCTGCAACAATATTTAAGTTGTAAACCCACTGAACCTCATTGGTTTTGATTGTTAATTAACAGGGCCGACACTACCTTGTTGACCTCTAGCCCCAATTACATGGAAGTGGAATAATTAGTAGATGGGTCACAGATCTTTTAACAATTGTGATGCTAAGGGTCCTCCGCTGCAACAAAACATCTGTTTTCGAGCTCACATCTGTTTTTTTTTCTGGAAACTATATAGTGACAATCATTATTATTATGTATAACTAATAGAACCAGACATGAGCAAAATGTCTCACTTTGAGAACAAGAATGAAGGGTGAGTTGCTACATACACCATGTCATAGAACATGGGCGACTAGATTCAGGTTTGGCTGGTTCTACAAATGTAGTTCTTTTTGAATAGTAAATTCCTAAGTGAACCGATCCATGCTGAATACGTGAACTTATTTTCTTTGAATAGTGCCAAGATGAGTCTTCAGATATTGATGGATACTCTGGCACACTGTGTTATCTTTAGTTATACCAAAGATGACACATTTAGGCTTTAGGGGGGGAATTTGAGTCTGCATGCAAGTCTTTATATCAGCATTCAGAACTTATTGACATTTCTGCGGTACCATAAACTGCTTTGGTTGCATTGGTGTTGAGACTTCTGTTACATGAAGAATTTGTGTAAAACAAATACTTCCCTGTGCAATGCCTGACATTGGGAAGAGCCTTGCAACAGGCAGTTTGTGGCGGGCGATGCTAATAAAACCTGAACCAATATTTTTTTTATTTTAACATATCCTAAGCATTATTGACATCTAAATATGTAATTGGCTCATTTACATACAACACTTACTATTTCTTTACCGAGTTGAAAATCCACAGTGTTACATTCTGGGGGAAACGGTGAGAGCTATAACAAATTTGTCTCGAGTCTTGATCATTTTAATTGCAAAAGAAAACACATGAGAACATAACAGTAACAGGTCTCAATAAGTGCTCGAAACAATTACATTAAAGTACTATTGTATCTGGTACAAAGTGAGAGGCCGTTCCTGAATCCTTTCAATTTTCAGCTGGCTGTGATGGTTGTTATGCTTCTAACAATGGATCTACATGAATCATAATTGGGGTTATCGCAAAAGAAATCCCATAGATGGATTGTTGAAAGATGTCTAACTTACCCTAGTTCCCTACAAACTCTATACAATACCACAAAACTCTCTAGCACATGTCTTTTTTTAGCTTTAAAGAAGGAACATCATATGAGAAAAAAATATATAATATATTGTAATCCTGTTAACGCTTTCCACATTTTTTTTGTGGAAAGGCATTTCTGGAGGCAGAGTGGCTTAACCCCTTAAGGACAATAGCCGGTCCCTAAACCCTTTGAAAACAATGCATTTTTCAATGGGTCCGGGCTTTGTCATTAAGGGGTTAAAGGGGGTTAAAAGGAATATCATGGGACGCTCTGCCTCCAGAAAAGCCTTATGCCCCCCATATAACACCCCCCCGACTTACCACTGCTTCTGACTCCCTGGTGTCTGGTGGGAGCAGCGGGTGGAGGCCGGCGTTCACGCACCGCACCACCCAATGGCCGTGCCTCAGCTCTTCGCCCCACCCCTGGCTCTGGGCGCTCCCCCTCCTGCCAATCAGGAGGTGCTCTAAATACCGGCTGTGCCTGTGAAATACCGGCCAGGTGGAAACCGCGATCTAGCACATTTGTAGTGGAGGACTGGCAAGGAGAGGCGAGCGGACCATTGCTATATAGTAATTATAACCTAATGAAGCACTGCTTTAAAACTAGGCTGAGGTCTGTGAGACAATATATCCGTTCCTTTTTTCATTTTAGTATAGAGCAAAGAAGAAGAAAATAATTCTTTTGAAACGCAGCTTTGTTAGCTTATAAGGCACTTCACTTGCACTTTGGTTTGTTCTTATATTATAAGTCGTTCATAATAAGTGTTTCAAGGAACTTCTTAGACTTCTTAGAAATCCACTGTAAGCAAAATGATTTTAATGCTCGGGGACTACAGAGAATTTGACATATTCTGTGTCATAATTTACTTGCACTTTTCTTTATCGGTCGATCATAGCAATTACACAATAACTATAATTTGGAAAAGCTATAATTTCATTCCTGTGAGCGCTTATTGTCATCATAATCATTATCATCTTTCGTACAAATAATAAGTCATGGGGTATTACAAAAGTAACGAGGCTCTGCTTTTACGCATAGTACGCCGTTTATCAAGAATTAGTGGCGCGTCGTGGCCTTCATTCCCAAATGCTTCAAACTCTGAGATCACAAAAAGTTTTATTCTTACAAAAGTGTTGCTGGAGTTTAATTAAGATAAACTCTAGGTGGATTGGATTGATCCAAGACAATATATATAATAACTAATGAGGAACATTCTGTAGATCATTATTTCAAATGCTTTGTACAATAGTAATATCTTTTTTAACCAAGCTGTTCCTATCCATTTTAAGAGTACGCAAAAAGAAGTAAGACATGGGCTTCAACTCTTTTTTTCAGTTTTTTTTATCTGTATAATTGGGATATTCAGTTTAAAATAAAGGAATTGTTTTATTTAAGGGATGTGGGATCTGCGGCAGAAGGTACAAACCTAGCCTTGGTCCAAAATGTATCCCCCCTTCCTCATCCCAGCCTTACAAAGGCTACCTTGGGGAAGATCAGTTAAGATGCTCACATTACCTCTTTGAATCAATATAATATATTTTACATTTTAAAATCTATTATACCTGTATTATTTTATTACTTACAGGTCTTGATTTATCACAGAGCAGCATTTAAAGCCTCAATGATCTGGGGCGTCAGTATGGTCTTCTACTAATCATTTGACGCTAGTCAGAAGCAATGAACCAAGTTTATCACTAGATGTTTAATCATTAAAGCATGCCTTGAATTCACTATGGATAAGTTAAGCACCAACCCCGGTATTTTTTTCCTCACAAGGAGAGATGAGTAGGTCCTGAATAATGTGTAGTTCAATCAGCCCATATAATGCATAAATCCTACAGCTTTGATTGGACCTTGAAAGGCCCAGGCTTAATTTAGGTGCCCAAAGAAGATGCCCATTGGCTCCCCTTCAACAACCGCAATAGTGAAAGAGATGTCTGTGTACCAGCCAGCATAGCCGTGTCCTAATTCTTCCTATTTTGTGTACTGTGCGCCGCTGCTGTTGGGGCGTGCCGGGATGGAGAAGGTAGCACAGACCTCCACCTCCACTCAAGGGAGAGTTAGCGGCATTCAACCCGGGAATCAAGTCCAGGTAAGTGACCTAGTCATAAAGTACCCTAAGACTCAATGTCTGCTTTCCAGTTCTGTCCAAAACAAATTTACAGCAAACGACTTAATAGAACTGCAATAAAGGGAGCACAGAAATGATCAGGTCAGGCTTTAAATGTTGCCTTATGTCCTTGTTACCCTAGGCGTTCTGGTGGATACATGTGGAATTTGATGTATGACACAAAAAAGCTTCAGGTAGTGGCCCAAATGCTTTGGGGGCAATAGTCTTCCTACGAACCCCTGTCAGCCCTATCCTGTCTCATGCGGGGTATGTGGGGAGTTAGCTCTGCACTGATTTGATTTTTCAGGCACCCACCAACTACTGCTTTTTTGTCTAGGGAACCTGCACAGACAAAGGTAACCCTGCCAGGAAATCTTCTACACATCATGCTAGGGTTCTTATTAGGTTCATTTTGGAAAGTTTTGAAGTTACTATGGATATAAGTAATCAGCATATATATCACACCTTATTAAACCAATTACTATGGGACCCTAGTTATACAATGTCTATAAAAAAGACCATACTAAATCCGTCCCGAGGCCGTGGTGAACACAACAGCTTAATCAAAAGTGATGGTACTCTCTAAATCACTTCCCAGGGCCGTAGTAATCATGCTGACGTATGGAGCTAAATTTACACCATCCTTCACAGAGATAATGTGCGTATTCAAATTGCTATGACTGGGTGAAATGAAAGCACTGTCCATAACCATTATTCTCTCTGTAAAGCAAATAAGGACTTTGAGCTAAGACTTTATATATATATACATATAATGTATGGTACGTGAAAACTTTAAATTCATTTTAAATTCTTCATACCAAGATGTTTCGATCTGCAGTCTCTGCGCACTCAGATATCGCCATCTGCTGGTTGATGAGGTACACGGGTGATCATGTCATTCAATTTTCCTTTTCCAGGGGACTGAGTTTTCCTTATGAAAATTGAATAGGCAAACCCAGCAAAAAAAATTCATTTTTAACATTTCCTGGATTTCTTAACATAATCTAATGACACCTCATTCTTTCTCAAACACTCTCATCACTGTGGGGTTTTTCTTTAGAGGAACCTCAGTCAGTTTGTAGCAAGTAAGCCTGGCATGTATTCGTAACCCGGTTGTAAACTACAGTTAGCCTCTTCTTGTTCTTCTGTCTTCA
>VKOC01000004.1:22752304-22764295 GCA_009364415.1 Spea multiplicata
TATAAGGCACTTCACTTGCACTTTGGTTTGTTCTTATATTATAAGTCGTTCATAATAAGTGTTTCAAGGAACTTCTTAGACTTCTTAGAAATCCACTGTAAGCAAAATGATTTTAATGCTCGGGGACTACAGAGAATTTGACATATTCTGTGTCATAATTTACTTGCACTTTTCTTTATCGGTCGATCATAGCAATTACACAATAACTATAATTTGGAAAAGCTATAATTTCATTCCTGTGAGCGCTTATTGTCATCATAATCATTATCATCTTTCGTACAAATAATAAGTCATGGGGTATTACAAAAGTAACGAGGCTCTGCTTTTACGCATAGTACGCCGTTTATCAAGAATTAGTGGCGCGTCGTGGCCTTCATTCCCAAATGCTTCAAACTCTGAGATCACAAAAAGTTTTATTCTTACAAAAGTGTTGCTGGAGTTTAATTAAGATAAACTCTAGGTGGATTGGATTGATCCAAGACAATATATATAATAACTAATGAGGAACATTCTGTAGATCATTATTTCAAATGCTTTGTACAATAGTAATATCTTTTTTAACCAAGCTGTTCCTATCCATTTTAAGAGTACGCAAAAAGAAGTAAGACATGGGCTTCAACTCTTTTTTTCAGTTTTTTTTATCTGTATAATTGGGATATTCAGTTTAAAATAAAGGAATTGTTTTATTTAAGGGATGTGGGATCTGCGGCAGAAGGTACAAACCTAGCCTTGGTCCAAAATGTATCCCCCCTTCCTCATCCCAGCCTTACAAAGGCTACCTTGGGGAAGATCAGTTAAGATGCTCACATTACCTCTTTGAATCAATATAATATATTTTACATTTTAAAATCTATTATACCTGTATTATTTTATTACTTACAGGTCTTGATTTATCACAGAGCAGCATTTAAAGCCTCAATGATCTGGGGCGTCAGTATGGTCTTCTACTAATCATTTGACGCTAGTCAGAAGCAATGAACCAAGTTTATCACTAGATGTTTAATCATTAAAGCATGCCTTGAATTCACTATGGATAAGTTAAGCACCAACCCCGGTATTTTTTTCCTCACAAGGAGAGATGAGTAGGTCCTGAATAATGTGTAGTTCAATCAGCCCATATAATGCATAAATCCTACAGCTTTGATTGGACCTTGAAAGGCCCAGGCTTAATTTAGGTGCCCAAAGAAGATGCCCATTGGCTCCCCTTCAACAACCGCAATAGTGAAAGAGATGTCTGTGTACCAGCCAGCATAGCCGTGTCCTAATTCTTCCTATTTTGTGTACTGTGCGCCGCTGCTGTTGGGGCGTGCCGGGATGGAGAAGGTAGCACAGACCTCCACCTCCACTCAAGGGAGAGTTAGCGGCATTCAACCCGGGAATCAAGTCCAGGTAAGTGACCTAGTCATAAAGTACCCTAAGACTCAATGTCTGCTTTCCAGTTCTGTCCAAAACAAATTTACAGCAAACGACTTAATAGAACTGCAATAAAGGGAGCACAGAAATGATCAGGTCAGGCTTTAAATGTTGCCTTATGTCCTTGTTACCCTAGGCGTTCTGGTGGATACATGTGGAATTTGATGTATGACACAAAAAAGCTTCAGGTAGTGGCCCAAATGCTTTGGGGGCAATAGTCTTCCTACGAACCCCTGTCAGCCCTATCCTGTCTCATGCGGGGTATGTGGGGAGTTAGCTCTGCACTGATTTGATTTTTCTGGCACCCACCAACTACTGCTTTTTTGTCTAGGGAACCTGCACAGACAAAGGTAACCCTGCCAGGAAATCTTCTACACATCATGCTAGGGTTCTTATTAGGTTCATTTTGGAAAGTTTTGAAGTTACTATGGATATAAGTAATCAGCATATATATCACACCTTATTAAACCAATTACTATGGGACCCTAGTTATACAATGTCTATAAAAAAGACCATACTAAATCCGTCCCGAGGCCGTGGTGAACACAACAGCTTAATCAAAAGTGATGGTACTCTCTAAATCACTTCCCAGGGCCGTAGTAATCATGCTGACGTATGGAGCTAAATTTACACCATCCTTCACAGAGATAATGTGCGTATTCAAATTGCTATGACTGGGTGAAATGAAAGCACTGTCCATAACCATTATTCTCTCTGTAAAGCAAATAAGGACTTTGAGCTAAGACTTTATATATATATACATATAATGTATGGTACGTGAAAACTTTAAATTCATTTTAAATTCTTCATACCAAGATGTTTCGATCTGCAGTCTCTGCGCACTCAGATATCGCCATCTGCTGGTTGATGAGGTACACGGGTGATCATGTCATTCAATATTCCTTTTCCAGGGGATTGAGTTTTCCTTATGAAAATTGAATAGGCAAACCCAGCAAAAAAAATTCATGCTTTAATTAATTGTAATCTTCAGTAAAATGGAGCGTGTTGTGTGTTTTATTACTTTATTACATTATTACATTTCCTGGATTTCTTAACATAATCTAATGACACCTCATTCTTTCTCAAATACTCTCATCACTGTGGGGTTTTTCTTTAGCATGTATTCATAAGCCGGTTGTAAACTACAGTTAGCCTCTTCTTGTTCTTCTGTCTTCATATGCTTCTCCCCGGCAGAAATTCCCACAGAAACACTCCAAACTCTTGTGGAAAGCTTTCCCAGGAGAGTGGAAATTGTTATAGCGGCATAGGGGGGAGCAACTTTAAATTAATGTCTATGTATTTAGAATGCAATGTCATAAAAGCCCCTGTTGGTCCGTATGAACAACCAATAGAGTCACTCGCACGGACCTTTAACTCTCAGAGCAGGCAGACCATGGTCTCCCCAGGCCAAGTTCTGCCGTCAGATGTCCGTGCAAGCGACTCTATTGGTCAACTGCAGGGGCCTCCTCTGACATCAACCAATTGGTTGATGCTAGAGGAGGCCCCTGCTGGCGACCAATAGAGTCGCTCATACAGACTCGGCCGGGGAGACCACTGGACTCTCTGCTCCAAGAGTTAAAGGCCTTTAACATTTAACGGCGAACCTACTAATTTCCGCTCCCGTTAACCCCTGCGATGCCACGTAGATAAGGTAGGCTAGACGGGGAAGGGACCAGGGAAATTAGTAAACAAAGACAAACACGAAGATTCTTCGTGTTGTGTGTCTTCGTACACGTTTTGCCACCGCCATGTTCATTTCTTCGGTATTCGGGCTAAACTAAAGGGTGCGTTTTCATGTTTGCCGGAATACGAATGCACAAGTCTAGTAGTTATCTGAGGTAGAATCTGCAGCCCTACAGCTACAGCCTTTTCTCTCTTGCTCTGAGGATTCTTGCCAGTGTCATCAAAGTGTCCCCATTGAAATCAATAGGAATGCTTTCTGCACATGTACATGGAGGTCTGAACAAAGCCAGCCCTGGAACTGTCTGGAGATAATATATCCTCCACCAAACATCTCTTGCACAGAAAATAGCTGGGGTGGGCAAAGGGGCAAATGCGTATTAGTGGATTCTGCAGAATACCCCCATGCATTTGGTAAAGAAGATGAAAATGTAACAGGACCATGAAGCTATCAAGTGCATGATATCCCTTAGGCTTAGGCTGTTTTATGGACCATACCTATGAGGTTCAGTAAACTAGGAGTTTGCTAGCCAGTTGTACATTTTACCTGATTCAGTGATTTTCCTACAAAATCACATCTGTGGAATCTCTCCATATTACTGCGTGTCATTAAGATATCTTCCCACATTATGCAGGGCCAGCTCAGAAGAAGTTCTATGGGGTTGGCCCATGATAATTCTTACCAGGGCCGTAGGAAGGGTGAGGCGAGATAGACACTCGCCTCAGGCAGTGTGTTAATGGGCAGGTGTGTGTAGAGGCAGCATGTAGGGCAGTGTATGGGTGTGTTTATGGACAGGTGTGTGCACAGACAATGTGTAAGTGCAGTGTAAATAAAACATCCGTAAAAAAAATAGCTGGGTGCACAATTTTCCATTCTTGCCTTGGGCGAAAAAGTTGCTAGCTACGGCTTTGATTCTTACTAAAGTCACTGGCAATGTAGAAATCTCCTGCGTATTTTCAGAATTGCTGAATTTAATGCCAGTATTTTTTTTTTTAGGAGCAAATGTATTTTTACATAAAGGTGTACGTATTATTTCTGTTTCCATATCTACACCATATAAAGAGTATTGCAAGAAAAACAGAAATTGGTAACTCAACGTTGAGGGGACATATGAAAGGAAGTTTCATAAGAGAAATGTGATTAGGCCCATACTGTGTATATGTTAAACAGGGCTATATATATATACATGTTTATATTCTACATTTGTTATATCATTATGGTCGCCATAGTTACTAGTGCTTTTTGGAATGTCACCAAGTGATGGATTGGAAATTATAATTTACATCTGCAGTACCTTATTCCAAGTGCATTAATGCCACAGGATGTTTAAAGTGAAATGGATCAGAAACACAGCATACAGTATGTGCGTGTACATAGGATGAAATATATCGTTTGGAGCAAATGTTCCATTAGGGTAGTTAAAGCCCACTTTTGTCTACATGTTCTCTATGTAAATATGACTCTGGTCTTATCACTATAGAAACCAACAGGGTCAGCACATACAGCAAAATTAAGCGGCTGCCTAGGGCATCGAGCTGGTAGGGGTACTTTCCTATACTGACAGCAAGTGAATGCAAGATAAATGGTTGGCACTGAGCTTGTTGATTTCAGTGGGGTCTTTTTCCTCACACGCACATCGGGGTCTTAACAGACCCCCACCAGCAGTGTTCACCAAGCCAGCTTGGGAGCAGACTTGAGTGCACTATTTGGGTGTATGATGGCATAATTTAAACAATGTGCCCCATTACTGCAATACAGAACCTTTGGGCACTGTTACTATATGCTGTATTGGGACCAGTTTTTACCTTTTTGAATTTGTCAGCTTTAATGCAATACATGGGTTCTGGACTAGATCATAATTTCATTACCTGGAAATTACTCCAAAGGCTTCAGAATTTAAGTCAGAATTCCCGGTCCATGGGGACAGTAGCCTATACTACGCTGTGAAGTGGAGATCAGTCTATTCAGAGATATCCAAGATATCCAAGATTGCAGTACTTTAAGAAGATTTAATCATTAGGGATGAGTGGCCACCATTCTTTCCAGGTTCATTAATGACACACGCTGTCAATGATTAGAAAACGGCATCCTGCACAAAAGCCACATATGTGACTTACTTCATATAAAAAAAAAATACAAAAGCCAATTTTTGTAGGTTTTTCCTTCAAAAACATGAAAACCTATAAATTCTACTTTGAAACACAGAATTATATTTTTGGAACTAACCCTGCCATTTACATTAGGGTTTTCATATAACTAGCAGCATATAGGCCATTATTAAAACATGAATACTTCTCCCACATACACAACATTTCACAATAGGGAGAACGCTGACAAATGAAACATTAGCGAGGATCGGAGCAATTTCTGCAACCTAAATTGCTCCAGACACACATTAAGCTTACACATTACAATGGATGCCTTTTCAAAGGACTTTTAGGCTTAGTTAACTCACAAAGACAAATCACTGTGTAGCAATCACCAGGGTGAATCCTGTACATGGATTGCTTCTTTATTAACATACCTGGGTTGTCCGACTTGGATACCTGGTAAATGTACAATTGTGTTTTTTTAAAATATTAACCTACTATGCACAAAATAACAGCTTGCGTCATTGTGTGGGCTGTGACAGCTTCTTTGTTCTGCTTCATTCTTTTTATTGATAGATAACTACATGCCTGTATACATTACTTAAAAAACTGAGAATGCTCTAATTATAAAAGGAAATGTATTGCCCCCAATTCTATACAATAATACAGTGAAAAAATCCTTTTTTTCAATTATTTTAATCCTTTACCATAAAAAAGCTTTGTGCTTTAGAAAATCATGCATCTATTTGTAAAATAAGTCTTCAGCCATAATACACTTTGCTAAATGAAGGGGGCAGATGTGTTACACACTTAACCGCAGCCTTCTCCTGCCAGAAAGAACAAACCTGTGATCTTTCCTTACAGCCAAAAAATTTGTATCTACGTAGAGTTCTACATGCTGCCCGGACCAAGCACCGGGGACTCAGAAGTACCGGTAAGTGTGTGTGTGGGGGGGTAGACAGGAGGATCCAGGTCCCCAGCATTTGCTCTGGAAAAAAACTTGTCTTATAATTGAGCAAATACGGTAATTACTGTTGTATCCTAATTAGCTTCTATCACTTAAATTATAGATGACGATTTAAACATTTTTGAGCAAAAATTTATATTTTATCTTTATTTATTGGTGCATCAAATGATCAACATACACTATCATCAAAAGTATGTGGACACCTCTCTTAATGACAAGGCATTGGAATGAGGCATACTGAAGAGCTCAGTGACTTTAAACATGGCATTGCCATAGGATGCCACCTTTGACAAGAGTCAGTTTGTGAAACTTCTGCCCTGTTAGATCTGGCCCAGTGCACTGTAAGTGCTAGTATGGTGAAGCAGAAGTTACTAGAAGCTCCAAAGTGGTAGACCGCAAATACTCACAGAGTTGGGCTGCTGATCCTCTGTAGAATCGCTCACGACAGAAGCTCAAACCCCCTCTGTAAGCAACATCAGAAAAAGCACTGTGTGTTGGGAGCTTAGGTTTCTAATCTATGGCTGAGCAGTAGTGGTGTAAAGCTACAGCCACTGAACTCTGGAACAGTGGAAACGTGTTCTTTGGAGTGATAAATAACACTTCACTATATGCATATATGATGGGGATGTTAGAGCATGACTGTGCCCCACTGCACAACGCATGGTTGGATGAGTTTGGTGTGGTAGAACTTGACCGGCCTCGCATAGCCTAGGCCTCAACCCCATCGAACTCCTTTGGGATGGAGATTGTGAGCCAGGCCTTCTCATCCAAAATCAGTGTCTGACCTCAACAATGCTGTTTTGGGGAAACAGTGTGAAGTCTTGGGGAAAGCTTTCCCACAAGAGTGGAGGCTTCCATATTAATGCCCATGGTTTTGGAATAAAATGTCTAAAAGCTCATATTAGGTTAAGGGTAGGTGTCCACATGCTTTTGGTCATATAAAGATGTTCCATAACTTTTAAATACATTTGCTCTTTTTATGCATCAGCTTCTTATATTTAAAAGGTGCAAGGTCTACATGTTACAACTCGTCTGCAAAGTGTGCAGTTTAGAGTACTGGTACTTTTTACCCTTCACTGTACAGCCACAGTGATTTTAAAAGTTTTAAAGTGCCAATTGATCAACTCACTTTACTATAACTGCCAAAGATAGCCTTCATATTGTCACCCTATTAGTTCTTGTAATTGGACAGTCAATATTGTTGTAATTAACCTCCCACCCTTAAAAAATGTATTTCCCCATCTGATAAAATGAATCACATTTTCACAGATGTGAAAAATAATAACAAAACATGAAGTTACATTACATTACAGAATATTTCATATATGTACAGAATGTGTATAATTTAATAACACAATTTTCTGCTGCCATAGGTTTCTACGTATAAAAAGGAAAAATCTATTATAGTGTTAAAAACAATCAATATTTCAATAAACTGGCACTAAATCATATGATGATGGAATGGTGCAAATAGTCATATATCATAGTTACAATTTTTAAATATACTTTCTGCTAACATGGGTGATTTTCCCAAACATAAGACCGGGGAACCAAATTTTGGGCATAACTCAGGTATGTGTAGAGTTAGAGTTTTTGGAATCTCCATCACACTATGGTCTATAGTACTCAAGCACTCTTTAATGAGCTTTGTTTTACTGGCCTGCTCATCGCATGTAAAAAAAGTGGAAAAGTTTAATATTCTGTATTGGATTCATATTGATAATTGAAATCAACTAAACAATGTTCAACTGAACTAGACAGGGGCAGAGTGGCATTTCTAGGGGGCTTGAGGCATATTGGGGGGCAAAGTGGCATATCAGTTATTGGTTTTCCAAATTTTCTTTAAAAATAATTTTCTCTTTAAAATAGCCCTTAACTTTAATGGTGCGGCCTATTATCAAGCCAATACGGTATTTGTAGTTACAGTCTGTTCTATTCTATGTTTATTACAATAGTTAAGAGAGACGCATTAAGCATTCTTAATTTTCATGAGAAACATTCCTTGCTGAGATAATCTATTTATATAAAAAATGCTTCAATTCATTAGTATGTAAATGAAAAAATTGCCTGTGTACCGTCAACTGCAAATAATAAAAATATCAGTTCTGTTATGATAAATATTTGCCCAGAAGTCACCAGTCTGGGAAATGTAGATGAGTCTATTTCTTTTGAAACGAAAAATATCTTCTGATAACATTTTAACACGTGGCATGTATAATACATTTTTAATATAAGAACCCAGAGGCTGTTGTGGTTAATCTTTAAGGTCTAATATATGTATGGCATATATGTATGGCCAACATATATTGCTCTTGTTATTGGAATATGTCATAAAACTGCTGTAGCTAGAGGGAGATTTAAATATACTTTAAATGTAAGGCTTTTTGTGACTAACATTCCAAAATGGAATGTTTTTTAAAGATATACAGCCATTGGCCAAACGCTGAAGGGTATCCAGCTAACAGTGTTTACTAAACTCTCTTAAGCGTAACCTAACACTACACATTTTTACGCATCGGCATAATGAGGGAAGAAGCACTGCTACCTACGTCTCCAACGATTCTCTCAGTTTTGAGACCCTGCTGTATCTAATTAGTTTCTCTAAACTACTCATGGCTAAGCCTATATAGTATATGCACCTTCAACATCAACAGTTACTGAACACATCCTAGAGGTATACGATGATCACTGAGATTTTGACTGCTATGACATTATAGTGGTGTGGGATGTCAGTGGGACAGATAAAACATCATTTATGATATCATACCTAGGAATACCTACAAAACAAGATGATAGTGCTGCATTTGTTCTAAACTTGGACCGTCTCTTGTTGTGACAGCACACGTTCTCTCGACTCTACTTGAACTTTGTGAGTAAATAATAAGAATTTAAATGTTAGTATATACAGGACTGGAATGAAAATTATTGACCTTGCCTTCAGAATAACATTATTTCCAATAGCATATGTGGTATGGGTTGCTAGGCCATTCCCATTATCACCATCGTAGAGGTGGGTTAAAAATAATATTTTTAACAATAATATATGCCAGACATCCCATCCCGCGAAAAGTGATTTCAGGGAGGTGGCTTCCCCTCCGGCCCGAGGTTCCTGTGCCCTGGCCCTCCTCTGTGGAAGACTGGCTCTGGAGAAACCAAGAGAGCATATCTGTCTTCTATGCTCTTTGCAATATAAATGCACACACAGCACATTACTTTTTGATCTCTTGTCTCTGTTAACGCATCTATGTTTATTATTTCAGGTTTTACAGGACAATTTAATTGAGCAACTGAGCTGAGCCTGGCCCGTGAGTCGAAGCTACATGATCTGTCAAAACGTAGCATGTGGCTGCATGGAATTCTGGACAGACTGGAAGAGGCATAATCACCATCTCATACCCATCAACCAATACAATTTACGAGGGAGGACTCTATATTTCCTGGCTTTACATATGAGCCCCCACTATCCCCTTTTTATGGCCAATAGTAATCATTGGATGGTTGGGGATATCAAATGATTTTCACAGACTGGCCTACAAAGTTATAGAAACCATGGAGATCTGTGCTTTAGCAGCACCGACCATGACCTATTGAAGTGAAGACCCAAGTAGAGGCCTATGGAGCACTTTAATGTGTTGCGGGGTGGTCCAAACAGGTTTAGAAAAAAATTAACCGCTGCCCCAACCAAGGTGTCTCACTTCTGCCCTGAGTGACACCTGCAGATAACACTCATAACTGACTCATTAAAAATGTTAAGAACCATACTCTGTAACGTTTACATAAGAACATCCTGATACTGTACATAACTCAAGAGTTAATCTGTATTAGAGTCATCCGTATTAACCATTAAATTGCAAGAGTGACAAATATATTGTTCCATAATTAGTTGTACTCTCACTGACATTTAAAGAGTTCATTGAAAAGCAGGACTGCAATACTTTTTACTCCTCTGTGTGCAATACATAAGGGCAACTGGCCACACACTTAACATGAAAGAGACTTTGATAGTAGTGATTATACAATATTTATTAGATTCAGCTACAACAGCTCTTATGGAGGGAACTGTAGGCATAGAAGTAGCAGCAAACACAGCTCCCACACACAAGAGGAGAGATTAAACAGCATACACACAACACAAACCACCTGTTCCAAGCAGAAGGCAAGGGAGTTGTGAACCTCTGTGCCTACGCACCTTTAGGAAGTTTACAACATACACACGCATGCCAAATGTAACCTTCTGTATCTGATGGAAGGGTTCTGAACATCTAAAATATACATTGTTGCCAATAGCAAGGTAGTCACTGTGCTGACCATAACAGAACCATCCACCTATCCTAGCCATCAAGCCATCTCACAGTGATGTATGATAACAATGAGATCATGAATGAATCAGAAACCATGTAATAAATACATAATAGTCATTATAACTCCTTGTGAACAAGACAGAAATATTATTGGATCTACATTGCCTCTGGGGCAGGCGGCGATAGGCAATTAGCTTTGTCAATTTCTTACCCCAATTCTGCCTACTTTCTGACTGCTTACGCACCTACAGGAGGCATGCCCTACCAGCGTATGTCGCTTAACTTGCCTCTCCAACCTCATACACACCCTTCTGTCTCAAGTAAGAAGCATAAGGAGATAATATCTGGGGTCTACCCGTGGGTATGCTACAGGAATGTTGATGAACCATTTTCTTTTTGACACAGGTTTACAGGGTATGTCTGAGGACTATGATATCATACAAGCCTCATTGCATCAAGCACCAATCGGGGACAGGCGCCCACAGAAGGAGCTTCACCATAATTTGCAGGTATTCTGTGCTGTAGAACTTTTACCTTCTGCTAAGCTAAAACATTTACAATTATGTTCTTCCGTCTTCATTAGCACTCATTTTATTTCAAGCTCCTTTAACAAAATATTCTGACGGTTATAACCATAATGCATGATCTTGGCTCAAATAAAATAACATTAAAGAGTTACTTTTATACTTGTGTAATTTAAATAGCAATAAATTAGATTGTAAGTTGTTTATACCAAGCAGAACTGTGGTATGTGGTTGCACACAAAGCAATATCCTCAGTTTGTAGAGCTCTAGTTTAGTGGTTGTTGAGTATCTCTGCCAGCCAAACCCCCTCTGTCTCCTAATTTTCAAAGGGGTAACGGAACTGTTTAGGTTGAAGGAAAAAAGAAATAAATTAGGAAAGTAATTAAGTGTATTGGCTGGAACCAGCAAGTCATGAATGTAAGTTCACACAGAGTTGATGGATCTACCCAGATAGAACATGTATTGTTAATCTGAGTCTTTCATTGTATATGTTATGTTTGATTGATCTCCACCAGGATGTGAAGGGTAGGTAGGGATGATATTTAGGAAACAAAGGTACCATGTTACTTATTCTTTGCTGTCATTAAGAGTTTAGTTCTCTGTTTTCCACTTGCTATACTCTACAGTGTGACATCCCATGTTTAGAGAAACACTCCAGCCATCATATGCACATTAATGTGTTTGATAGCTGTGTAGCCTATTTAAATTTTCAGGTGATCCTTGTTGCAAATGCATGAAGGGATTGTGCGGAATCCTCTTACATGCATATGCCTCTTCCCCCCTTTCCTAACTGTTTGGCTTGGAGGAGATTTATTAAAATGATTTCTTTGATTTCAAAGGGAGCGATTCCCTGCTGCTGATTGACTGCTTTAATAGGAACTGCATATAAAAAAAGGAACATGGAGAAGTAATTGCCCTAAAGCCGCAGCTTTTCCTAAAGGTAAGTGTTTTTTTCCATGATGAAGAATGCATATTAAAGCACTTACAAAGTAGTTTAATATGCATTCTTCGTTGA
>VKOC01000004.1:22764395-22789139 GCA_009364415.1 Spea multiplicata
ATAAGGCACTTCACTTGCACTTTGGTTTGTTCTTATATTATAAGTCGTTCATAATAAGTGTTTCAAGGAACTTCTTAGACTTCTTAGAAATCCACTGTAAGCAAAATGATTTTAATGCTCGGGGACTACAGAGAATTTGACATATTCTGTGTCATAATTTACTTGCACTTTTCTTTATCGGTCGATCATAGCAATTACACAATAACTATAATTTGGAAAAGCTATAATTTCATTCCTGTGAGCGCTTATTGTCATCATAATCATTATCATCTTTCGTACAAATAATAAGTCATGGGGTATTACAAAAGTAACGAGGCTCTGCTTTTACGCATAGTACGCCGTTTATCAAGAATTAGTGGCGCGTCGTGGCCTTCATTCCCAAATGCTTCAAACTCTGAGATCACAAAAAGTTTTATTCTTACAAAAGTGTTGCTGGAGTTTAATTAAGATAAACTCTAGGTGGATTGGATTGATCCAAGACAATATATATAATAACTAATGAGGAACATTCTGTAGATCATTATTTCAAATGCTTTGTACAATAGTAATATCTTTTTTAACCAAGCTGTTCCTATCCATTTTAAGAGTAAGCAAAAAGAAGTAAGACATGGGCTTCAACTCTTTTTTTCAGTTTTTTTTATCTGTATAATTGGGATATTCAGTTTAAAATAAAGGAATTGTTTTATTTAAGGGATGTGGGATCTGTGGCAGAAGGTACAAACCTAGCCTTGGTCCAAAATGTATCCCCCCTTCCTCATCCCAGCCTTACAAAGGCTACCTTGGGGAAGATCAGTTAAGATGCTCACATTACCTCTTTGAATCAATATAATATATTTTACATTTTAAAATCTATTATACCTGTATTATTTTATTACTTACAGGTCTTGATTTATCACAGAGCAGCATTTAAAGCCTCAATGATCTGGGGCGTCAGTATGGTCTTCTACTAATCATTTGACGCTAGTCAGAAGCAATGAACCAAGTTTATCACTAGATGTTTAATCATTAAAGCATTCCTTGAATTCACTATGGATAAGTTAAGCACCAACCCCGGTATTTTTTTCCTCACAAGGAGAGATGAGTAGGTCCTGAATAATGTGTAGTTCAATCAGCCCATATAATGGATAAATCCCACAGCCTTGATTGGACCTTGAAAGGCCCAGGCTTAATTTAGGTGCCCAAAGAAGATGTCCATTGGCTCCCCTCCAACAACCGCAATAGTGAAAGAGATGTCTGTGTACCAGCCAGCATAGCCGTGTCCTAATTCTTCCTATTTTGTGTACTGTGCGCCGCTGCTGTTGGGGCGTGCCGGGATGGAGAAGGTAGCACAGACCTCCACCTCCACTCAAGGGAGAGTTAGCGGCATTCAACCCGGGAATCAAGTCCAGGTAAGTGACCTAGTCATAAAGTACCCTAAGACTCAATGTCTGCTTTCCAGTTCTGTCCAAAACAAATTTACAGCAAACGACTTAATAGAACTGCAATAAAGGGAGCACAGAAATGATCAGGTCAGGCTTTAAATGTTGCCTTATGTCCTTGTTACCCTAGGCGTTCTGGTGGATACATGTGGAATTTGATGTATGACACAAAAAAGCTTCAGGTAGTGGCCCAAATGCTTTGGGGGCAATAGTCTTCCTACGAACCCCTGTCAGCCCTATCCTGTCTCATGCGGGGTATGTGGGGAGTTAGCTCTGCACTGATTTGATTTTTCTGGCACCCACCAACTACTGCTTTTTTGTCTAGGGAACCTGCACAGACAAAGGTAACCCTGCCAGGAAATCTTCTACACATCATGCTAGGGTTCTTATTAGGTTCATTTTGGAAAGTTTTGAAGTTACTATGGATATAAGTAATCAGCATATATATCACACCTTATTAAACCAATTACTATGGGACCCTAGTTATACAATGTCTATAAAAAAGACCATACTAAATCCGTCCCGAGGCCGTGGTGAACACAACAGCTTAATCAAAAGTGATGGTACTCTCTAAATCACTTCCCAGGGCCGTAGTAATCATGCTGACGTATGGAGCTAAATTTACACCATCCTTCACAGAGATAATGTGCGTATTCAAATTGCTATGACTGGGTGAAATGAAAGCACTGTCCATAACCATTATTCTCTCTGTAAAGCAAATAAGGACTTTGAGCTAAGACTTTATATATATATACATATAATGTATGGTACGTGAAAACTTTAAATTCATTTTAAATTCTTCATACCAAGATGTTTCGATCTGCAGTCTCTGCGCACTCAGATATCGCCATCTGCTGGTTGATGAGGTACACGGGTGATCATGTCATTCAATATTCCTTTTCCAGGGGATTGAGTTTTCCTTATGAAAATTGAATAGGCAAACCCAGCAAAAAAAATTCATGCTTTAATTAATTGTAATCTTCAGTAAAATGGAGCGTGTTGTGTGTTTTATTACTTTATTACATTATTACATTTCCTGGATTTCTTAACATAATCTAATGACACCTCATTCTTTCTCAAATACTCTCATCACTGTGGGGTTTTTCTTTAGCATGTATTCATAAGCCGGTTGTAAACTACAGTTAGCCTCTTCTTGTTCTTCTGTCTTCATATGCTTCTCCCCGGCAGAAATTCCCACAGAAACACTCCAAACTCTTGTGGAAAGCTTTCCCAGGAGAGTGGAAATTGTTATAGCGGCATAGGGGGGAGCAACTTTAAATTAATGTCTATGTATTTAGAATGCAATGTCATAAAAGCCCCTGTTGGTCCGTATGAACAACCAATAGAGTCACTCGCACGGACCTTTAACTCTCAGAGCAGGCAGACCATGGTCTCCCCAGGCCAAGTTCTGCCGTCAGATGTCCGTGCAAGCGACTCTATTGGTCAACTGCAGGGGCCTCCTCTGACATCAACCAATTGGTTGATGCTAGAGGAGGCCCCTGCTGGCGACCAATAGAGTCGCTCATACAGACTCGGCCGGGGAGACCACTGGTCTCCCTGCTCCAAGAGTTAAAGGTCTCGGACAGATCTTTAACATTTGACGGCGATCCTACTAATTTCCGCTCCCGTTAACCCCTGCGAAGGTAGGCTGGACGGGGAAAGGACCAGAGAAATTAGTAAACAAAGACAAACACGAAGATTCTTTGTGTTCGTACACGTTTTGCCGCCGCCATGTTCGTTTCTTCGGTATTCGGGCTGGGCTGAACTGAAGGGTGCGTTTTCATGTTTGCCGGAATACGAATGCACAAGTCTAGTAGTTTTCTGAGGTAGAATCTGCAGCCCTACAGCTACAGCCTTTTCTCTCTTGCTCTGAGGATTCTTGCCAGTGTCATCAAAGTGTCCCCATTGAAATCAATAGGAATGCTTTCTGCACATGTACATGGAGGTCTGAACAGAGCCAGCCCTGGAACTGACTGGAGATAATATATCCTCCACCAAACATCTCTTGCACAGAAAATAGCTGGGGTGGGCAAAGGGGCAAATGCGTATTAGTGGATTCTGCAGAATACCCCCATGCATTTGGTAAAGAAGATGAAAATGTAACAGGACCATGAAGCTATCAAGTGCATGATATCCCTTAGGCTTAGGCTGTTTTATGGACCATACCTATGAGGTGTGTTCAGTAAACTAGGAGTTTGCTAGCCTGTTGTACATTTTACCTGATTCAATAATTTTCCTACAAAATCACATCTGTGGAATCTCTCCATATTACTGCGTGTCATTAAGATATCTTCCCACATTATGCAGGGCCAGCTCAGAAGAAGTTGTATGGGGTTGGCCCATGATAATTCTTACCAGGGCCGTAGGAAGGGTGAGGCGAGATAGACACTCGCCTCAGGCAGTGTGTTAATGGGCAGGTGTGTGTAGAGGCAGCATGTAGGGCAGTGTATGGGTGTGTTTATGGACAGGTGTGTGCACAGACAATGTGTAAGTGCAGTGTAAATAAAACATCCGTAAAAAAAATAGCTGGGTGCACAATTTTCCATTCTTGCCTTGGGCGAAAAAGTTGCTAGCTACGGCTTTGATTCTTACTAAAGTCACTGGCAATGTAGAAATCTCCTGCGTATTTTCAGAATTGCTGAATTTAATGCCAGTATTTTTTTTTTTAGGAGCAAATGTATTTTTACATAAAGGTGTACGTATTATTTCTGTTTCCATATCTACACCATATAAAGAGTATTGCAAGAAAAACAGAAATTGGTAACTCAACGTTGAGGGGACATATGAAAGGAAGTTTCATAAGAGAAATGTGATTAGGCCCATACTGTGTATATGTTAAACAGGGCTATATATATATACATGTTTATATTCTACATTTGTTATATCATTATGGTCGCCATAGTTACTAGTGCTTTTTGGAATGTCACCAAGTGATGGATTGGAAATTATAATTTACATCTGCAGTACCTTATTCCAAGTGCATTAATGCCACAGGATGTTTAAAGTGAAATGGATCAGAAACACAGCATACAGTATGTGCGTGTACATAGGATGAAATATATCGTTTGGAGCAAATGTTCCATTAGGGTAGTTAAAGCCTATTTGTCTACATGCTCTCTATGTAAATATGACTCTGGTCTTATCGCTATAGAAACCAACAGGGTCAGCACATACAGCAAAGTTAAGCGGCTGCCTAGGGCAGTGAGCTGGTAGGGGTACTTTCCTATACTGACAGCAAGTGAATGCAAGATAAATGGTTGGCGCTTGACCATTTGGAAAAGAGTGAGCTTGTTGATTTCAGTGGGGTCTTTTTCCTCACACGCACTTGGGGGTCTTAACAGACCCCCACCAGCAGTGTTCACAAGCCAGCTTGGGAGCAGACTTGTGTGCACTATTTAAACTATTTGATGGCATAATTTAAACAATGTGCCCCATTACTGCAATACAGAACCTTTGGGCACTGTTACTATATGCTGTATTGGGACCAGTTTTTACCTTTTGAATTTGTAAACTTTAAAGTTTTTTCTTTTCTTTTTTGTATGTTTCCTTTGGTTTGTCACGATAAGGATACAGAAAGAAAGAAGGGGGGTCACAAATAATGCAGTGTCAGATCCATGGTAAATTTCAAATGACAAACATATGCACACAGTGCATGTGAAGGGGTACAGAGCCAACACAACATGAATGCCATATAAGAAATATAAATGAGAATATGTATAAGTTGAGGATATGTAGCAAAGAGAAAGAAAAGCATGAGTAGAGGAGAGCTTGAGGAGAATGACACAGTATCAAGTAGAGGTCCACAAAGAGACACAGTATCAAGTAGAGGTCCACAAAGAGGAGGTGAGATGATAATGTGTGTGTCAGGAATATGGTGAGGTGCAGAGGTTCTCGTCGCGAGGTAAATATGACACTATGTATCCATAGACGTGAGCGTGTATAAATGCAGTCTGAAATGAAACAGAACCTAACAAACAATAACAGAAAGATTGCAGTACTTTAAGAAGATTTAATCATTAGGGATGAGTGGCCACCATTCTTTCCAGGTTCATTAATGACACACGCTGTCAATGATTAGAAAACGGCATCCTGCACAAAAGCCACATATGTGACTTACTTCGCATAAAAAAAAAATACAAAAGCCAATTTTTGTAGGTTTTTCCTTCAAAAACATCAAAACCTATAAATTCTACTTTGAAACACAGAATTATATTTTTGGAACTAACCCTGCCATTTACATTAGGGTTTTCATATAACTAGCAGCATATAGGCCATTATTAAAACATGAATACTTCTCCCACATACACAACATTTCACAATAGGGAGAACGCTGACAAATGAAACATTAGCGAGGATCGGAGCAATTTCTGCAACCTAAATTGCTCCAGACACACATTAAGCTTACACATTACAATGGATGCCTTTTCAAAGGACTTTTAGGCTTAGTTAACTCACAAAGACAAATCACTGTGTAGCAATCACCAGGGTGAATCCTGTACATGGATTGCTTCTTTATTAACATACCTGGGTTGTCCGACTTGGATACCTGGTAAATGTACAATTGTGTTTTTTTAAAATATTAACCTACTATGCACAAAATAACAGCTTGCGTCATTGTGTGGGCTGTGACAGCTTCTTTGTTCTGCTTCATTCTTTTTATTGATAGATAACTACATGCCTGTATACATTACTTAAAAAACTGAGAATGCTCTAATTATAAAAGGAAATGTATTGCCCCCAATTCTATACAATAATACAGTGAAAAAATCATTTTTTTCAATTATTTTAATCCTTTACCATAAAAAAGCTTTGTGCTTTAGAAAATCATGCATCTATTTGTAAAATAAGTCTTCAGCCATAATACACTTTGCTAAATGAAGGGGGCAGATGTGTTACACACTTAACCGCAGCCTTCTCCTGCCAGAAAGAACAAACCTGTGATCTTTCCTTACAGCCAAAAAATTTGTATCTACGTAGAGTTCTACATGCTGCCCGGACCAAGCACCGGGGACTCAGAAGTACCGGTAAGTGTGTGTGTGGGGGGGTAGACAGGAGGATCCAGGTCCCCAGCATTTGCTCTGGAAAAAAACTTGTCTTATAATTGAGCAAATACGGTAATTACTGTTGTATCCTAATTAGCTTCTATCACTTAAATTATAGATGACGATTTAAACATTTTTGAGCAAAAATTTATATTTTATCTTTATTTATTGGTGCATCAAATGATCAACATACACTATCATCAAAAGTATGTGGACACCTCTCTTAATGACAAGGCATTGGAATGAGGCATACTGAAGAGCTCAGTGACTTTAAACATGGCATTGCCATAGGATGCCACCTTTGACAAGAGTCAGTTTGTGAAACTTCTGCCCTGTTAGATCTGGCCCAGTGCACTGTAAGTGCTAGTATGGTGAAGCAGAAGTTACTAGAAGCTCCAAAGTGGTAGACCGCAAATACTCACAGAGTTGGGCTGCTGATCCTCTGTAGAATCGCTCACGACAGAAGCTCAAACCCCCTCTGTAAGCAACATCAGAAAAAGCACTGTGTGTTGGGAGCTTAGGTTTCTAATCTATGGCTGAGCAGTAGTGGTGTAAAGCTACAGCCACTGAACTCTGGAACAGTGGAAACGTGTTCTTTGGAGTGATAAATAACACTTCACTATATGCATATATGATGGGGATGTTAGAGCATGACTGTGCCCCACTGCACAACACATGGTTGGATGAGTTTGGTGTGGTAGAACTTGACCGGCCTCACATAGCCTAGGCCTCAACCCCATCGAACTCCTTTGGGATGGAGATTGTGAGCCAGGCCTTCTCATCCAAAATCAGTGTCTGACCTCAACAATGCTGTTTTGGGGAAACAGTGTGAAGTCTTGGGGAAAGCTTTCCCACAAGAGTGGAGGCTTCCATATTAATGCCCATGGTTTTGGAATAAAATGTCTAAAAGCTCATATTAGGTTAAGGGTAGGTGTCCACATGCTTTTGGTCATATAAAGATGTTCCATAACTTTTAAATACATTTGCTCTTTTTATGCATCAGCTTCTTATATTTAAAAGGTGCAAGGTCTACATGTTACAACTCGTCTGCAAAGTGTGCAGTTTAGAGTACTGGTACTTTTTACCCTTCACTGTACAGCCACAGTGATTTTAAAAGTTTTAAAGTGCCAATTGATCAACTCACTTTACTATAACTGCCAAAGATAGCCTTCATATTGTCACCCTATTAGTTCTTGTAATTGGACAGTCAATATTGTTGTAATTAACCTCCCACCCTTAAAAAATGTATTTCCCCATCTGATAAAATGAATCACATTTTCACAGATGTGAAAAATAATAACAAAACATGAAGTTACATTACATTACAGAATATTTCATATATGTACAGAATGTGTATAATTTAATAACACAATTTTCTGCTGCCATAGGTTTCTACATATAAAAAGGAAAAATCTATTAAAGTGTTAAAAACAATCAATATTTCAATAAACTGGCACTAAATCATATGATGACGGAATGGTGCAAATAGTCATATATCATAATTACAATTTTTAAATATACTTTCTGCTCACATGGGTGATTTTCCCAAACATAAGACCGGGGAACCAAATTTTGGGCATAACTCAGGTATGTGTAGAGTTAGAGTTTTTGGAATCTCCATCACACTATGGTCTATAGTACTCAAGCACTCTTTAATGAGCTTTGTTTTACTGGCCTGCTCATCGCATGTAAAAAAAGTGGAAAAGTTTAATATTCTGTATTGGATTCATATTGATAATTGAAATCAACTAAACAATGTTCAACTGAACTAGACAGGGGCAGAGTGGCATTTCTAGGGGGCTTGAGGCATATTGGGGGGCAAAGTGGCATATCAGTTATTGGTTTTCCAAATTTTCTTTAAAAATAATTTTCTCTTTAAAATAGCCCTTAACTTTAATGGTGCGGCCTATTATCAAGCCAATACGGTATTTGTAGTTACAGTCTGTTCTATTCTATGTTTATTACAATAGTTAAGAGAGACGCATTAAGCATTCTTAATTTTCATGAGAAACATTCCTTGCTGAGATAATCTATTTATATAAAAAATGTTTCAATTCATTAGTATGTAAATGAAAAAATTGCCTGTGTACCGTCAACTGCAAATAATAAAAATATCAGTTCTGTTATGATAAATATTTGCCCAGAAGTCACCAGTCTGGGAAATGTAGATGAGTCTATTTCTTTTGAAACGAAAAATATCTTCTGATAACATTTTAACACGTGGCATGTATAATACATTTTTAATATAAGAACCCAGAGGCTGTTGTGGTTAATCTTTAAGGTCTAATATATGTATGGCATATATGTATGGCCAACATATATTGCTCTTGTTATTGGAATATGTCATAAAACTGCTGTAGCTAGAGGGAGATTTAAATATACTTTAAATGTAAGGCTTTTTGTGACTAACATTCCAAAATGGAATGTTTTTTAAAGATATACAGCCATTGGCCAAACGCTGAAGGGTATCCAGCTAACAGTGTTTACTAAACTCTCTTAAGCGTAACCTAACACTACACATTTTTACGCATCGGCATAGTGAGGGAAGAAGCACTGCTACCTACGTCTCCAACGATTCTCTCAGTTTTGAGACCCTGCTGTATCTAATTAGTTTCTCTAAACTACTCATGGCTAAGCCTATATAGTATATGCACCTTCAACATCAACAGTTACTGAACACATCCTAGAGGTATACGATGATCACTGAGATTCTGACTGCTATGACATTATAGTGGTGTGGGATGTCAGTGGGACAGATAAAACATCATTTATGATATCATACCTAGGAATACCTACAAAACAAGATGATAGTGCTGCATTTGTTCTAAACTTGGACCGTCTCTTGTTGTGACAGCACACGTTCTCTCGACTCTACTTGAACTTTGTGAGTAAATAATAAGAATTTAAATGTTAGTATATACAGGACTGGAATGAAAATTATTGACCTTGCCTTCAGAATAACATTATTTCCAATAGCATATGTGGTATGGGTTGCTAGGCCATTCCCATTATCACCATCGTAGAGGTGGGTTAAAAATAATATTTTTAACAATAATATATGCCAGACATCCCATCCCGCGAAAAGTGATTTCAGGGAGGTGGCTTCCCCTCCGGCCCGAGGTTCCTGTGCCCTGGCCCTCCTCTGTGGAAGACTGGCTCTGGAGAAACCAAGAGAGCATATCTGTCTTCTATGCTCTTTGCAAAATAAATGCACACACAGCGCATTACTTTTTGATCTCTTGTCTCTGTTAACGCATCTATGTTTATTATTTCAGGTTTTACAGGACAATTTAATTGAGCAACTGAGCTGAGCCTGGCCCGTGAGTCGAAGCTACATGATCTGTCAAAACGTAGCATGTGGCTGCATGGAATTCTGGACAGACTGGAAGAGGCATAATCACCATCTCATACCCATCAACCAATACAATTTACGAGGGAGGACTCTATATTTCCTGGCTTTACATATGAGCCCCCACTATCCCCTTTTTATGGCCAATAGTAATCATTGGATGGTTGGGGATATCAAATGATTTTCACAGACTGGCCTACAAAGTTATAGAAACCATGGAGATCTGTGCTTTAGCAGCACCGACCATGACCTATTGAAGTGAAGACCCAAGTAGAGACCTATGGAGCACTTTAATGTGTTGCGGGGTGGTCCAAACAGGTTTAGAAAAAAATTAACCACTGCCCCAACCAAGGTGTCTCACTTCTGCCCTGAGTGACACCTGCAGATAACACTCATAACTGACTCATTAAAAATGTTAAGAACCATACTCTGTACCGTTTACATAAGAACATCCTGATACTGTACATAACTCAAGAGTTAATCTGTATTAGAGTCATCCGTATTAACCATTAAATTGCAAGAGTGACAAATATATTGTTCCATAATTAGTTGTACTCTCACTGACATTTAAAGAGTTCATTGAAAAGCAGGACTGCAATACTTTTTACTCCTCTGTGTGCAATACATAAGGGCAACTGGCCACACACTTAACATGAAAGAGACTTTGATAGTAGTGATTATACAATATTTATTAGATTCAGCTACAACAGCTCTTATGGAGGGAACTGTAGGCATAGAAGTAGCAGCAAACACAGCTCCCACACACAAGAGGAGAGATTAAACAGCATACACACAACACAAACCACCTGTTCCAAGCAGAAGGCAAGGGAGTTGTGAACCTCTGTGCCTACGCACCTTTAGGAAGTTTACAACATACACACGCATGCCAAATGTAACCTTCTGTATCTGATGGAAGGGTTCTGAACATCTAAAATATACATTGTTGCCAATAGCAAGGTAGTCACCGTGCTGACCATAACAGAACCATCCACCTATCCTAGCCATCAAGCCATCTTACAGTGATGTATGATAATAATGAGATCATGAATGAATCAGAAACCATGTAATACATACATAATAGTCATTATAACTCCTTGTGAACAAGACAGAAATATTATTTGTCTCTGGGGCAGGCGGGGATAGGCAATTAGCTTTGTCAATTTCTTACCCCAATTCTGCCTACTTTCTGACTGCTTACGCACCTACAGGAGGCATGCCCTACCAGCGTATGTCGCTTAACTTGCCTCTCCAACCTCATACACACCCTTCTGTCTCAAGTAAGAAGCATAAGGAGATAATATCTGGGGTCTACCCGTGGGTATGCTACAGGAATGTTGATGAACCATTTTCTTTTTGACACAGGTTTACAGGGTATGTCTGAGGACTATGATATCATACAAGCCTCATTGCATCAAGCACCAATCGGGGACAGACGCCCACAGAAGGAGCTTCACCATAATTTGCAGGTATTCTGTGCTGTAGAACTTTTACCTTCTGCTAAGCTAAAACATTTACAATTATGTTCTTCCGTCTTCATTAGCACTCATTTTATTTCAAGCTCCTTTAACAAAATATTCTGACGGTTATAACCATAATGCATGATCTTGGCTCAAATAAAATAACATTAAAGAGTTACTTTTATACTTGTGTAATTTAAATAGCAATAAATTAGATTGTAAGTTGTTTATACCAAGCAGAACTGTGGTATGTGGTTGCACACAAAGCAATATCCTCAGTTTGTAGAGCTCTAGTTTAGTGGTTGTTGAGTATCTCTGCCAGCCAAACCCCCTCTGTCTCCTAATTTTCAAAGGGGTAACGGAACTGTTTAGGTTGAAGGAAAAAAGAAATAAATTAGGAAAGTAATTAAGTGTATTGGCTGGAACCAGCAAGTGATGAATGTAAGTTCACACAGAGTTGATGGATCTACCCAGATAGAACATGTATTGTTAATCTGAGTCTTTCATTGTATATGTTATGTTTGATTGATCTCCACCAGGATGTGAAGGGTAGGTAGGGATGATATTTAGGAAACAAAGGTACCATGTTACTTATTCTTTGCTGTCACTAAGAGTTTAGTTCTCTGTTTTCCACTTGCTATACTCTACAATGTGACATCCCATGTTTAGAGAAACACTCCAGCCATCATATGCACATTAATGTGTTTGATAGCTGTGTAGCCTATTTAAATTTTCAGGTGATCCTTGTTGCAAATGCATGAAGGGATTGTGCGGAATCCTCTTACATGCATATGCCTCTTCCCCCCTTTCCTAACTGTTTGGCTTGGAGGAGATTTATTAAAATGATTTCTTTGATTTCAAAGGGAGCGATTCCCTGCTGCTGATTGACTGCTTTAATAGGAACTGCATATAAAAAAAGGAACATGGAGAAGTAATTGCCCTAAAGCCGCAGCTTTTCCTAAAGGTAAGTGTTTTTTTCCATGATGAAGAATGCATATTAAAGCACTTACAAAGTAGTTTAATATGCATTCTTCGTTGATGAGGCTCCATGTTGTTGAGTGGACCTTTAATCAGCCATATATTCATAGGATACCTAGGGAAATATATTGCGCATAATGCACTACCCCTCCAAGATAAATTCTTAAAAGCAACATGTGTCATCAGCCTGCCATAATCCTGAAAATCAGCATTGTTATTCGATGAGAAGAAGCTAGATCTAAACTGTTAATGCTTAGTGAAACTACAAACAATGTTAAGTTCAACTTCTAAAGCAACAATAAGTTTATATGTCAATTTACAGTTTCATGTACAAGGCTAACTTTAATTGGCACAATGTTTGTTAGTCTCCTTGCTATGTTACTGTACTAGTGCCCTGCCAAGTGGATGTACTTGGCAGGGCACTAAGACGACAAAACCAGCTGGTTTCCAGTCTATCATGGTCTTGGATGCTGCAGCAGAACAGGTAACCCTATCCCAGCTACTTTCTCCTAAAGTGAAAGGTGTTTCAGACAGAAAGGGGATTGACCACAAAGAAACCTAGATGTAGGGCATGTATGGGTGTAAATATGATGGAAACATAATTTAGTAACCTGCATAAGAAACATTAATCAGATTTACAAGAACACGGAAGAAAAGTGGGTGACTAATAAGCTTGTATTAACATGTATTAAGATCATGAATATTATTAACAAACCACTCAATATAACTCAACATTGTTTATGGTGCTTACTGTTCAAGTAAAATAATCTACATATTGGTAATCAGATATTTATATAAAAGGTGACGCTACCTCCATGTAGTGATATGTTTTTAACCTGTAAGGTTTCTGGATACGTTTTCCCATGAGATAAATATTTTGATGGTTTTTAGCATGCATGATCTACATTAAAATGTTGGTGAAACATTTGTTTCTCACATTCTAAATATGGAATCCAACTGTGAAAATAGATAGCAAACATCTTTGTAGGGAAGAACGGAAAATAGGATGTTTATGAGGCAGGAAATCCCTATGCAAATCTCTAAAAAGCATTACTAGAAAATTGCCCCCCCAGTATCTAGTAAAAAAAGGTTTGTATATCTGCAGCTACAGACGTGTGTGTCTTTGTAGCAGTTGTATATTTTTGTGGAGCTGTTCTATGATCTGTAGGTCTGATCACTAAAAAAAGAGAATGTATTTTTCAAGATCCATGGGAAGGATACCATCTTAGCGCCCATATCCATGGATGTGGAAAGTATAACAAGCAGATAATTCTAGCAGTGTTTGCCCAAATTGGTGGGGGTTTAATTTAGGTGTAGGCTTCTTAATAATGTCATGCCAGATATCAAATAATCACACACCAAGAGCAGTTTTTTTGTAAATGTTGTCTTCAACATGAGCGTTTCTACTAATGAAATAGACCCCATTATGTGAAGCCCCCATGCTTATGGCCATGCACCTAATTTAGCCCCAATGCAATCCACTAGTGACCATAGAATAGTCTTGCATGTATGTCGCAAGATGATATTTGATCATGGTATGTTTTTTCCTCAGGTTTCACATAAAATAATCACACAAATCTATTCCTGCATCACAGCAATGGGGAGGGTAAAATGCATGAAAGATTATTATTTACATCTCTGCATAATGAGGCATATATATAGTGTTGTTCATTTATTGAAATCCCTAGAGGTGCTCAGATAGGATGTGATAATGAACCTTGAAAAGTCACAGATGTGTAAGTCACAAAGCATAATTTAATTCTCAACATGTGAGTTTATAACAAATATGATCCTATTGTACTGTTCAGAATCATTTGTAGGCAGTGACCTTGTGAGGTCCAAGGGCAAAGGTAGAGTTTTAGCTTCAAGCCAAGAAATAGCCCAAGCAAAAAGGAAAAGTGATTGGTGAACCTTCCTGTGCAGGGCAGATGAAAGAATGCTGGCTAACTAATGGGGCTACTACTTAAGTCATCAGATTCTAGCACATGTCCATACGAATGTTGAATAGCCCTACTACAGTTTCCTTCTAGTACATTATGTCTGGCAGCTGTACCCATCATAAATATGCATAAAAAAGTAACAGTTTTTAGTGTTCAGGTTAAAGATTATCAGGAGGAACTAGAGTGTCTCGTGCGTTTAGCTAAAAGAAGAAAGGATATGGTAAAACTAGAGAGTCAGATGTTAAGATGTAATGAAAGGAAGTTTCACTTCACTGATGACAGGATGGTAGTTAAGTGGAACAGCCTCCCAGCAGAACACATAGAGGTTAATACAGTGAGGGAATTTAAACATGCATGGATAGATATAAGGATACTTTGAATAGAAGGCAAGTACAGCAGGAAATAATTGGCATACTAGATGGGCTAAAAGGTTCCTATCTGCTGTCAAATGCCACGCTGTCATAAACATAATACAGTTACAGATGCAGAGTAGGAGAACACAGAACAAAGAGCTCATAACTTTAAAGAGTTACCAGCAGTAACACCTCACTGGTTTTAATTGTAATTACTGAAGAACGACTTACTTCTAATGAGCTGAGGAAGATTGTTATATTTTTCACACACAGTTTAGTTGTAGGAGCGCCTTTTCCTCGTCATTTTTATGGAAGCATAAAGCAAATTAAGGGGCCCCCTGGGCCGATAGGGAAGGGGGATCATGGCTACACGCTATAAGAGAGGGGCTGCAAATACCCGTATGTCGCAGCTTTGGGGTATGAAGCTGGGAAAAGTGGGCATCACTTAGTAGACAAAAAGGGCAGGTGGGGGACCAGGTGTCACCTATGTTGGGAGGCTGAAGTTATGTTCAATGTCCACTCTGGCTTTGTCTAGGTCGTTGTTCTTTTGTAGTCACAGCTGCGGTGATGGTTCCCATTTGGGGTTGACTGGCAGAGTTTATTGCCCATAAAACTAAGTGCCCAAAAGGGCTTGGGTAGGCTTGTCTTGCAGGGGACTTATGGTACCAGTGGGGCTAGGACTCTTGTTCAAGGTGTTTTCTGAAGATCTGCCTGTCATGCTCCATAGATTGGCAGCTGGCAGGTTGTTTAACATTTGTTAGTCAATTGGTGTTGTTAGCCTGGGGAGGGGAGTCTATGTAACTATAGCTGTGGTAAATGACCTACCCGCACATTGGTGTTGAGTGTCTTTATTGGGTCAGGTGGAGTTAGCTTGGGCTATGTTATGGGTCTAAGGAGCCATGATGTTTTACAAAATGTTTAAAGTAAGTCACTTGCTCAAGAATGGAGCTGGTTAGGCAGTAACCTGAGCCAAGAATTACCATCCCAGGATAATTGAGTTCATGACTTCAGTACTTTTAAAATATTAGTAGCGGTGTTTTAAAATGAACATTCAACCAAACATTTGTGTTATCACTGAGCAATGCTGCTAGTCAGGAAGCAAAATCTAAATCAATATTTTAACATTAGATGGTGAAAGTGGGTTGTTTGGCACAGATCTGTAAGTATTTATTGTCTTAGTACCCAGGTCACCCTCCCTACATGGTCACAAAGCAAATAATGTTTATACAGAAGAAAGACCAGTTGCAAATTATAGCACAACAATCCATGGTTACCAATCCAACGAGTTAAACCTTTACAGTTTATCAGTACATGTGTTTATATTCAATGTCCCTGCACCAGATCAAGGCATGAATCAGATATTGGTTCACACACTGTCAGCTCTCCATTCATGCTGCCAGGTGCTTGGCCTCAAGTGTCCTACAGGCACTCAGCAGGAACATTGTAATTGTTCTGCATTTAAAACTGTGCCTAAGAATTGAAATAGCAACCCCTACCCCATAATTTTAATAATTAATGGAAGAGTGATGTCAAATTTATTGTGCAACGTTTGGTTCCACCATATAATGCCAACTGACATTAGGTAGCACCTCTGTCAGTTATATAAGTTTGTGAATCAAAAAAAATCTTTACATTTCCCTAGCCGGTTTGCTAGCTGTTTTAGCAAAGCCCAGATTGGCCATCTGGCACGACAGACAAATGCCTCTTACAACTCCACCAGTAATAACATATAATGCAATATTTATATGAAGCTGTGAAAGAAGACTACATATGTGTCATAGGTTTTGCTACAGTGCATAGATGAAGTTTTATTCTGTACCTTAAGAACACGTGGTAAAAGACAGCCCCGATTTACTCCTTATCCCAACAAATTGCACTCTTTAGGCAAATATTAAAGAGGAGCAAACAAGAAACTACTGTGGCAAGACAAACTAAACTAGATAAACGAGAGTAAAATGAACAATGGTTGTAACTGTATATACAATGACACTTCCCCTAATAGAGTCATTCTTTGAGAGTCTGTTCTGAAATACTAAGATCTGCAATTCCTACAGTTTTCCTTTTAATCAGCCATCATCATTGCATCAGTGGGGGTATTTAATATGCAGCACACAAGCTTTTATATGAAACAACAGCACAAAATGCTACTTTCACCGGAAAATACTTCCCTGCCACGTCGCACCTGCAGCACCATTGATGAATGTAGGGGCTTCAGGATTTTTAAAGACTTCTTTAAAAGTTGGTCCTTTGATACTGGCATCATTATCTTATGTTACTGATCTCTTCTCTAATTATTTAATACAAGGCATGCACCAGTGTTGTTTTCATGTAAAATGTCCCGCTTTGTGTTTAATTCATCCATAATACAATTTAAAAGCTTTGTGGATTAAAGACAGATTATTTCCTAATAGATTAGGGCATTCAACACAATTTAAACAGGAGACCAAGAATCGTGTGTTATGCCATTGCTCCTTTCACTGAGCAATGCTGAATGCTGGCAATATGCCACGCGTATGGTACTGACCTTTCAGGTGCCCTAGTATTAGCAGTAAGAATGTCAAATGAATCATATGTTCCTTAGATCCATGTGATTCTGTTTTCCTATATATCAATGTGTATATTTATATTATTTTAACTCTAAAGCACTGAGATTCTGCAGCCTAGCAATTGAAAAACTAAAAAACAAAAAGTTATCAGACTAATATATAAATCTGTAACACAGTCCATTTCAAACATTTACAGTAAATATAATAATCAGACACATTGTTCATAAATCCCACATACTCTGCACAGAAGAATGCTTTTTATATACAATAAGTTGTATACGTTTGAATCTGAATTCTTTGAACATATAGAAGAGTTGTTCACCCAATAAACAAATATGAAAGACTTTGATCTTGAGAATACTGTGGAAATACAGTGGATTTAGAAACCTTTAGATCCAAATGTCCTTTTAAAACCTACATGGAAAAGATTCCCGGTGGAAGTAGAACCAAAAAGGTGCAAAGTGCCTTAGTGCATAACAGTAACTGTGCATGCAAAATTCCCCAAAGTCACACACAGCAACAGGCACACAATTTCTACCCAACAGCATCAAAAAGAATCAAGCGTCTTTAGCTCACCCTCACGGCTTCCAGCAATATATTCCCCAAAATTCCATGGCAAGGTTCAAATCTTTGAGCATATGCTATAAGCAGGTAGTGCTTTAGCATCATTCAGTGACCGCGTGACAACGTAGAACTGCCCTTCTTCCAAAATAATTAGAGCCACACATTGCTTCTCCAACCGATTTCTATAAACATTGCCATATTTAGTGAAGTGATGATCAAAGCATCCATATAGCTGCCACGTGGTTGACTTAGGAAAACTTTAGAGTAATAAGATGTCTGCAAAAATATTATCCAGAGTTGTTTAAAAGGAATGAACTGCGATGTCTGGTTACAGTCGGGAAGAGAAATTACCTAGTTAAAAACACATAGGTCACGTCTGTTAAACAAGTACAAAGGGAATTCTGACCTTCAGCCAGCCTCTATGTTAGAGTTAATCCCATAATATATGTATAGGTATATGTGGTGTTACCCAGGTCTCAGAGATAATGGGCTTGATTATTTTACCTGACTAAATCACGTCTATGCCGTTCTATACACAGTATGAATGTCCTAATTCAATTTCCCAGACAAAAGGCAAATCACCGACCATTCACGCAGTGAGAACGGCCAAACCACCAATTGGATCAAATAAAAAATACAAAATGGGGTTGGAGTGTGCAGATTGTCATAAGAAATGCTGGTTAAAGTGAACTGGGGTAGACAACAACTTTACCAAAGAACCTATATAAACTCCCGAAGGACCTATAGACTTTGTAGGAGTATGGGCATTCATTAAGCTGTAACACAGTTCTAAGAAGCAGAGAAGATTTAGAGAGGGAGAGAGATGGGGAGAGTTGACATTGGAGGTATTTGACAGCGGGAAGAAGAAGAGTGTTGCATTTTTACAAATATCACAAACGCTGCATCTATAAACATTAACAAACACATTTTGTACATCTGACAGTCATGACAGCAGTTGTAATTACTTATTAATATGTAAGTAGTGTAGGAATTAGTGATGTGATAGATATCTTATGGTGCCTAACATGTTACCATTGAAAGGGTTAAACACCCATGGTAAAGTTTATGTTTGCTTGACTGCACATGTGCAGTGTGTTTAATTGGGTCTTGGTTGTCTACCTCATAGTTAAGTCAGGTCTAGTGTAGGGTTATCTATGGTTTCAGTGTAGTATTTTTTGTGTGGTCATACTGTGGGATGTACAGCTTTAGTCAGGCTGTTAAATTGCTTAGTGTGTTTTTAGGCCAATTAGCCAATTCACAACTGATGACATCCCAGGTATGTAAGAAAAAATGTCCCTACATGACCCATGATGTACCTAGTACGTCACAGCTTAAAACTGCACCCATGTCACTGCAATTGATGCAATTGCTGGGGGTACCGCTGCTCCTGACCTGAGTGGTCATTCTACATATGAGCCTCACGTTTTTGCACAGTGAGTAACATACATGGTTATCGTCAGATGACAAAATCGTTAGCGCATGGGATTTAAAAAAAAATAAATCATATGATAAGTGTTTTGATATTCGTCAGAGTCCTTTACATTTTAGCAAAACTGAATTTGATGAATTGTAAACACTAATACATTTTAGGTGGTGAATATATCACCTGCACTAGGTACTAAATTCCTGAGTGGATGTACAAGCTGTCAATCCATCTTTTTTTTGCATACAGCATTGACTGTGACTCCTTACACGAGCTAATAATTACTAATTAGTGTAATGCATATTTCAAGTCAGCATGGGGATTGGTCTAATTGTAAGCTTGTGAGCCGGGCTCTCTCCACCTAATGCATCGGTTTGCCTTAATCTGTCAATTCTCGTCTTGTCATACCCCTTGAATATATCTATTGTTTTAAGCGTTGCGGAAATTGTTGGTGCTTTATAAATAAAAGATAATAAATAATAATAATTGTAATAATTCCCAGCACCATGCATAGCTTCTCGTCCAAAAGAGGCCAGTGCACTAAATCCTGCAGTTGGTTTAAATATACTCTGTTTTTTGGAGTTCTTCTCTGTTAAGATCCCAAACTGGATGCTTTCCTTAAAAAATGCTTCCGTTTCTTAGGCCGTCTTTCATTGAGTTTTATATCATGCCAGTGGCAAAGATCAAAACCCAAGAATTTTGTAGTAATTCAGGTTTTTCAGCCATTTCAGATTAGGAAATTCTGAGTGGCACCTTAAAATATGTTTTGCATTTTTCAGAATATTCAACCATGATCGAAAGTGTTGCAAAGTACCTCTTTGGCCAACATTGTCCTAGATACACTTCTTGCACTCATATAGAAACCACATTCTCTGCATGGAAAGTCAAATTCTTTTGGCTTGTCATTCGTCATACACTTCTTGATTCTTGGAGCCACCAGCCTTTTGCAGAGAGAACTTCCACTCAGAGGAAAGGCATATGATCGCCAATTCGCTGCAACCTCAATGAGTCTCTACAGCGGAAAGGACTAAGTCGAAGCATTTCAGCTCACCAACAATGCATTACACTATATGCAGCCTTGTAAACCTGTGCGCAATTACAGCTGTGTTTGCCATGCATAATGCACACTTTAATACTTCTGGTGTGTTGTTTTCGTTGACCTTACCCTGAATCACGCAAGGCCAACACCACCATTTTTGCAAAAGCTACACAAAACTTGGTCGAGATTCCTATGTCCTATGTAGGATAACCAATAAGATCCTAACGTGTGAGCATTTTTACACTTAATTAACAATAAAAATGGGCCAGTTAGTAATGCAGTAATGCTTTGAGGGGCACATAACAGTTTGCCAGGGGGGCTAGACAGCGACCTAGTTGCTGTGCTCATTTCATTAGTCTATGTAGTGTACCAATGGCTTCCTGCAATGACCCAAATGACTAATAATCCAGCTTACAGAGTGCCTGTCCCCTGCCAGCCAGACATCAATATTCAGGAATTATGTGGTCGGCATTGACAAATTATTTTCCATATTGCATTACTGTTAACCCAATGAGTACCAAAGAACACCGGTTGCTCATTTTACCAGGAATAACACTTTTTGCATCTCACCAGCACATGTCTTTCATTAAATACCCAGAAGACATGGGTAGCTGACCTCCTTCACAGTAGTCAGTCCCAGAAGTGAAAAGAAATCCAAACTAATTATCTCTACAACAAGCTAATAGACATGTTAAATATACAATGACATTTAACAGCTGTCAAGTGGGAGAGAGAATACCTTCCCCGCTAACACCAAGCTCACAAATTGATTTGCTGGGGAATATTCATACTAAATTTATTCTTACAAAATGACACTAAAAAGAACTTTGCCTTGTTCCACCCACCTTAAAACATTTTTTTACTTAAATGACTTCATAAATAATATTATCTAAATACATTATACATTATGGTAATTATACCATTGTTGTCTATAACAGAACAATAGAAGGTTATACAATTACAACATTAACGCTATCACTACCAAAGTCTCTAATGCAGTCTTGATCCTCCAAGATGAAAATAATGAATCTGGTAGGTTCTGAAGAAAACTGTAATGGGGGAGACAGTCAAAAAGGAAAACTGTATGAGTAGAAGACATCAAGCATGGCATCCAGTTTGTAAAGACACCCTTTACTAGACACTTCACTCCCAGATTATTGACCCACGCTAGATTTTTTTCCGTGAAAGAGTTGATTATATAGCGTCATCAAACACCTTTCTGGCACATGAGTAAGGTGTAAATTTTTCTACCAAACTGGTCATTGCTATATGGATTCTGTGCTATATATTCCAATATCAACACCGTCTGATGATAAGTAAAGGACCGGGACAGAGTGTTGGCAATTACCAACTCAAACAGAACCCCGTAGAAAGCCCACGGGTGGAAGGGCACATATGCTTTTGGAAAAATCTTATGGAAATCAGAGCTGTCTTGTGGTTTTGTAGAAGAATGGACACTACAGAAAACCACCTGTGCTTGAAAACAATAAGCTGTAGCATGAGACAGAGACATGTACTATTATCTCCCAACCTGGCACACTAGTTATTGTTTCAAATCTAGCCTCAGATCTGCGTTTTAGTTCCAGAATAAAATTCTATTAAGGATTATTAGCACATGTATAACATGTTCACCAATCATGCTTTTTAAATGCCCCCTATAACTAAGTATTCAAAGTGTGTTTGTGCAGAAATGACAAATTACATAATCTCAAAGCAGAGACATTCTACAGATGTTAATAGACCATGAGCAGAAAGGATGCAGGTGGTTCAGTGCACCTGGCTCTTTATGACCGTTGGCTTGGCTGCGGCTACAACTGCAGTGACATCCATAATTCCACACGAGATACAAGCAATATCTTGTATTTTGTACCTGATTGCCCCTATAGACATTTGGGATTTTTTACATGGGAATTACAAATTCCACTATAACCTACACACACTGGCACATTCTGGGTTCTGTTCCCAAAGGTTCAATTTGTGATAGGCAGTTCCAAGACTAGCTTAACTTAGTTGGCTGAAACTGAACAGTTTGTTCATTCACTAAAGAGCAACTGACTGCCAGGTTGACCACAATCCAAGATAAATCTATTCACTGTAACCCTGCCAGCACATAGCAATAGCCTATAAAAATGTATTCACAGTAATTCAACTTGAGTTGTTAGCAATGAAGTTAAAAAAATGTTTCTAACTTTACAGAATCAATCTGATTCATAAGTCGGAGATGCTTTGACCCTGAACTCCACTAAACTCAATTCTCAAACTTGACAACCAACTCATCTAAGGGATAATAATAATAATAATTAATCAGTCCTTGGTCTCATCTTAGATGCCTATCCCATGCCGATCAAACACTTTTGGTGGAAGATTGTTTCACTTAACAATCACCCTCGCAGTAATGTAAAAAGTTGACACTGCTGAATGTAAGTGCAATTTTGGTGTAACTCACCATGATAGTCGGAATGTCCAACAAGACAGGATTCATCAAAGGTTTTGACTCAAGCAGGTGTAGTTTTCTTGTCTATCGAAGCATTGACCAATACAATACTCTCTGACGTACCCAATATCTCTCATCATATAAAGATTTGGCTGCACTCTCAATGGGGAACCATCCATATACTCCAACTAATTCAGTCCAAGACATATTAACAAAATCAAAAGTTCATCCACCGTATTGTACCAAGGTTTCGTAATCTTCAATGCATACTAGAGCCCATGTAACTACAAATGTGGTGTTCTGGGAGCTGTAGGCCAGCATCTGTAGGAATCAAATGAACTTCACTCTGATATTGAACTCCCTTCTGTTGACCTAATGTCCCACGACCCTCTTCCAGTCATAGGCAGTCTGGACGAAGCGTGAGTACCCTACAAAATGAAGAGTGCTGGTAATGCATTGTATTCATATAAAGCATCCTTCCTAGATTCCGCTATTAGTGCCGATGAAAACTAGCATATAATATTCAGGCCATTACTTAGAACATGCTATCTCTTTATCAATCCCGTAAGACAGTTGAGCAGAGTGACAGGGCTCTCTATCTTGATGTGCACCTTGTGTTATGTATGTAGCTTTCAACCACAACTGGTTCTATTGTAATATTAAAAACATCCACTCTCCTTGGGGAGAACATGTTCAGACTCCAAATATGCCAACCATAACAGCAGATGTTCAAGTATTTCATTGGCCTTTCAAGTCAAGCTAGAAGGAAGAGCATTGAGGAATAGATGGTCAGTAACATCTGTATCAACAGATGTATTTGTTATATTTTAATTTCATACACTGACTGAGAATGTGCATTTAAACACATAGTTCAGCTGTTTGTGCTAAGAGATGCAGTAAAACCTTAATTATTTGATGCCAAATTTAATTACAGAAATCAAAATGCCACAAAATAAATCATCAGATCAGAACATCCACATATCCCCAGTCTCAAGATATATGGCAAAAAGTATGGGTTGTTATTATCAATATATATATATATATATATATATATATATATATATATTAAAATATATAATATATTGCACTTTTTATTGTTCAGTCCCTTATAAGTGGTGCAATTAAAAAAGCAGCCAAGGCGACGCTGCCCTGGATTTAGCACTTTGGTCTATACGTGTGCTGTTTAAATTCTGCTGCACAATCCCAATTCCTGAATAAATTACATTTTAACCAAATTTAAGCAAAAAAGGTTTTCTGATAAAGTAAACTGTTTAAATAAATGTATGCACTTCAGGCTCCTGCACCCACCAGGGGTGCTTTGATTCCATGCACCTGAAGTGAATATTCATTTAGTCATTTTATGTTGTAAGCTGACATTCAGATAATTATGTTGTCTTTAAACTTGCTTGTTTTTGATTATGCTTAAGTTTTTTAAATGCTCACAAATTGCCTCTGTTTATCTTCTTGCTAATTGTGATTTGCCGTTTGCTCCATAATTAATAGGTTTCAATCAGGTACTTAATATTTCACAACAAAACTAGAAAATGGCTTAAAAAGTCTGAATAATTATCACAGCGTAGGTTTTTTATGGAGCTACAGGGCAGTCTTCATAATAGTCTCATTAAGTCAGGGGCGTCCAACATGCGGCCTGTGCCCGCGGGCAACCGATCTTACGCGGTCCACACCTCGAACCCTGCTACAAGAACCCTGCTACTTACTTGTGAGAGGGTCTTTTGTACTGCAGAGAGGAAGCGAAACTCAGCAGAGTTCACGTGACATCACATGACTCTGATCCAGTCCTGCTTCCTCTGTGCAGTACCAGAGAACGCAGAGGGAGGCCACGCCCCCTGCTGAAGTCTGTCAGCGGCATCAATGAGCTGCAGTGCAGGTAAGGGGGTGGGGAGGGTGTTTCAATGAGTGTGTGTGATTGAGGGAATGAATCTGTGAATGAAGGAGTATATGAATGAATGAGTTGAATGTGTTAGCAATCACACTCCTATCATGCCAAGTCAGCCAGTCCATGCTGAAACCTGGCTAGCTGCCCGAATTGTGTATTGATGCTGCCAGCAGAATGGGGTCTGCACATCACTTACAGCCACCCTGTACCTGCATGTACTGGCTGACTTGGCATGATAGGAGTGTGATTGCTAACAGCAATCACAGTCCCATCATGCCTAGGTTCCAGCATTTACTGGTTGGAT
>VKOC01000004.1:22789239-22817288 GCA_009364415.1 Spea multiplicata
ATTCATGATTACTGGGAAAGGTTTTCATGGCTTCCATTTACATTTATTGATTTTTTATTTCTGTGCATGACCTACAGAAATACTGGCGTATTGAACGTTTGTCATAAAGGTCTTCAATCTAATTTTGTGCTAATGATAAGTGATAAAAAGAGAGAGCAAAACAGAGAACCATAACATGGAGACAAGAAATATTTAATATGCAACATCTTGTCTTTAGCAGTGGCTCAACAATATTAAATGTTAGTTGACAAAAACGTACGTTTAATTACATTAAAAATATTTAAATAATAGGTAGTAATAGTTCCAAATCTTAAAGGACAAAGATCACAAAAAGAAAATATTTATACATTTTAACCCCTTGATGACAATTGCCGGTCCTGGCACGACACGTAAAAGCATGTGCTTTACGACAATTGACGTGCCAGGACCGGCACGTCTTTAAACGGGTGCAGACGTTTAAACCTGTACTTATTGCCCCATAATGGGTAGAAAAAAGCAAAAAAACATAAAAACATTGGGTATTTCTAAACTCAGGACAAATAGTAGAATCTTTTCAGCAGGTTTTTTCATTACCTTTTATAGATGAGTAAAAGATTTTTCAACTAAAAGTTAGAAACAGTCATTTTTTTCTAAATTTTTCACCATATTTTATAATTTTTTTAATAGTAAATAATATGATACAATCAAAACAATGTCATCTAAAGAAAGCCCTTCTTGTCCTGAAAAAAACAATATCTAATGTGTGTGGGTTCAGTAAACGGGAAAAAAGAAAATTACAGCTTAACACAAGCAGCGCAGAAATGTTAAAAAGGCCATTGTCACGAAGGGTACAAAATGTAAAATCAGCCTTTGTCACGAAGGGGTTAAGAAACTTTAAAATATACAATGTGTTCATTTCATTTATTAATAATACATGAGATACTGTACTGGCTTCCCATTACAAGAGGTCACAGAAAACCACATTACTGTGTAACTTCCAAATGTTAAGTCACAACGTCATTAAGACCCAGAGATCAATTTCCAGTACGGTACGAATGGCTATGTGTGGGGTATTAAATAACTGTGTAGTGTTAGAAAAGATAACAGTTTAAGTATAGCCTTCCCTGTTGAATTACATTAATAAATTGACTTACGTTAATAAATCGACTAACGTAATTCTTGAGTACACACAACATGAATAGAAATAGACTATGGTATATGGAATTAACCTGTACTCTGTTAACTGACCTTTAACACATTATATCTATCTATCTATCTATCTATCTATCTATCTATCTATCTATCTATCCTGGTATATGTGATAATGTAAAATACTAATGGTTAGTTAAATATGACATCCATAAAAAATGTAAGTTTTGTGAAATAAGCTATTGTGAACCTAAACCTAAAAAACGTGTACTTATAATTTATACAGCTGAGTTTTGTACTAGAATAGTGGATGCAGAAATACTTGTTGGCCTCCAGCATTCAACGCATACAAAGTATCTCATAAGACCATTGGGTAGGAATTTATGAGACCTACATATTTCAAAAAGAAAATCATGTTTTAGTTTTTTTTATCTACACCACCTTGTGCATTGTACTGAAGCAACTTGCAGGAAACCAGGCGGATTCTTCATAATAATACACTGCGCTAACTCAACTCACATACTAATGGACTCCTTGGTGAATAAACCAAATAGCAAATGTCATTGTGTAATTTCATTAGAATTCAAGGAAATTTCCTTCACTTGGAAACTTTTCTCTAAGATGAGGTTTTCCAACCCTGCCCTGTTCTTTCTGCGTAAGAACACATATTATCACCGATGTTAATAATATATACTTATATATTAATTAGAGAAATCATGTCTTATGGTACCGCCATGATCCTTGCATATCCACAGTTCAAAATTACATACATACAGTAATTAAGGAGTAATCCCTTCATGGCTATCACTGAACACACACACACACACGTAAAAATAATAAAAATAAAACTTGTTTTCATGGGAAAAAAAAGATGAAAAGCTTGAATAAATTAGTAATCTCATTTATGGTGATGATCAGCATACATGGCTGCTGCCGTATACACCAGAAATGTAATTAACGTATTGAAGTAATGCGCTCCAATAAACAGAGCGATGATGTGGAAGTGAAGGGCCTTTTAATGTTTGCTACAACCTATAGGTTTTCACAAATACAGCTAAGTCGAAACTAATGAACACAGAAAATTAATGAGAATGAATCAGAGAAATGAGAATCGTTAAAAACACTTGAAAAACAAAGATTTGCCTGTGGAAAGGATGTACATTTTTTTGCAGGTGCCTCATGTACAGTAAATACTCGGCCCCTGTAGTCTCATTCACAAAGTAGAATGGCTTGCTTTGATACAGTTATATACAGCATATATATGATTTTATAAATACTGTTAACAAATAATTGTTTTAACATTATGCTTATTGACTATTTTGACTAAGTTTTCTGATTTTATAAACATATAAGTGATGAGAATTTTCCAGTACTTCATCTTGTTCGCAAAAATTGCCTGGAATAGAACTAAATTTAGAACCTGTTTCCATGTATAAAAAAAGATCCACATAAAGCATCATTTTTACATGAGAGGATTTAATACTTCAGATACTAAAGGTATCATCTTTACCAAACTTGCTTCTTCTCTTTCTACGGCTAACACAGTACAACTCTATGCCTTTATTTTTGAACAAAAAATATTAACATTAACTGACACAAAATATAAACGATTTCACAATATTACGTCTCCTTAAAAGCACTGTAATTGTCTGTCATATTACTTAATGGAAGTGTCTAGGAATAAATAAAGTATTCCAAGCAGGCAAATAAAAAGATAAATGTAGACTAGATTATTACATAGTACGAAATGATATATTAAATGAACATACTTCCACGCAATATTACTTTCAACGTTTACCTGTAATCATCCTTGTTGCTATGTTATAACATATTGTAAAATCAGATATTATTATGACAGAATGATGTTAAGGGGTTTTTTTTAATGTCTTTTTATGAGATGATACTTTAATATGAATTTCCACCTCCCAAGAGGTGATCATTCCTTCTGAGTCTGTCTTTAATATTAATCCCGTGAAAATATCACTTTTGCACGTGCCATAATGTAAGGGTTCTAGCCCGTTAGTTAATCTTGATATCCTCTGGCATTTAAGACACACGTAAAACGGATTATTTCAATGAAACAGAAAATGAGGATGAGTCAGTGCGGAAAATGGTGGAACAATGGTGGAGGAGGGGAGCTTGAACTGCTGATCTGCAGCTTCTACCTTGGGCAAGGGCTTTATTTTTTATTTTCTGTTTCTGAAGAATGAATATTAAAGAACACACAAAGTACTTTAATGCACATTCTTCCTTTGTGGGACATAAAACCTTCCCTTTAATAACAGTCATAGAGAAATCTTTCGGGATTGCCAAGGCACTAGAAACCTGCAAACTTTAAAAGAATGTAACAGCAATTTAAGTTTAAGCACCTTAATTCAGTATATCAAGGATATCACACAAACCTCTGTATCTCAACTCTCCTCTTTCCCCTTTTATCTCATTAGCCCCCCCATTTTCTTCAAATCTCATTATCTCATTCCTTAATTGTAATTATATCTCTTTTTTCTCAATATCTCTACTTTCTCTTTTTCTCTCCCCTTTGTTCTCATTTCTCCTTCTTCTCAATAATTCTCCCTATCTCTGTCCTTGTTGATTATCTTTTCTTTTTGTTGTTTTCCCTGCAACCTTCCCCATCTCTCACCTTTTCATTATCCCTCTTCTCACTACAACGTCCCTTTCTCCCATCTCTCTTTTTTTTCTCATTATCTCCCTTCTCTTTCTCTCGTGTGGTGAGTGTGTGCAACGTCACTGCTAAACGCTGGAAAATTATATCATATACTCTCAGCATCGCTGAGAGCAAGCGCTGGCACAACTACCATCACAGTTCGGTGGCAACATAGGAAGCCTGACAGATGGAAGATAATCACTGCCCTATATAAAAATGCATTATTTGTATGGATATTCTGTATAGTGAAGTGATTTTATGGCAAGTCATGAGCAGGGCCAACGCTGGGTAGAGCAGTCTGTCTCAGAGAATGGGCCCCCACGTAGTTCTGCACTCTAGGCTGCTACCTACCTTGCCTATAGAGGGCGCCAGCCCTGTTATAAATAAAAAGTAGTCATAATATCAGGCTTGTATAAATAGCCTTTCAAAGCCCACAAGAGTAGAACCTTTATACCTTGCTTACCAATGATGATTTACCGTGTTTACATTATTATTTTTTCCTGAGATTTTTCTACTTTCTCTTTACGTATATATAGACGTCAGACACATTTTGAAATCATGGGTTTGCAACTCAAGCACTTATCCTTTACTTGCTACTGAAATATCAGTTGTGGATGTTAATTTTCCTCTCTTTTTCAGTCATTTTCCATTATGGTTAACATTAAAAGTAAATTAGTATAATATATGCTCACCTGCTGTATTTCACAGTGGGACAGAATATGGGAAGTGTAAATTAACTGATCAGGCTGCAGCTACTAGTGGATTGAGGCATTTAATTGGTAGAATACATTTGGGAAATATACAAAAGAGCAGTGATGTAAAAATGACACAGTATGCCATGTTTTTGATTACAATTTTAAATATTTATCTCCCATATGCATACAGTGACAATTGTTGAAAAAAAATATTATTTTGTGTCTAAAGTGGGATTTGCACCCAACAGGGGAAGACTGGGGATTACCAACAAGGCAAGACTGAGGATTGCTCAGAATGTTCAACAGATCTGGAATGGTAATCTGGCACACGCTGCAAATACACTTTGGGCCACTGGCTGTCAGCACTCGATACTCACTCCAGCAACAGATCTGGTAATGCAGTGTATGGCCGATAGCTGGATATGCCTGGTCACATGCTACGTGATCATAAAAACATAACATGTGGCCACACGTATATGTCAGTAGTCCGCACCTACGCCATCAGGCGGCCACTGACCTTACAGAACCAGGGCCGTATTAATTTAGGAAAAAAAGAAAAGCCCTGAATATAAGACGACCCTATAGGAAAAAAGTTTTACTAGTAAATTATTAATTCATGTAACTATTTTTTCGTTTGGAATAAAGCTTATGATTGAGAAAAATTATTTTTTTTTGTTTTTATTTCCCTTTTATTTCCCAACCTAACCCCCCAATGTTATGCACATCTGCCCCATATATATGTCTTATACCACCCTATATTCCACGCTGCCTTCCTCAAATGCCTTATACCCTCCTATATGCCACTCTGCCTCCAGAAATGCCTTACACCCCTATATGCCACTGTGCCCCATTATATGCCTTTTAACTCCCTATGTGCCACTCAGCCTCCAGAAATGCCTTATACCCCTATATGCCACTCTGGCATATAGGGGGCTAAAATCCATATCATGGGGCAGAGTGGAATATAGAGGGGTATAAGGTATTTCAGGAGGCAGAGTGGCATATAGAGGGTTAAAAGACAATCTGGAGGCAGAGTGGCATATAGGGAGTATTATATGCCACTAGTTTCTGAGCCACAGCCCAGCCTAAAACCTACCACATGAATGTAGCACCAACAAACCGATAGAAAGGGCCCTGGGACCACCAATATCAGCAAGCAATTGTCCCACGGTGCTACCTTTGCCCTGAAACAGCTTGCAAGTGCCACCTTTGCCCCCAAGCAGCTTATCAGTGCTATCATAACCCCAAACAGCCTGTCTGTGCCATCTTTACCCCTGCTTGTCAGTGCCCTAAACAGCTTATCTGCACCATCATTGATTTTAGACAGCTTGTCTGTGCCATCATTGCTCCAAACAGATTGTCCCCTTGCCCCTCAATATACGCTCTGCCACACATACTGTATGTAACACGCAAACACTTACACATACACATATATATGCTCACACACTTACACATAAACATCTATGCTAACACAAAAACACACATTCATGCTTGTACGTACAAACACTTTCACATACACATTCATGTTAACACACACTTATACTTAGACATTCATGCTCACCAGTGGCGTCGCTACAGGGGGGCAAGGGGGGGCAACCCTAGGTTAATCCTTGCCCCCCCTGTCGAGTTTGGAATAAAGTCGCAATGCGACTTTAAATCCCGTTTTTGTTTTTTTTTAAATTTATTTTTATTAATGTGGAGGAGAGAGAGGGTGCAGCCCGTGTAAGATCGGCAGCCAAGGCAACCGATCTTACGCGGGCCGCACCTCGAGCCCTGCTACTTACCTGTGGGAGGGTCTTCTGCACTGCATAGAGGAAGCGGAAGCCAGCAGAGAACGCAGAGGGAGGCCGCGCCCCCTGCTGAAGTCTGTGAGCGGCATCGAGGAGCTGCAGTGCAGGTAAGGGGGTGGGAAGGGTGTTTGAATGAGTGGGGAGGGTGTTTGAATGAGTATGAGTGTAAGTGTTGGAACCTAGGCATGATGGGACTGTGATTGCTGCTAGCAATCACACTCCTATCATGCCAAGTCAGCCAGTACATGCTGGGGGGCAGCTAGCTAGGTTTCACCATGTACTGGCTGACTTGGCATGATAGGAGTGTGATTGCTAACAGCAATCACAGTCCCATCATGCCTAGGTTCCAGCATTTACTGGATGGAGTGTAAGTGCTGGAACCTAGGCATGATGGGACTGTGATTGTTGTTAGCAATCATACTCCTATCATGCCAAGTCATATTGTTAATTTTTTTGTCCAGTTGTGGTGTGTTACCTACTTAAAAATGTGAGTTTTTATTATTATTTTTAAAGGTGGGGGTCAGTTTTGACTAAATGAACTGTGAATGTTTTGGTCCAGAATTTTCATTTTGGTGCATCCCTAGAATAAATTAAAACTATTTAATTTTTATCCTGAAATCCTGAATTTTGTAGTCACAAAACTTCTAGCGCCCAGAAATCAGTGAGATGAAAAGTAAAGGTTTTGTGTCATTTACTTTATTTTAATCTGCATTTATTTTATTAAAGGCCATATTTTCTCCCAGTGAAAAATGAGTGCGGCCCGTGCACCTATACAATTCTGATAAAGTGGCCCACTGCAGAAAAAACTTGGACACCCTTGCATTAAGTGTTATTAACCCTTTACTTATTTTCACAATAGGCAATAGTGACCAAAGAGTTATTAGCCACAAGATTTGTGTGATCTTAACCCTTTCAAGACCGGGACGTACCTGGTACTTCCGGGTCACGGGTCACCGGCAGACCGGGACGTACCAGGTACGTCACAGCCTTTACGCGATCCAGCGTCGCTTTGAACGCTGGGATCGCGAGGGGCGGCTGCTACTGACCGCTGGGTGTTCCCAGCGATCAGTAGCAGCCACCCCCCCTCAATTCCGTGCACGTGATCGCTTTTCAGCGAATCACGATCACGGAATTTAAATATTTAAAAACATACTGCGGTCTTCAAGTGAAGACGCAGTATGTAATCGGCGGTCCGGAAGGGGTTAAAAAAGGAGCGTTTGTTTGCATGGGGAAAAAAGGAAATTCTGTAGTATATCACCCTGTGTTCCTTAAGGGAAAATTCTTCCTTGATCTCTATAAAAGGTAAAGAGAACTAGACATGTTTTACATTTGTTTATATATACAGTATTTCTATATATATATTTTTTAAACTCCCTCTGCTGTCCTTTAGAGATTATGGGATCTGTCAGGATGTCAGGTTTGTGCTTCAATATCTAGGTTTGTTTCGGTAACATAAACTCCTTATAATCAAACTCATTTGTAGGTCTCCGGATCTACGCGCCTCTCTAAATCTAAATTCCCAGAAACTGCAGTAGCTGACTTTTCCATTGTCATGGGACGATATTTATGCGTTTGAAAGTTACATTGTAACTGAAGTTCATCTTAGCTATAATTTTGTCAATTGCAATTTTCAAGTGTTCTTAAATACAACTAGAAAAATGTGGTTGCTGAAAATTGTTTTAAATACAAAATATTAATATTAGCGAGAAGTAAACCAGGTTTTTTATACTAACATTAGTTGTACAACACAACACAAATAATAATAATAATAATAAAATCAAAGGAAGTATTATGAGTAGTAGTCTTATTATTAATCAAATTAAAATTGTGGTTTATGTACAAAAAGAGCAGCGGTTGCAGACAATAAGTGAAAAGTGATCATTCTGGGGGTGACTTCCCAACAGAGACATTAGTGCTTTTGTCCAAATGGGATCCATGGCCAGATGCAGCACTTAAATGTTTGTGTATAGCCCTCTCCTTATTTAAGTAGCCGAAAGGTTCTGCTGTATTAAATGGAAATTACTTTTGCCTGCAGAAAAAGCTTCAGAAATACATGCAGCTGTTCAGATTAAAAAGTTGGACAGCATTGAACTAATGAATTAAAGTACGTAACCTGGGAAATTGCCAATTCCTACGGAAAGTGAATTGTGAGCTGCCTTGAAAATCTAATTACTGGACCTAGAAGAACTTACAGCAAACTCTGGTGCCGTAAGAGCCAATCACCATGCCATCGCACGTGTAACGCAATGTGTGGTCTACTTTGCAATAAAAAAAATGACAAGTAGAATAAAGAAGTAGTGATCGAGAAGAACCATATTATGCTCCAATATAATACATTTAATAGTGTGTACCCCTGCTATATACTCATTAATAAAGGATCGAGGAACTGTATCTATCATATGTTAGTATATTTTTTCTTAATATCATTAACACATTAATATTGTTTTTTAAACATACTATGTTGTTTTCTTTTTTTAAAACAATTTTAGTTTTTTCAGAATATAATACAGATCCATTTTAGTCATGTGTATATGTAAGCCCAATCTAGTACGCAAACACCCTGACTCCTTTTCATACTGCCTTGTGGTAAGCTATAGAATCTCTCTGTCTCCAATATGGATTTATTATTTCTATGTATGATCAGAAATGAGATAGCCTTTGACTTGAAGATGCTCTGGAACAGATGTGTATTGGAAGGATGATTGATCTTGTAAAACAACCTCCTACTGTATGTCATAATATGTGAATTTTTAAGGTTTAAGAAATGGCTCAGTCTTAATGACCCAGGAGGACACTGAGCTAAATGAAAATTTATGGAGGAACGGATTTCATTGTAAAAATAGGATATCATAATCATTGCTGTAAAGGATTAGCTCAGTGTGGTCAGCAGGGAAAGTCACCCAAATTATTATTCAACTAACAACAATGGCAGCCTCCAGGTCTGCAGATAAAGGACATTTATTGGAAGAAAATTAAATAAAACCAAGTTTTCTTCAGTGCCAAACCACATTACTTTATACAATGCTCAAAAGGAAAATATTAAATGTTCCCACTGGCTTTTCTTTTTAAGTATATAAATTAAGGGGTTCTTAGAACTACAGAATTGCTTTAAAAAAGGCTTTTAACAGATCCGAGACACTATGGTGTCATGCCAGAAAAACCAATGGTTTATATACTGAAAGGACCTATTCACAAAGATCCAGGTGATAATTCCCAGGTGAAAATAATGAGCAATCACTGGATCAACAATGTAAATAAGGAAAATATTTGGGATAATATTTAATGAACAGGGTACTGCACAAATGGTGTAGAGAAGGAGAGTCATTTCTCGTGAACAAGTTTAAAGAAATTGTGTTAGACAAGATCATTATCATCTATCCCAACAAGTCCTTGATTAGGATAGAAACAGTGTCTATGCCACTGAAACATACATAGGATTTGCTCTTTACCTGTCAATCAATAATCCTAGCTTCTCGTTGGGGATAACTGTCAAGTTTCCCTGCTATGATGTCATTAATGATATCGTAAAAGCTTACTTGCTTGTTATGCGTTGCAGCTGAGGTCTCGGCAGAGAATTGTTAAGTCAATTATTGTGACATAATACCAACTCCTCACAGAGAGATAGAATTCATTTTTCTCAAGTGTGTCTAGAACGTGGATAATTCTCTAGATAGCGTGTATTGAATATAATTAGAATGAAATGCTCTTGTTGGCATGTAGATAATTAGAGTTGCCTAAATTTACAGAACAAGCTTAATGCAGTCGTTAGCACACTAGATTGCAATATGCCCTTTAATAGAGAGATAGGGCAACCTTTGATTAATGTGGTAGGAAAAGGTTGTACATCTATGGCAATAAACACCTTGGGTTTCTGTCACCACTGATGACTGAACTTCAACAGCATCTTCCCAGAGAGAATAAAAACATGTGCTCTGTTCATATGCTTTTAGTGTTTATTTTTCACGGTTTGAAGTTGCTTTCCAGTTACATTCAGTAACAATAAATTTTATGCACTTGAAGAGTGTACACATTCTAGAATGCTTGTGTCTTTGTGAGAGTATGTGGGTGCTGACCATTGTGTTGTGAATGTTTGTAGTATGTAACATAACAATGTGACTTGCAGAAACAACAGTTGAGGAGAGCCCTGCTCAAACGACCTTACAATCTGGAGGAATAAAGACTTTTGGGTTTTTCTGTAGACAGCTAGACACCATACATTAATATATCTAGGTTTCTTGACGAAGATGACTAATATTGCTCTTTTGTTGATTGTTCTGCTTTTTAAATGTAGAAAGAATAAATACACTTATAGGAGCGGAGTGATAGTTTATCCTTGGAAACGTATTTAAACGTTAATGCACTGAATACAGTAGATATTTTTTCTTCGTAGCTGTAATTTGTGTTAAAGGCAGCCATGTGAAAAGGAACACGGGTCTCCTCACGCATACATAGAAACAGTACTCGGAGGTGTGCACTGGGTCGTTTATGAGATTCAATATTTTTTAATTGCAAATTCAACAAAGCATAATGTGTTGTATTTGTTGAATGAAAACAAAATACTGCCCAAGGACAGATCATGGTTATTTTACTTTTCAGAATATTGTGCTATCTGCATGGCTACACTGCTAAGTGGGTTGTAAAGTATCAGAATAGAAAGAGGAGAGAAGGGATCTAGATTTATGATGGCGGAACAAAAAAAATGGGGAAACATTATTTATTTATGCGCCAGGGCAAGAAACAGATGGGAAGTGTGAGTGATGCCACAGAACAAAGCATCAAATATTTAATTAAGGAAGTCAAGATCAGATTCCAGTAGGAAGGCTTAGAGTGAATCCATCACAAAAACATCATCAAAGAAAAATATGCATTAATTACAATTTCTGGGGGGGCAGCATTGTATACGTAACTGAAGCCAGTACTCTGTTTAATAAGAAGGACATTTTTCAGCTTTCTCCTTTATGCATGGACTGTAGTGGGAACCCCAAGCGTATGCTGAAATATTCTAGGTATTTTGAGTATTTTTAGTTCAAATGATCTATTTTATAAAAGAGATAAAACAGGTAGGAGAGTAACTAGATCACCACAGCACATCTCCAGCTGTGCAAACCTCTGGATTCAAAATAAGACTAGCCAGTGGTTGTAGTTATTTTATTAATGACCGGTCAAATTAGTACTGTAAAGTAAATCATCACTGTCGTGATATGTTGACATTGGTGTATCACAAAAAAGGTCTTTTAACCTTACAATAAACAAGTGGTGGGTAATTTATTATCATCTTTCATTATAGAAATGAAAAGTTAAACATGTTGTAATATTTTGTCACAAACTGTATAGGTGTGTTTAGATTATACCATATGTAAGTAAAAGAAAAAGGGAAAATGCACATTTTTCACTCATGGCATCCTTTGTCTAATCGAACTCTGATCCCTGGTGTGTGGGCAAAAGCCATAATATAAAAAACAAAAACTGTCTGCGCTTCTCACCCTAATAAAGTTGGCAACAAATATATAGACATAATATGAATGAGAGGTTTGGTTATATGAATTGGCCAAAGCATATTTTAGCTCACCCGCCACGTCAAGGCACACTCTCAATAGCCATAATATGTATGGAAATTACGGGGGGTGCAGGTGAATGGGCAAATGTAAATGGGGAAGATAATTATAATTTCCATGGAGAATACAGTATTACACATAGTTACATTCTATTAATAGGAACCCTAATTTTAGATGAATATTTCTTGAAATTCCAAATTCATTCACAGACCTCAGCATATACTATCTAGGTTAAAGAATACATAGATATACATTTCGTTTGTACTATACAATGGCTAACAATGTCCAAGGTTTTTTTTTTTCTTGAAAGAGAATTTCCATTCCTGTCTTGAGTATTAATTTCCCAGTTACCTTGGAGACTGTAAACCATTTACCTTCTGGATGCTAAAACTTGAGTAGTCTGTTGTAAACTGATCAGCCGTGCGTGACAAATATGATTCTATTTGGATTATCACTTGCGTTAATATCGTGTCTCAGGGTTCAATTTAAGCATGTGCTTACTGTTTCCCAGAAACAACCTTTAAAGTGAATCAAACCAATTCAAGTATTCATTTTTACCATAACTGACCTCAATGAATAGAATGCATGGTAAATGGAAGATCCAGATAAATGACCTTAATCTGACAATTTAAAAGGTAAAAAATAATTTATGGTCTATCATGTATATCTATATAGATATATAGATATATATATATATAGTGGGTAGTAGAAGTATTATTAGGGGAAGCACTCCATCTACAGACTAAGAACCTGAGACAGAGCCATGAAGTGCTTGTTGTTCCCTCGAGAAAATCTCATGGCTGGCTGCCGGATTAATACGCACAAGGGATGTTGGGTAAGGCACATGCCATGCAAATAAGGTCAACAATTATCACCTTTGCCTCTATATCCACTTTATACATGGATCCCTTCGTAATTGACCTTATTTACATATGCCTACCCAGAATCCCTTGTGGTTGTGGCAGCACCATGAGATTTCTGAGGGAAAAAACAAGCCTTCTGGCTTGTCTGGTGTCTGTAGATGAGTGTGTAATAATGCTTCTACTACCCCTTAAAGTTATTATCCAGGTTATTGACTTGGGACTGTACATTTTGCCTCTCCCTCATCCCTGCATACACCCAGGTCCTGAGCAATAATCTGTTCCTGCACAGGGTTACTTACATCTCTCAATCTGTCTTTGAATTTTAGCTACTATGATATTGCCCAGTAATAAAGGACAATCTAACTCACCACAATAGCCTTGTATTATACGAAGTGACAGAGTTAAATACACGTTTAACCACTCAGCCCAGTAGTAATAGGACTCATGGCTCATCTTTCTAATTCTGCAAAGTCTCCTCTTGCAGACAGATAAAAATCTTTCATTATCCAACATTTTGGAATTCATCTTCATTCTGTTCACCTGCAAAGCAGCCAAGTATACTGAAACACTATAAAAGGTCTCCATAAAACAAGGAGGAGTTGGAGACCACCCAGTGGTGAAGATGATCTCTATAGGAGATACCGGTAGTAAATAATGCTATGTTTATCTGGAGTTTGCTACAATTCATAATGGGTGACCACAACTGTCTAATTTCACCTTTAAAATGCTGGCATTAAACTTGATTTAGGAAAAGGACACCCACATTTCAGCAGTATTTATCCAAATTTGGATGTCCTATTCAAATGTTTTGTTGAATCCATTATACCGCAAATGATCTAATGCAGGTTTGCCTAGTAAAGGTGGGTGTGCTGACAGGGTCATAGGCATGAACCCACCTTGGATCATCCAGCCAATTTTCCCTCAATCAACATAAGTCCTCAAGAAAGCCATTTACGATGAACGTACAGAAAACATTATTGAGAAGGAGGATGAGTTCTGCATTTAGTTTCTGTCTGTCGTATGTTCCTTTCCCGCTAATGATCCTCTCTAAGTCAGACAATAGCAATTGTCCATATGGACATGCCTAGTGTTATTGCATCAAACACTGTTTTCTGTTTGTTCTGTTTATTATACAGTGCTGTAAAAAATAGAAACATAGTTGGAAATATGATACGGTTTGCATATTTCCTTGTCTACAGAAAGACAAGTGCTCTCTTGTCAGCCATCTGAAAATGCTCTTATGGGAATTCGCTTATATACAGGTACTGGGGGAGCTTCTAAGACACCTTTTTATATAATTGTGTATTACTTATGTTAGGCATAATGAAAGTGTAGCTGGCTTTTAATTATTTTTCCTATCAAAATGACAATGCAACTCCAACTCAAATTATTTCAGCTCTTCATTTTGTTCTGGAAAACATTTATAGAACTGCAATTACTCAAGATGACCTTTATCAATCTTTTCCAAAAAGAAAATGTAGCAGAGGGATACAAATCAGAATGACTACAAAACCAAAAATATATTCCAAGACTTCACATAAACTCCAAGAAGAAAATACTATAGCTGATAATAGAACTAGTGTAACTAATATACACTAATACATTGTAAAACTGCACTACATAGATGATTGGAGGTCCATACACCAAAGCCACAGCTGCCGCTGACTCTCGCATCTTCGCAGGAAAACCATGTTGGTAGAACCATCGTTCACCCAAAACCAGTGGTTAAGTAACAATGACCCAGTCATTATAGCAGTCCATTGCTGTCCTTTCCCTTAAAAAGTCCCTGCTGTCTTTCCTAGAGTCGCCGGCACTAGTAACTGAATTCCTAGAGTCTTGCAAGATATAAGCCCTTAAAGAAGCCAGATTGCTTTCTGGAAAGGCATGCAGCATTCTCTTTTTTGACCAAACCTCTCTGTTTTTCCAATAATCTTTCTTACCAGTGGAATCAGATATCATGGATGCTATAAGATGTAAACCTCAGTTTTACAGTGGACCGGAATTAATTTGTTCCTTAGTGGATCTAGAGCAGAGCTAATCAGACAAACAAGGCAATTACAAGACCAGTGTCTATGGCTCTGTCATAATGTAGTCTCTTGACAACTATCAAGTCCACTGAATTCTAGCTAAATTTGCTGTACAATCTCTAGAGGTAAACTTTCCAAAACACCATATCAGTTGGCATTTAGCTCAGTTGAAGGCACTAGACACCTTGTGTTTAGACTCCCTTGGATAGACCAAGGATGCAGGATTGGCTCCTGATGACCAGCTCAAGTATTTCTGTATTTTTTAATATTAATAGGAATCTTCCCAGGCACTTTCTGATATTGCTCTGCTTGACAGCAACGATCCTCATCAATAGAGGGAACAATCCTCACACTTATACAGAAGAAATATAGGCTGGGGGTACAGCATTCAGCAACTGGCGCTGTCAGTCCATTGTGAACAGAAATCCAGAAACGAAGACAAGTAAAATATATGAGGATGGCACACAATGTGAATTCACGGCATGCCTAAGCTGAGTTTATCGGACACAAACATTTCAGGGTTAACTGTCCATTTGTCAGTGTGCTAAGAATAAGCCTAAGAATATTCAATCAATGCCCTTGAAGATTCACGCTCCCTGTGTGGATAGCCCCAAATTTAATTTCTTTCTTTAGTTTTTAAATTAATTCAATGAAATTTTTGTCGTGAGTGCCACTTATATCAAATACTTTATTCTGACAGATGGGATAAATACTATTAGTTATGGAAATCTTTTAAGCGCCCTTGTTAAAGATGGTGCATTAGACATTAGCGTTTAACCTTTCCTTGTGTCTTAATACAAACCGCTTGATATCAACAGCTCAGAGATACTTTGTGCTTTGTGAAAGAAAATAAGTTAAAGAAAAGAAATCTGTTGCAAAATTGCTTAAATTCTCATCTGGCAATTTACAATCTTTCATCTTCTCCTACTTGTTAAAACAAGGCCTCAAGTCACACATGCTAATGTAATTCATTGTTTCCACTGTACTGGAAATACAAACTGTGTCAGCCTGCCCAAATGGTTTATACAACTCACTGAGAATTATCGCAGAGAGTGTTGAAGTGCTGGAACAGTTCCAGAATACTTTTAATGCTGCTAACATTTAACACTAACATACCGTCCATGGTAAAGATTAACGCATTTCCCTTATAGAATGCTTTAATACATGGAAAAATTGACATTTTTTTACTTTAATCTAATTTTTGTAAGTGCTTTGTGGACCATTTAACAACATCAGTCACATGGATTTTTAAAGCATTAGCCAATGTCTGGAACATATATATAACGTCTTCATTTTAAAGCCAGTTAATCATATAGAAACGATACAAACCCCTGTCTGGCTTCCTGTGCAAGAAACCTATAAACTTGTCATCCAGTGTTGGGATTTTCCGCTCATGATCTCTTATAGTATGTATATATGGATTTGATAATATATTATTTGTTTTTCAGTGGATAGGGCTACCTGCAACTTTTAATTTGGAAGGCTGCAGGCGAGGGAAAGTGAGTTGAATGGAAACTCACATGCCCTTGCTTAAAACTAATCAAAAACAAATGGAATGGAAAGAGAGTGGAATTGTTCCCCTTTTCCCCCACTCATTATTACCCCTGGTAATTTTTATTACAGGCTTTCTTACAAATGTATCTATGAAAATTACAAGGGTGCTTTCAGCAATGAAAATTGACAGCCTGCTATAAATTTGATCCATACAGTCCTTAATGTATTATGCATGTATTATTAGTAGTAGTTATTAAATTATATACATATATAGTAATGATCATTTTTATCATTATCGTTGTCAGTAATTCTGTATATTTGACAGATATGTGTTAAGCTTGCACTTTAGGTTTGTTTTGAATCAAGGGGATCTGGACACATTTTGATGGCTAGTTTAGCTGAATTGAAGCTAGCTACTTTAATCTCAGTTGATTACCCAGAGGTTTGCTTTGATTTGCTTAGTCAAGCAGTTATTTTTAACTGAAAACAGCGTTCATTTGATACATGCCTTGAATGTGTATCTGTGATTGACCAATTAGCACATGCTAATTGTGTGTCCGGGAAGCTGAATCAATGATTACATGGTAACAGAATACCTCTCATTCTTTTTTCCAGCAAGAGTACAAAAACTATATGTGTCATTAAATCTGGCCCAATGTATCATATATTTATGCAGCATATATAAAAAAGCTAAGCATAATATTGTGTTTGAATCTAACTATTCTATACTATGAAACATATACATGTACGAACCAAAACAATATTCACAATAATGTTATATCACAATTATAATTCAAACTGAGACCAACCTGGGGAACATAGACCTCTTTAAATACCTTGTTTTTAATGAGTAACACTTAGCTGGTAGCATGTTGAACATGGTGAGGTTATTGGATGTTATCAGAATAATTATCCATAGTACAATATGTGTAAAATAGAATCTGCCTTAAACAGATCCCTTAAAGAATACACACATAATGCAACAAACCAAACTAATTAAATTATAATTTAAGACAAGAAAGGATACTACTTACTCCCACTCCTTCCGCCGTGCCTGGGGCGTGCTTTGCATTTTATGTGCCTCATGGGCTTTGATGATATCCTTCTGCTCTATGAGGCCTCCTCGTCTTCGCTTAATTATATGTGGGCTCAATGGAAAATCAGCATCCATTCCAGTGGCCACCTCAAACATACTGCTCCCTTCAAAAGGGAAGCTAGTCTCTGCTTCACGAGCACGGAGGTCATACAACGCATCGTAGCTTGCTGTGCGGGAAACTAGAGTTTCTGAAAGAGTCTCAGGCTCCAGAAGAGAACAGGAGTGGGTGGACTGTGTCAAACCCAATCTGTGCTTGCGCCATGTCTCTGCTTCCGGAAGGGCTAAGACATACCTTTGTGTGTCAGCATCAAGTGCTGATATCCCTAGTGTGCTGGAGTGGTCAGGTTCGGTAAGGGTATGAGCACTGGTCGAACAGGAGCTTAATCCCAACATCTTTAATGCCATCCGAACGCATCTCTCTGCAAGAAAACACAATACAGAACAGTATGTAAGTGGCTAACAGCTCTGAAACAAATTATTCCAAATCATGGTTAACACATTCTACCTCTAAATACCAGATTGGCAAAAACAGCTATTAAAAAGGAAAGGAAAAATGCGATTTATGTAGGAGGTGGAGAGGGTTAAAAATGTATGATTCTACCGCAAATAATAAGATAGAACAGAACTCATCTTTGCTTGGCTGAATCAGACAGGAGGTGAAGGCTGTTTAAAAACAGAGCTTAGTGGCTAAATGTTCCCCCAAGCTGTAGTGATGCAGAGGTAAGAGACACATGAGTTTTATGTGACATGTTAAATGGTTTCACGACAAACACGACACTGCATTTATTAATGTTGCATTAGTCTAAACTGACACGTCAATGAACAAGTTCACTGTTTCCAACCAGCTGTAATGCAGTGAGATAAACAATGAACTGCTTATTACTTACGAAATCCAATTGTAAGAAGAGGTTACTTCACACAAATTCTAGTTTAAGTTTAGTTTATGTTATCAGTTTGAAGACGTATCTTAATTTGTGCTACAGAATCTGCATTTAACAGCTCATTGGTGAGCTTTTGGACAACATTTGTTCTTCCGGTGGAGATGTGGGTAACACTTACTAATCAAGAGTTAAGGTAGCGAATTTGCTTCATAGGCTCCATATAGACCACCAGTATACAACTCACGTCTGGAATACGACATAGCTTCATGCTTCTCCCATTTGGCTCTCTGATGAGTGCTGGTTAGATACAGCAGACCAGAATGCATTGTACTATGTACAAAGTGTATGTGATAAGTAAGTTTTTGGGAATAATTAGTTGTTGAGTCCTCTAAATAGCTTGTCCCTGGGTTGAATTGGACCCAAAACGAAAGGAGTGCCCTGTGTCCTGGCTGTCGATGCTAAGTAAGTACCACGATATGATGTCACATCCCAGTGCTCACCATTGAGAGGGAGAACTTAAATGAGACCTCAGGCTTTAATCACCGGGAATTAAAGCAAACGGTTGGGAGAAGAAGAGGAGGCAGAGAGAAAAGGAAGAAAGGGAGAGAAAGTGAAGGAAGTGTGCCTGTTTTAAAATGTGTGAGGAAACACATGCATTATTCAGAAAATATACACAGTATAGATTTAAAATTATGTTTAATGCTGAAAAGACCATGCCAACACTAAAAAAAAGCTAAAATTTTCCCCCAATTTTCCATACGAATTTCAAAACACAAAAATAATATGGAGTCTACAATTGAAACTTCTTATAAATCAGACTTCTCATGGCCAGTCAGGGCCTATAAAAAAAAGTGTTAAGAAGTATGGTGGATGTTGAGGGGTCCCAAGGGACACAAGGTAAGCCTGGGCCCAGGGTATCTGCAATCCATGGCATAGTCTATTTTGCCTGATGTAAAAATCATCTAGTGCACCACAAATAAGTATATGAAGTATCTGAGGCATAGATCAGATGCATAGCTGGGATATGTCAAACACAGAAAGAAGTCTGCGTAAGAACCACTTTAATTCTGTAAGTAGAGCAATAAAAATCATCCTGGTATGTGACCTTTAGAGCTATAAAACTCTACTTTCTGAATGATCGAGAATTACTGGAATTAACCTGATATAAATTCCTGGTCAATATCTTTACACTAGAAAAAAAGGCATTTTACAGACAATATGACATCATTACAAAAATAGATACTGCGATAATACAAACTGCTCTCGGATGACCTGTTCATCAGTAGAACTGTACAAAGAACAAGAGGCCATCAATTCAGGCTTGAAGAAAGGAATTTTCACCTAAAGCTACAAAAAGTATACTTTACAGCAAGAATAATAAAGGTGCGGAATTCACTACCTGCAGACTTGTCAAATTCCATAGATATGGGACCAATGGGATAAAGAAGCAATGTTTCCTCTCTTTTAGAGGCACAATTGAAAATTGTTTAAATGTCGGGGTTTTGTCTTCTTCTGTATCAACAGCTGGGTTGACATGATGGACATTTTTTAATCTAAAATACTCATATCACTATGTTGCTTCCAAGTAAAAACAATAAAGACAGAGATATCATTAAATCCCCTGTAAGCACATCTACAGCTAATGCACATATAAGATGCAATACATAAAACATAGATTTTGGAGACTATAAAGCTGCTACAGGTTAACCAGTTTATAGATTCCTTATATGTTGTCCAAACATAAACCCAAGGTGAGCATAGTCAATTAGTGTATTTCTCAACATAGTTTCTTAATTATTTGTTGAAATATTATAACATATGCATCTTGACAAACCACATATCCAAAATGCTGAGAGTGCTGCCCTGGGTCAAGCCTAGGGCAGCACCAGGGCCGGCCCAAGACATAATGCCGTCTGGGGCGAAGTTTAAAATGACACACCTCCCCCCCGGCACCGCCGCCAGGGGTTATTATCTACCATTCCTCTCCCTCCCTCCCTATTATCTAGCCTCCCCCCCCCTGCACTTACCTTTCAGCAGTCCGGTGGCCAGTCTCCCTGCTCTGCCCGTGCTTTACTGCTGCTTTACTGCTGAGCACCGGAAATTACGTCATTTACCGGCACTCAGTATTACAAGCAGGCACCGTGGCAGAGCAGGGAGACTGGCCGCTGGACTGCTGAAAGGTAAGTGCAAGGAAGGGCACCGAGACCGAGCTAGAAGGCTCGCAGAGCAGAGAGAGAGGGGCGCCGAGCAGGTAAGCAAAAACCACTCGGCGCCCCTCTCTCTCTCCGCTTAAAAAAAAAAAGGCGCTTGGGACAATTGCCCCACTCTGCTCCATTGTAGGGCTGGCCATGGGCAGCACCCAAAGAAAAGTTGCTATAGGACTGACCACCAGTGAAATGATGAAGCCAACACCATACATGCCATACCTACTGAGAACATGCTTTCATTTCTAAGTTGTTCACATAAAGTAAACATTAATAAAGTAAAACATTCAATTTCCATAAACCTCCTAATAGCTCACTGGTATATACTTTGCTAGTCATATCAGGAGTTATGCTCCAGACTGATTATTTGGGCACTTATACACCCAAGTCGAACTTTATGTTTTAATATGTTTTTTTGAGAGACGGAAATGTTGATGCTGGTAGATTATCTTAATATATTGGATGAATGCAAATATCATTAACATTCATACATTTTGCAAAGCTACTTGTCTACCCCGTCATCCAACCCGTTCAACGCGGGTGCAGGCACTACAAGCAGAGACTGCATCGGTGCATATTATAGGTTCTGTTTTTGTATTGTGATTAATTATTCTAGAAGCACAAAGAACCAACTGCACACATCACTGAACATAGAATTGGGAGGAAGCTGATAAAGAGTACCCTGTATTAATGTCAGCGAGATCAGGGTTAGTCTAACTAAGGCCTATTTAAAATAGGAGAATGGACACGTGTACCTGATCTAGGTGGGAGTTTAAAAACAGAAGTTATTTTATTTCTATTTGGATTTCACTCTTCATAATTCTATACACGGTAATTTAACCGCCTTCTGACACCTACAAACCTCCAGCAAGACCCTTTATGAAATGCACAAAGTGAAAAAACAGGGAATTATGTCCTTACACTGCCATCAAACATGTTACACTCAGTAAAAGATTAAAGCAGCCTTGTGCTGGAATTAACATTTTCTCTTCTTGGAGTCTTCTTGAAGATTTATATCTATAGTAGTAAATTACAGGTCTAAGGACACTTGGTCTTTTCAAATCTCTTATAGCATTTTCTAAATGCTCATCCTAAATATATCTACTTACTGTTCATGTAAGCCTCATTTGACATACTTTGTAGGAAATATAAGCAAATTCCTAGATGTTCAAACAATTCAAGGGAATTTTTGCCTGCCCTCATATTTGCCTAGCCCTTCATTGGTTGATGACAGAGTAGCTCCCTGTCCCCAGGCCAAGTTACTCCAAGGTGCACCTTGCCTTGCCCTTTGCTAGGGGGATTTAAATCCCTGTTCCTCCAAGGTCAAGTTGCTCAGAGCGGTTGCCTCGGAAAACCGCTCTGAGGAACTTGGAATGGAAGGAATGGATTTAAATCCCACTAGCAAAGGGCAATACCTCTGAGTAACTTGGCCTGGAGAGAGCAATGGCTTCAGCTCCAGGATTTCAATTTTAAAGGTCCGTAGGAGCGACTCTATTGGTCGTCGGCAGGGGGCTACTCTGGCATCAACCAATGAAGGACATCTGGTTGATGCCAGATGAGCTCCTTGCCGGTCACCAATAGAGTCGCTCGTACGAACCTTTAACTCCTGACACCATTGGTCTCCCGGCTTCAGGATTTAACGGTCTATAAGAGAGACTCTATTGGTCCCTGGCAGGGGCCTTCTCTAGCTTTAACCAATGAATGGGCTGCTGCTTTAGGGGAAATTTGCAACATTTGAAACGGGAAAAAAGGAGGTGAATTCACAACAGGGTAGAAGTTAGTTATTCTAGCTTTGTCACATAATGACACTAATCACAGTTTTCTTTATTCAGAATAGTCGGTTATTTCTGATGCAAATGTCTCCAGAATTATTAAGGTGATTGAAAAATCATCAGCTACTGGTACATTTAATAAGGAAAATTTAAAGATGCTAAAATGTGTAACTGACATTTTTGTTTTAAATGTGAACATGGAAGTTAGGCTGCCTCTATATCCTTCCCTCGTTGTTTTTCTCAGTCAAATTTTCTCTTTGTTCTGTTACACAATCCCCTTAAGAAAACCGCTGAGATGTTCCTTCCAAAATTCACCAGCATTTAGACTTGAAGAATGTATTTTTGGAGATATTCCCCAGACAAATAAACTGAGAGGCAGATTGTGCATTTCAAATGCAGGCTTTTCCAGAGTATGTTTTGCTGAAATGCTTTGATTCCATGTCACTCCAGTGTATTTCTTTTAAGCTTAGATGAGCTATATCTTGAGTGCATTTTTGCGATCTTTCTTCGGACAAATGGAGAAAGCCAGGGTTTGCAAAATGTCTGCAATTGCATTTGCTTTTAATCCCTTGAAATCAAAAGGGAGGAGCAGAGGATAAACCTCCCCAGGTTACCCCCCCATATTAAGAATTTTAACAAAAGATCATTGCATTTGTTAGATCTTTGTTAGATCAGGTTTGATCAACTGTTTTTTTTTTCCGTTAGATGTACTCTAAAATAGGCAATATTAACAATCTTTTTCTGGGGGGGGACTAACTCGTAGCCAGCCCTCCTCAACAGAAATTTCAACAAAATGTTACTGATTATGGTAGATCCATGTTAGATCGGGTTTGATCAGACACCATTTTTGTTAGATCTAGTCTAATTACTGAGATATTGCATATTTAATGAGGGGGGGCTGCTCCAAAACTGAAATTTGGATTTTTTTTTAATGGATTTTGGTAGATATTAGTTAGATCCGGTTAGATCAACAGTTTTTTCCGTTAGATCTATCACGCAGGAGGCGGTATTAACAATCCTACTTTGTGTGCGGGGGATGGCAATACATACGGGTTGGCCCCCCTTTAACTGAAATTTGGAACATTTTCTATTGATTTTGGTAGATAATCTTTAGATAATCTTCACAATCCTATTTTGTATGCAAGAGGATAATCCTTGTCTATCTGTTAATAGTATGTATAATAATAATTAGATAGATAGGTATATGGATCTGCTTGTAAACATGTAGATCCGTGTTTTAATATATAAATATATATGATATATATATGATATAAACATATATATGATATATATATCCATGGAGAGAAGGATACAAAAGCAGTATGTTTTTTAATCAATAGATAAATGGAGGAAAGTGTTATTAAATACCTCACAATGACTCCATTGGGTACAGAATGTTCCTGAATTTAAGAAAGAACTGTACAAAGTATTATGTCCTTTTAAAACAAGGAAAGATAATTAAAGGTTGCTATTTAGTGAGAAAGTACAAATTGGATCTTACTGAAGAGGCTGATATTTTTTCGGTCAATCATACAGTAAAATAATTATTTCAGAATGATATAAAAGTAGAAAGGAGAACGTTCTATAGCCAGAGAAGATCTTATTTTGTCAAAGCATTACAGGGCAAGCTGCAAATCTCAGCCAAGGCCACATAATTAAATGCAGTAAATGCACTAAGTTTCTTCCAGGATGTACTTTGAAGGGATGATTTTAACCGATTTTAGGCGTTGAAACCTGCATGAATTCAGCAAGTTTTCAATCCTTGATTTATAATCAAAAACAAGTCCTCTCATTCTACACACTTGAGTCAAAGCCCTTCCAGAATAGAATAGATCGAAACAAAGGGATCCAACACTTCATTTACAATGCAATAAATAATCCACTACTTTGCCAGTCAGAAAAGACAAACCTAAGAATTGTTTACTTAAAATTCAATTTTGCACAAATGTCTCCAAATAGAAGAAAAATATAAGTAGTTTCGCAAAATAGCAAAAAAGACCTGGGTGACCACACAAATAAAATATATATCAAATGTTAAAAACAAATCAGCTTTGTGTAATGTTAGTATTGATAAAATAGTTAAGAAACTCACACAGTAAACTCACACTGCTGTGATCACATATGACTCTCAATTAGTGCATTTGCTAGCAGTATCGTATGGTTGATATCCCTGCTTGAATGCAGGTGACTCTTCTAATAACTCTTTAACTCTTTAAATAATGACAAGTCAAGTTTTCCAGGAGGACCCGTATTAGAGCCATTTGGTTTTCATATTTGGTGGCTAGCTACATGGCGTGTTCCTGATGATCTACGAAATAGTATTGTAACGCTCTCAGGGTCAGTTCATTTACATAGCCCCAGGTATGTTCGTAATGTCAGCGGTAAATCAATATAATGTGCTTTGGAAGCAGGAGCTGCTAACAAATGAAAATCATTTCCATTGCCTTAAAGGTTGTGTTTCACCTACGATTTTTTTTCCAGGAATGTGTAATTGTCATGCAACATCAAATTTAAAAATCAAAATATCCAAAACTTATATCCAAAATATAGTATGGCAGTTTTTTTTTCTTTTTAAATAGTACTACGAAATTGTTTCTTCTTTTTATAGAAAGATTAGTTTATTCCTACAAAAAAGCATGGAATGTTGTCTATCATTGCTCAAGTTTGTCATTCTCAAATTTAGGAGCTGTCTTGTTGCCTTGCATAAATATATAGGAATAATAATGCATACGAAATACTTATCTAATATGTGCCTTATTTTAGTGCAGCTTTATGATGACCCTGAAAGAATAAGTCATATCAAATCAGAATAATATAATTACATTGTGTAAGGTGTGGTTGAGCATGATGGGTGTTATTCTCTGCAACGGCTTTCAATTTTACCATACACAATTGCAGTTTATGGGGCGGAAATACAGAAAATGACAATGCAATGGAAAATAAGCTGTCTTCCACTAGATGGAGATAAATCAGAACTAATGGAATATCGGACAAGGAATAGACAACAGAATTTCTAAGTGTATTATTCTATCCTATTTTTAAAAAATCTATAGAAAACACTTATGTAACAACAAAAAATACAAACTAGGTGAGCACATACTCTAAAAGGCATAAAAGGCATACACATTCAGATTCCCAGGCTGCTGCTAGAATAATAAACACCAACAAGTACACAAAGCAAGAATTCAGCACATACACAGCGAATACCACTTAAAATACCTCTACAAATGGATTTCAGATACATATTTATCTCTTATTAAATATTGGCATAAAAAACAAATTGTATACATGTGTTTACTCAGATATACTATACATACATGAGGTATACACTAGCATATTCATGTTTGACCCAACTGTCCTGCGTTGTGCGGGACAGTCCCGATTTGCGAACGGGTGTCCCCAGGGGCCCCACCCTTTAGCGGAAATACTCCAGAAGGCCTGGTTCACGGAGAACTGGACAAAGAGGGAAGACGCAGGAAAAAGCAGAAGAAGACAGGGGAATAAGAAGAGCTAAAGCAGAGCTGGGGTTCGGGAGACAGGTACGTGGAAGTGGTCAACAGAGAAGGTAGGGAGACTTTGAGAAAAAGGGAATTTCCAGGAGACTTGAGACCTCTGTGTCCAGTTGTGACCCCTACACTTGCGAAATACTATTTAAAATATGTGAGTGATGGTAAGGATGAGTCTACAATGTATAAGGCTTACCAAAATGTGTATGTTTAGATTGAGTGCCAGTGAGCAGATTTCTACATTTGACACAATCTGTAGCTTTTCAGCACCCCTACTTTCTGAGATGACCATATCTGTTGTTCAATAATGAGTTGATAAAAATCAAACACAGCGGTTTTCCAATGGCTACAGCAAGCACTGGCTAACAGGGAAAGCTTGAGCTAAAAGGCTAGACTAGCTTCTAATTATTGTTTCAGTCCAGCCTTGAATGACACTCCTAATATATAGTACCTAACCTAGCTCTACATTGACATAGCACATTGATGCGTGTGTCCCATCATTACCTATTTACACCTATTTATAACATTCTGTACTGTGGCAGAACCACACGAGAGGCAATAAGATTTCACTATTGATCAATAAAGAGTTCAACCGATATTTTTAACTGTTAGGGGTACAATGCATGTAAAACAAAAAACATATTCCCCTATACCCAATATAATCGGGAACATATCCTCTGGATGTGTGGGTCTTTGCTACACAGAGAAATGTAAAGGGGACTCAGATACATTTTTAGCAAAATAATGTATATTTAACAGTCAAACAACTCAATATATATTTAACTAATACACTACATCTCTTTCTGACATTTTGATTTACATTTTTATAGGCTACGATCTACAATTAGAACACATTTAAAGGCCCATTATTTCCTACAATAAAGCCACTAACTCTAGAAGCTATTGTTTTAAGCCAGAACGGAAATAACGTGTTGCATGTAAATGTGTTGCATGTGTGCGTACATGTGAGTATTACCACTTATGTCATTTCTAAAGCCATGTGACATGCATCTTATTAATAACCTTTTTAGCAGATAAAAGTACTCCATTTGGCTCAGCAGCCAACCAGTTATTCACACAGTATTCAGAAAAACAGCATCCGCCTTGCTCATTAACGGATCAGCGTGCACATTTCCAGAAATGGGTGGGATACATATTGCTACATATCGGCTACACATATTGTTATTAACACAAAATGTGCCAGGTATGGAATAAAAACAACGGGGTGTTAATGTACTTCTTCATGGTACATATATATATATATATATATATTCACACACATGCAAACTTTAGAGAGCATCATCAACTCCTTTTATCAAATCAAAAGCAATATATGTAATAAAACATCTATTTGATTTATTATAATTTACGCTATATAAGTTCACGCACATTCAAATAACAGACTTATTCAGACTGTGTGGTCCCCACACGGCTAACTCTCATGCGGTGAAAAGTTTGTATTATGCAGCAGTTTAAGTATAACAGACTCTTTGAAAGATAAAATGTATTAAAATCAGTGCAGTTATAATATGTATATAAAGTGATTAACTCTTTGATCACTTGACTGATCAGCAGGCTGCTCAAATCAAAGTGACTATAATTGAATATATTTTCTTGTAAAACCAAATTAAGTATTTTGAAGGGAAAAGACACACTGAGGCTCAATAAACTTGGTGCCCAGCGGGGTCATGTAACATGCGTTACGTGACCCTATGGTAGTAGGAAGGCAGCAGTGTGGCAGCTTGCAGTCTTGCATGTATGTATGTGTGTGTATAAGTATGTTATTGTGAGCATGTGTTATTGTATAGCAGTAATGTGTGTATATGGTGTGTGTGTGAGCATATAATGTTAGCATGAGAAAGTACATCCTGTTAGCATGAGTGTGTGCATGTTGTTGTATGGTGTTAGAATGAGTGTGCGTGTTAGCATATGGTTTTACATTGTGCGTTAATGTTAGTGTATGGTGGTGTAAGCATGAATAAGTGTTACTATTTGGTGCCAGCATATGTGTGATTGTATGTTGGTTGTGTGAGTGTGTATGTCTGGGGAATCTTTTCACTATGAAACATTTTACTGCCAGTCTAGCACTACATGTCTAGAAGAACAATAAATAAAACTAGCAAGATAAAATTAGACAAGATGATATAAGCTGCAGTAAACACATATTTATATATGTGACAATTTTATTTACGCATGTTTCATTTTCCCCATTTGGCATACCATTACTCATCCAGCGTAGACCAGAACATTTACATTGTTCCACTGTGCATACGTGACTTCAGGCACACATGTGAATGTATTATTATTATTATGATGTTTTATTTAAAGAGCTCAAGCTGATTTTGTAATGCCAGTGGCGTCGCTACAGGGGGG
>VKOC01000004.1:22822056-22837554 GCA_009364415.1 Spea multiplicata
AAGTATGGTGATATTATCTCAATGATTCGAATCCCAATGAAGGCAGAGAGTCGTTCAAAGATCCGGCTCTTACAATGATCCGATTCACTTTAATGATCCGACTTTCCCATCACTACATTATAAAACTACAGATTTACTATGCATTACGATGCTCCAAACCAGGTGAGCTTCTCATGGAAAGGTGGAGATGGCCCTGGATAATGCATAGTTAATGTAGGAACATAACTCGAAAACTCATCACATCAACTTAACTATACATTGTATAGGACCAGCTCTACTACTCATGTAGCTCTCTTGATCTGGACCATCATGGACAGTGAAGTTGAGGACTTTAACTCTCCTGCAAATCCAGGTTTAGTGAATAAGTCTCTTAGTCAAGTGCACACACATTTGCAGTTCTTGACTTAATCCATGCCTTGCCATCTTTACTACCCTAATTAGTAACACAATACAAGTACAAACCCAAACAAAGATCCATTATATAGAAGTTAATAGAGATTAATAGATAATATATAGAGAGTTCTATGACAAACAGATCATTAGAAGGCTCCAGGCTGGTTATGCAGGAACCATGCGGCAACATAGCTTCCTTCATAACATGAATAATACACCCTACTGATTAAATTAGGTCTGTGGGAAGCTCAAGCTGAACTCCATTAACGGATACCCAGGTAATGGAAGGAATCGGGAACATCTGTCTGGGAGTCTCGGCAAAGAACACTTGATGCTCCAAATGATGGTTACTCTTCAAAACCACATACCATGATCAGTCCATTAAACAAATGCATAAGGGATATTGATATAGAGTTAAAAACTGAAATGGAACTAAGACCCAATGTGGTAACACACGGCATTAAGTCCTCTTTGTGTAGACCAAAATCAGAAGAACAGTCAGTCCACTCCCTTGAATAACCCAAAACTATGACTCTACTATCTGCATTCAAGCATTGGCCAACATATAAACATTTTGCTCTTCATTGTTTGTATGCCATCTCTTCACGTTAAAGGTGACAGTTTACAAGACGCATCAATATCACACATTCAAAGCCAATGCACACAAAACGCTGATGTTCAAAGTTGCCCACGAGTAACAAAAGAAAAGTCAGACAATGTTTCAAACTACAGAACCGAGCATGTAGATGAAGGGAAACAAATGCCCCATTCCCATGATGTAAATGACAACAAGGAAATAGATGAAAACCGGCTTTGTTCTTAACACAGCCCAGGTCGCTCTTCCATGCATATCTGAACCCTGTAATAGAGGGCCCAGACCGGACGACGTTCATGACAATGTGGAGCTGATTTAGCTGCTCTAATTAGCAGTACCGACGACAAACCGCAGAGGTAACAAACAAAATGGACCGTTTGGTTCTTATCCCAGGACAGTCCATTCTTGCAGTTCGTTGTTGGCAGCGCAGACCTGGAAGCGGACAAAAGGCTACCCGAAATATTTATGCCAAGATTTCTGAAAACTGGCATTAACCTGTGAGTCACCAGGCAGACCTGCTATAATAAACCTGTATTCATTGAAATACGTACTATTTGTCGCTGGGCCGGACTGCTTTAGTAATGAGTTCTATAAAATCTTTAGAGAACTGTTAGCTATCCGCCTAGTCAGAATATTTAACATCTCTATACAAAGCTTTTTCCCTAAAGCAAGATAAAGACCCTGAGAAATTAAGCTATCGTTCTCTCTTCAATGGTGATGTCTACACCAGTATATAAGCAGAGAGGCTGAAACCAGTTATCCCAGATAGTGACCAGACAGGGTTCGTGCCAGTTAGATTATCAACATTAGACGAGCGGTGGATAAGCTGGATACGAGCTCCTCTTCTGGCCCTGTCACTGGACGCAAAGAAGGCCTTCAACAGCGTCAGATGGGACTTCCTGGGAAATTCAAGGCCTGTGACTTAGAAGGCCGGAGGAAGAGATGTGGAATGGTTCAAGATACCCAATGGAACAAGATCTCCCTCTACCGCCATTGCTGTATATCTTATCGATCGAAGCACTAGCTGCAGATATTCGGGATAACCAGCGTATCAGAGGTTTCAGATAAGGACTATAGAGCCAACAAAGTTGGCTTAAGGTCATAAAAGGGTTTTTTTAGAATGGGTTATTGTTTGAACCCAGTGAAACTTTTTACAAAGTTTTAAATAGATGCTATTTGGTACAAACAGGGCTGGCCAAAATGTATAGCCTGACGGGTAAGAACTGTTGTAGGTGAGATTTTCTTTTGCATATTTTGTTCTACCTTTAACATCAGATAGTGTTTTGCTACTTGGACTGGCCACCTGTTTTAAAGTAATAACTCGCAATTTAGTGGCCACTAAACTCCTAATTGCGAGGAAATTTAAAAGCCTAGAATGGGCTCAAAGCTCAAACACTACATGAATGCAAAATGGAGAGGGGAGCAGTTATGGATTCGGTCTTACTAAACATATGTGGGATAAATTGATTGGCAAATTGGAAATATGTGCCATTTGTCACTATGATCCCAAATACATTTCGGCCAGCTCTGTGAAATTAGTTGCCACTTTGGAAATACAACAATCTGTCGTCTACAAATGGTCCTTGTGACAGAATGACCTGTCATACAAGGCCCCAAGGTAGTCGGAGATGGCTCCAGCCTGGCTGCCAAACAGGCAGGAACTCCATTGTTTAATTAATCCCATCAATAGGATTGCTGATTGGGGATTAAAGGTTGGGCTGTATGCATATATCTGTTAATTTATGTTAATGAAGTTCTGTGGCTATATCAGTCTATGTTTTACTACAATAAACTGTTCATTCCTGCTGTACTCAGTTCAAGGTAGTTGTGTCTACTTATTGGGTACACATAGCAGGGTTCCAAGGTGCGCATGCTGACTGGTGCTGGAAGTGATTCCGGGGACAACAGGAGGATACATGTGGGTGATCTCTGGGAGTTACTACAGCTCTCTTGGTGAACCCGTTACAGTCCTCTTCCTGTAATCTACAATATTTTACCAATACAACAAACAAGTGAAATCAAAGACGCGCATACATAAAAAACAAAAAAATACGTTCTGTTGAGTTTAGTTAAAATTCTAACAAGTGGTTTGCATGGAGATCCACACAGCCCATAGGCAGCCATGTATATATTGTGTATGTATTGCTGCAGCCTAGAGACGTATATCACCATTTTATAGCTTAATGAAACGCGGACGCATATCCACAACAGAACACAAGCTGATTGCATGGATTGTCTGTAAATTAGTGGATCATCTTCGTCACTTACTGAGGGGTTGGGAACGGAAACATTTATTCTCAGTCATAACTCACTGTTTAGTGAATACATTCCTAAGAAGACAGCCTGGGCCTTTGAGAATTTTACATAAAAAAGTAATTAGTAGTCCTCGTGCAGCAGTGATTCCAACAGAACATGGAAAAATGAGCATTATACAGTTTAACACTAATTATGAGTAGCTAATGAAAATCTGTAGACTGCAGACAAGCCTGCCGCCACCAGTCACCATCTAAAGCGAGCAGCGACTCGGCAACTTGGCTTAGCAGTTAGATGCCTCCGGCCACGAAGGTAATTATTAGCTGCAAGATATGATGCGAGAAATATTTGAAAAAGAAATGAAAAAATTGCTTTTTTATTGAAAGAAGAGAAGTTATTAGGGCCAGCCGTGGAACCGCTTAATGACTACCATGTAGGGCAAGGGCGGACTATGAGCAAGCAAATGAGATCAAGGTGGCCGTCCAAACTGCAGCAAATTCTGAAATCCTCTATTAAGTTAAATTGCGGAACGGCTATTATGATCCATGTGAGGAATAACCATAAGCTGGAAATATGTAGAGAGGAACTGTTGGTATATACGTAAAACGGAGAGGAAGAAAGGAAAAAATAGTTAATGTAAAATGAAAAATAAATTAGCTTGCTTTTTAAAATGTACCTTTATTTAGAATAAATGTGACATATTGCAAACAATTACCAGCCAGTAATATCAGTGTTGTCACTTCCCCCATTTGCTGCATTGTATCGTGCGCAGTGGCGATATCCAATCAGAGCGCAGTTTTCTCTTGTGGTTACCATGTCACCCCAGAAACCTCTTGATTTCCACACAAAAGGACTGACCTCCCCCATCCTGTACCAGCTGCTGCCCCCCCCCCAATCACAGCACGCATTACCAACACCTCGGAGAGTTTGCAGCTACCTGCTGAAACCCATCAGCGCCGGGCTGTCCCCGTCATCTGCAGCCAGCCCGCCGGGGAGGTGTTGATGGAAGAGTCCTTAGCAGGGGTCTTTAAAAAAAGCACATAGCAAACAGGATCGCTGCAGCTTCCAGGGCAAAGAGATTAGAAGGGGTAATTCTACCAGGTCAACAATAAAATGGACAGACACTGCAGGCAATATACGGCACAGCATACGGTGGCATTAGGAGTGATGGGTGGTGTTACACTAGGGTAAGTGCTTAGGAAGATTCTGATTATTTAGAGCTATTCAGAATATAACCTGTCTTGGGTGGTGGTCTTTAGCCGACAAACGCTTGTTTGTTTAGCACAGACCAAGGCTTAGGACAAAGAAACGGTATCACTGACGACATGATAGGGTTAATCAGAACCTTTAAGATGCCACCATGTGCAGATATCAAGAGGTCAATCCGGAAAGTGTTTTCAGGAGTCTCGGTGTTCTACAGGTTTAGGTCTTGGGGATTCATTCAAGAATGGCCATTTAAGGGATGATCAAAAAAAACAAAAACATTCTGGGCCCAGCTGAGAAGAGGTTAATGAACAAGTAAAGAAAATGCTAAGGAGCAGGCGACCTCCTCCCTCCCTTGAGGAAGCAGCAATCAGAGTTCTTATGCACATTATATGCAGCCGGGAGGGATTGGAAGGAGGGGGCAAAATGAGAGATGGATTCTGTGACCCCACTGACACATTTCAAGCGTGTTTAAAATGGCTGCAAATAGCAGCTTTAGAGAAAATTGTATTTTTTTTTTCCATAGGCAAGAGGAGGGGTTGGCGGAGTGCATAGCGATCGAGGTGGGTGGTGGGGCTGTGCGTTGGAGTGAGTGGAAACGATAATGCACACTCGCTAATCCTACAGCAGCACCTGCCAAACCCATCACATCTTCATGGAAACCATTATACCGTATTCCTACAAGTGGAGATCCGACGGCGACAAAATGGAGGCAATAATCACCGATAATCATACATTCAAAAAGCGGCAGTGCTTTGGGTAATATCTATTTTAACATCCGTCCAGGTGTATTCATGCAGGAAACACGTTCCTTTTATTCCTTTATATCTATACATCTATATGCACTTAACATACATTATCGGACTATGGTATGGCTCTTTAATCGATATAACTTTTCTATTATGCATACGGCTGCATTCACGTGGAAAGAGTAACAAGAGATTATATATTTTATATATATATATATATATATACACATACATTTATATACACGCATACGCATAGTACTAAAGACAGCGCCTTAAAAGAAATTGTTATATATATATATATATATATATCTTTCTGATACAGAATTTTCTGTTTAAAACCTTAAATTCGGTTATTTTACACCTGAATAGCTAATCTCCTGCAGCATCCCATTACTTCACCAAGCTGGCAAAAACTAAAACTTGAAAGAAACAACCAAACGTGTTTTTTTCAAAGCACTTCTCCTTCGGTGGATATTTTACATCAGTGTTATGCAGGATATACACAATATTGCCTTATTGCCTCAACAAAAAGCAATACAATCTGCTGAACACTTGTCTTTAGATCTTCAGAAATTAATTTTGTTTTGTCTAAACAATCTGTGGGCTAATCACACGGGGATACATCGCTTGTTATCTCACTTCAGTAAACAGACACAAGCAATATTGTTTTTTATGAAGACACATAAAACATTGATTATAGGGAAAAGTATCATGCAGAAGGTTTTGTGTCTGAGATTAGCCAAGTATAAGAAGGCAGTTGACCAAAACATGCTGGTGTGTCTGACACCCGTCTCTTTGTATTCCATCGTAAATCCTGTGGAAGAAATGAAATTATATAACTCATAAGAGATGAAGTTTCTAAGGAGGATGGAGCCACAGCAGGATAGTGAGGGACAGCGTTGGCACAGACCGAATGAGACATATTACTGTGTAAGCTTATGCGAATCCATGACTGTCACAAAAAATAGTAAGTAGACTGCTGCCTGGCTCACCCCCCTGGGTTTATTCACTAAAAAGGGAGTTTGAAGGAGAGCTAAACATTTCAATATCACTGCGCACTAACAAGGGCAATTGCAAAGTTTTCAGAATCACATGTTAATGTACCATATTATTCATTTTAAAGAAATGTCACCATAAAAATAAAACAAAATATGCTCATCAGAGTCAACCTAATACATACAAAAGGGGCCAAGGGAAAAACAAGTCTAGCTTTAAAAGAAAACAGTGCAAGGCAGTCAAGGATATGTCAGACAATGGTTGATAAGGATTGGTATATGGTTTGTGTATTACCGTAGTTTTTATCACTTGACAAAAATCAAATTGAGTGAACAGCATAGGAGGAATAAAACCTGGTGAGGAACAGCTAAACTAACTAACAAGGTAAGGTTGCTGATTGATGTCAAAAGTAATTCACCATGACTAGACTGACCATAACAACAAGATGCAGGCAGAAACTTCAAGGCGTACACAAGAAACGGACATTGTTGAGGACCACGAGGACTGTAGACACAGTGGTCGGCCAAGAAAACTTGCAGCAGATGAAAGACACACCATGCTTACTTCCCTGGGAAATATACAGCAGTGCCATCAGGTCAGCATTGGCAGAAAACCCCGGGACACCCATCTACTGACTGTAGAAGTCTGGTCAGAAGTGCTCTTCAGCCAAAAAGCCATACCTCTGATGTGGAAACAAGCCAAGCTACTCAATTATTGGCCTTAAAACTATTGTGAAGCATGCCAACATACAGCTGAAGTCAAGACTAATCTTCGGCAAAAAGAAAAATAAGGCGTCCTGAAAGGGATTGTGTGGTCCTCACAAAACCCTGGGCCCAATATCATTGAGTCTGTCTGGGATTACACAGAGCTACTCAGGCTGCCTAAATCCACAGTGGTAGCACTCCAAGAAGTTTGGAACAACCTACCCGAGTTCCTCGGAAAAACTGTGTGGAAGTGTACCTAGAAGAACTGATGCGGTTTTGAAGGCAAATTGGTGGTCCATTTGAATTTTTACCTCTTCCCTCACTTTGTATTTTGTTAAAGTGCTAAAAATTAAACTATTTTTGAAAGCATTTTTACAACATTTTTTCACACGTGCCAAGACATTTGCACACTACTGTATATATGTACATACCGGTATATGTAATAAACATTTTCTTCAAATCGTAAATTACTTGAACTGATGAGACTCATCTCTTTAGAAATGAATATCTTAAATAGACAAAATCATAGCATCTTATGTAACCAACTGGTTAACGGTTTTAAAAATCTGACTATAATGATTTCTAAATCAAGAGCATATGGCAATGTGTCAATCACGGATCAGAATCACTGCAGCGTATGCTAACAATAGATCCTACAGCAGGCTGCAGCCTGGATTTCAATAGCTGTCTGATATTCCCAGTTCCTCAATGTTAGCTCTTAATACAAATGAAATTCAAAGAACGAAACTAAATAACATCTTTCAAAATGCAAAGGTAATAAATTAATAAGTAATATGAATGCCTTGAATAAAATGTATATAAAATTATTATATATTATATATATATATATCAAAAAGACGTTTGCGCACCATAAAAGCACACCAACAGTCAGGTGGCAGGGAAACGGCAATCAAATGCCAAGTGTTGTGGTTACCTGGTTAACGGGATTTGCCCAAGTCTGGGCAGTGACTTGGCCCAACTATGATTAACTTGGCTGGTAAGGTTAGGTTTGTGAAAGAACTACATTGCTCATGTAGAGGCTGCTTGTTGCCTGCCTTTGCACTACAGCAGGCAGGCAGGCAGGCGCTCCATATGTTTGCTACACTGTCTCAATGTCATTACTTCGGCACAGTTTAGTCAGTCTGCGGAAGCTTTGTTTAGTCTTCATTATAGATATAATACTATAACGATATAAGCTTATTTGTTACAATTTACATTTTGTACTATCATGTGATTCAAAGACTTTCAGGTTTTTATTTTTCATGTATAGTGTAGAGAGATTGTGCAGAACGGCAGGCGATTGAACAATCTGTCAAGGATTGCAGGCGTTGACGGGAGGCTGATCTTGGTATCCTGAAATAACAGTATATAGAACCGAATTAATTGTAGCCTTTAGATTAGTGCTCGGGGGCTCATTTCATAGAGATGGTGCCGTTAGGACAAAGAATGATATTAGAGAATACCCCTCCTCTCCCACACCCTGGAGAAGGCTTAATTGCGAAGATCGATGCAGAAGTGTTTGCTGCAGTTTGCCAGCGCGTGCTCCTGCATTACAAAATAGGTTTGTTTTCCACTGACCACTTTGTTTCGACACATGGTCTGATTGTAGCTGTCTGAATCCAGTCTAGCGTGTCTTGGTTTTTCAGACTAAGCCGTGTTGAGGTTCTACGATGGCCGAGGCTTTTGGATGGACATCCAACTTCATTGTGTTTTTATATTAAGTTACGGGAATACAAAAATTGCAGAAATTCTTAATCAGTTACGGGGGTTGAGTAAGACGCAGGTCATGCTCATCGGTGAGCGGGTAACAAAGTACCGTAACTAATCCTGAAACTCTTTTATTCGGAAATGCGTGTAATTGCTTTAGCTCATTCCCTCGTGTAATAATGCTTACGTCTCTTTATGATATCACCATTTTAAAGATAAGTTCCAGCTAATAATTGCTTCCCAGAACTACTATCTTTGGTGGATGAGACCATGTCCTCTTTTACACAAGTGAACCTAGATTCAGGAAGAGCAATTTGGGAGTTTAATTCTGCCCCTAGCCATGTTATAAGTGTCCTTGTACCCTTTGTCAATAGAGGCTTTCTCCGATTTAGAGATAGGCGGAAGAGAATAAAGCACGTTTCAAATCAATTAAAAAATGGGAAAAGGTGACGGGCGGAATACACAATCTTTCACATATTAGAAATATTAGTGGTTTATTCATTGTATAAAACGTGACATCTAAACAAAAAAAATCTTTATGAGCATGAGGTGGAAAATGCTTACACACAGAACATTCCATAAAGGAGCCACGTTTCTGGCCGGTTAATTAGTCATCAGCTCGGAAAAAAATACAGCTAAATGATCAAAACATAATTGGCATAAAATTAACTCCTGTGTCGCACTTTAAAGCACCTTCCCAGAAGGAAGACAAGATCTATAATGTACAAAAAACCTAATTCCAAAAATGTAAACAATAAAACTATTTAGTGTCTTCATTTTCCCTATTTGTTGTAGACTATAGGAAAGAATTTTATAGTAACTAATTTGGTTATGCAATGTGTGGGTGATATTATAGCTCTACAGGTACAACTGAATCATACACCTTGCTTGATTTAGATACAAACCATATTAAAAAGAACATTAACAAATGCATGTTTTTCTTCACAAACCCTGCACAATATCACTACAATTGGCCAAGGGTAGGAGATTTAGCCTGAAGGCTCTAATCATAGACATTATGCATCTAAATCATCTTCCGATGATCCCTCAGTTAGACAATAAGCTGTTAAGGAGGGCGAGACCACCGGAGGGCCTAAAAGACCAAACTAACGGGTCTCATTAACCGTAAGATAGGGTTAAACTAAAAAGACTCAAGGATCCCTTGTGCCGGAGAGCAGAGCAAGCAGGAAGGCACCGATTTAGACACAAGACTGCCGAGGAAAATAATCCTTACAATTTGTTGCTCAATTTCCATCCCACTCAAATTGATTTTTCCTGAGAATATATTCAGCCAGGAACAGCTGCGCCTCAGTAAAAAATACAAATCAATGCTAAAGAGATGCAGGTCTGGGACCCAGGAATAGCAGGTCGAGGTGCTGGCCAGAGTCCGCTCTCGCAGAGGAGAGCCGGGTGCTGAAAGTCTCCAGCTGCGTGACATGATATTCTTGCCCGTGCCGGGTGAAGCCGTTCTTAGACATGGCGAAACAGCTGGGTAGCGCCATTTGATCACAGCGCTCTAGTACATAAACAAGACCTGCGGTACTGAAGCACATCTAATTTCTCAACTCATTCTCTCTTTTAGCCGTTATCTTTGTGGGTGTCGCAGTTCGACTTCATTAGGGTATCCTTTTGGTCGTACAAAGCGGTAAATGTTCTGTTAACCTGGCTGAAATTGCTCAGCAGAAAGCCTCTGTATCTTAATATTTTATAAGAAAAGAAAACCCCGCAATGGAAGTTTTTGGAAAAGTAGAAGAACACTTCCCATGCGCATATAGCAGGATGTCACCATCTATAATTGCCAGTCTAGATTTTTCTTCAGAGTTTGCACCCCACACAAGAAATAGAACATTTTAAATAGGATAACGCAATAGTGTACCTTAAAGATCACCACTTATACACCCCCCCCTTCCAATGTTCAGCCTCGTGTCCTTCTCAGGTTAAAAAGGCTTTAAGCCACAATCATGTTGCAATTGATTGAGTTATTTTATTGCTATGGCAGTAAAGAGCTGTGGTCTTCAGAGAAACGAATATCCATTGAGAGGTAGCCTTGACCCCCTTATGAGCTGGAGACAGCATCTTACCTTTAATCACAAAAAAGCTGGTTTCAGGGACGCAGAAACAAGTGGGTGCTGCGGCGATAGAACAGATACAGGTGTTGGCCGCTTGTTTGGGTTGTTTTTTAATTAGGACTGCGATCTCACAGCTGGCACAGATACACGACTCCAACTGTGACAGAGCATCTCAGAACAGTAGGAACCATCACACAGATAGCCCTTGTAGTGGCCCTTTCTGAGTGTGCTGGGTCTTTACCCAGTCCAAGATACATAGATCAGGAAGACAAAGCAAATGAATTCACACGCTGGGTCTGAATCTCAGACATTATCTCTAGTGTGCACCAGACATGAAGGACAGAAATGCTGGTGAAGACCTGTGTGTGATGAGAGTGCTTAACATTGGTTTCATGCAGAAAACTATAATTTACACCCGGCTCATGTTGTATGATCGAAGAAACACAGACTTAACTGCGTTCCTGGAGTCATAAAAGAAGCAGGCCAGTGATGCACAGGTACATGTGGATTTTTACTTCCTCAAGTACAAAAGTCCGCTCTCTGAAGAAAAGTTACAGGTCAGCAAATTATCCGCCTCTTGTAGCGGTATCTGTAGCAATAGATGAGGACACTGGCATGGATACGACTTGCCATACAGGTCGATCAGTGCATTAACCTATGCCCCTAATCATGTAACTCTTCACTGGAAGAAAAGTATCTGTTCCATGTCACTGCGTGCATTATACAAACACTATAAAAGTTGGCCCCAAGGAATCTCATTGGTCTCCTACTGGAGTTATCATATCCTCCTATCAGTTTAAAAACCAGTGAGACAACACTAGGTTATGAAGTCATGATACGACCTATTGTTCGGATCCTTTACCTTATCAACAGCCACAAACAGTGCATGACTAATCCTGCTCCTGCGAGGCAATACTACATATACTGAGATAAGCAGAGTCTACAATGCAGCGAGCGGTTTGGCACTTACTACATCACCCCGTCATACAGGACTGCACATTGGGCAGGCCAGGAATTCTGTGTATTCTCGCCCGAACACAAGTAGTTTAATGTAACGGAGAAGTCTGCTCTCAAGCTGGCAAATCAAGTAATTGCGGCCTGTTTATTGCCATCGAGGAGTGGAGGTATACACCACTAGACCTAAGGGCACCCATGGACATAATGCCTCAGGAGACCCAGTAGCTTACAGTTACAGACCAGTGATTTTGGCGTGCCGCATTGGTTTAACTGCATGCTAATAAAGAAGCAGAAGCACTCGATGCCCTTGACACCCCTTTCTAGCCTTAGAGTAGAGGCTGGGTCCTTGCTATTCTCTATAGTGTTACATGTTAAGAGATCAGTTGTGGAACTGTCCATGGTCTAGAGGGGCTGATGAAAAGACCACTTGCCAATTACACAGTGCCACTAACACACTTTTCACTCTCTGATGGCACTTCAAGTCGGACTATATGAAGCCAAAATTGTAGTACGCATTAGGAAACATAACTTTAAAATCAGAATTGTAGTTGCGTGACAAGGAAATAAAAATTAAATGCAATATAAATCTGGATGCCGATGCAAAACAAGCAGCTCCGCTCTGGCCCATCCTTTGCTCTCATTCTTGAACTTGTGGCTTCAAACTTGTTATTTTCTAACCATAGATCATTAAGTGGCAAACAACCTGTCTGCTGTGTTTAACATACTTTTCCTAGAATCCAGCATATCTGACCTTGAGCTTTTCATTCTTCTGTAGTTAGAAGTTGCAGACAACAAACTTGCAATGTTTATGGGTTTTTAAATAGACTGTCATAATTCCAAGGATTAGCGAAAATAAACACAACAGACAAGGTAGTCACCAAGGCTACTGCCATGGGAAAGTATAAAAGAGAAATGCATAATTTCCATGTAATTTCTGATTCTAATCCATTAGTCTACAGTTTAAACTCATACGCAAAGGATACACTGTATAATCCGTGGGTAACTAGGGACCGCCTTGCCTCAAAGAGGGTCACTTTCCCATCTGTGTGAACGCAAATGAACTATTGGGAGAAACGACTGCGTAATGGATTAAAGGGGGCTATGCTTCCTTCATCCCACCCAGGACAACTTGATCTGAGTAAACATGTCCCCCAGAGCTGGCACAAGGAGATAAAACTCCAAAAAGGAACAGGCATTTGTGAAGATCAGAGTGAGGAGAAGGCTTTAGAAGGAGCTGGCTGTGAAATGAGATAACAGACAAGGCAGCTCTTGGGGACTTGGATAATCAGTATAGGGGGGAGCGGAGGATTTGGAGAGAGGCACAATACTTATGTGCTGACAAAGTGTTGCAAAAAGTGTAAATACTGCAAAGTGACAGTAACATCTGCCAAACAAGCCACAACATGTGAAAACTGAACTTTGTGACAGTAGCTAGATGGGAGGGGTCTGGAGTCAATCCTGGCTTATATATTAGATTTTTTAATACAGTTGGGCATTACAAAAAGGTAAATACATGACTCTACCGACTTTAAAGCTAAAATCCTGGGCCATGTTATTTTTAGGACCAATAAACCTGGGAGAAAAGGCTAACATGGCCAATAATACTCCTATAGCATTATACTGCAGCTGTGAACACCTAGGGTAGAGTAAGCGGTCTTCATCCCTAACAGGACCGTCCTTACTGTAGGGAAAGAGGCAGCTGCCCCGAGTCCAGGGGACCTTTTGAAGGCACTTGCCTCATTATTTTTAAAGACAGCACTATTTAAAATGAAGTAAGCGGTTCCCCCTTTCTACAGAATGAAACCCCAAATCAGGGCAGAGCGATGTAACAAGTTACACATATAATTACAACCAAGGCATAGTTCCTAGTTTCTGCAACCCATCAACCCACCTGCAACCTTTAGGAATAGCAAAGTATACAGCAGCAAGGAAGTAATGCAGAGTAATATAAATGAAGTTGTATCGGTAAGCAAAGGTTCCCTTTAACACTGCTGCCAGCATGGGATGTCTATGCCTGTATTTATTATACATAGTCCTTGGTTCTGCGCTCAAACCCATATATCTAAAGCAGGAAAGACAAGGGGCTGTCGTGAGCTGTGCCTCTGGTTTGTGTAGGTGGCTTGGGATCAGCAAATCGTGCCGTCTGCTGGAAGCGAGCGGAGTGTGATTTACTGGGCACGCTACAATCAAAGCACACAGAGCGCCAGACGAGCGCAGAGAACAGCAGCCCCGTGCAGTGCGCGCGGCCATTGTGTGTGCGGCCGCGGCCCCCCCTCGCCTGTCAATGTTTAAATAACGGGAGGTCACCGCACATTAGGAGCCGCTGTGTTTGGTTAGCAACAACACACCTCCTGCTAGGAAGGGTAATCGGAAAATAATTTCTCCTATTAATCACAGTAACGAGACTATAGGAGCGATTTATTACCATTCTCTCCTGACTAGGTGCACAATTCTTAACAAGTTTTGCTTTGATTGGACGCCTGTCCAGCTTAGAAAGAAGCGGTCTAAAGGTGAACATACAACACAAAATTGGGGGAAACTTAAAAACCAAAACCACAAATTAATCTTTAAAGAACAAACCGCAGCATTGACAAATAGAATCAATTTAGATCCACCTTTAACATAGAATGCCAGTATATAAAATATACAGGAGTATGATTTTCCTCTGATTTAAATGCATGATCTCATATGGGCAAGTATGTCAAGTATGATTTAGTCCATTAGCGAAGTATTTTTAATGGAAAAAAAAGATGATTTCAAGAGCTAGGAGGCATGGAAAGCCAGAGGGTGGAATACTATGCGGTAAAGTGAGAAACTGTTACTTTACAGAAAAGGTAGTAGATACCTGGAAGTGACTTCCAGTGGAAGTAGTACAGGCATACACAGTAAAGGAATTCAAGAAAGCTTAGGATGCACATAAAGAGAATATGTAAGAATATGTAAGAAAAAAAAGTGATTCATGAAGGACAGACAAGGTGGGTCTGTGTATTTTCTGTATCTATGCCTGAAGCTGGAACAGCTGCTATATCACCATTTTGCACCAAATAGAGGCTTCTTTAGCTGCTACATTACGTTTGACCAGAAGCACCGACGTGCTGAACTGGTGCTTGTTCAGGGGTTCCATTGAGTGCTAAGGGCTACTTTATCAGCAGGGGTAGGTCTGCCAAAAAGCAAGTGTTAATGACCTTGAACTCATGCCCCCCGTAACCTTCTTTGATGGTTATGGTAACAGGCCTGCATAACGTGTGGTTTATATTAATTGGAAATCCTGGGATAATACATGTCCTAGTTTCACAGTCGGGAAATGGAGGACTGTACTTGTTTAATTATAACGTAACTAATTTGCATATACTGTAAACAGGGGATTATCTGCAGTCCGGTTACTGTAACAATCCGTATCCTGAGCATTAGTCATGAATCTTAATAGACAGATCTACACATCATGTAACCGGCTGCGTCTATCCACATGTAGGACTAACCAGAAGTATGGAACAACATCTATACAAGTCGGCCATAACCGTGTTCACTTTTGTTCCATATTAGACTCGTTTTTAATGCAAACTTATTTCCAGGGCCCATGATCCAATATTTGTTAAAGAACGGAATCCATTGAAAATTGATTTCCTAAACAAACTTAAAAAGATTCTGCGCTATGGTCAGAACAAACAAGATGACGTCATCATAAATTGCCCTTTTACGTATTTACTCTTTTAGTTAATTCAACGGACTGCAAGAAGGTGCTAGGGATGCCAAGTCTGTTTTTCAAGTTACTCTGAAATTATAAAGGGTAGAATTCTAGACTGGGCGACATCATATTAGGAATAACGACTACCTCTCAAATACCAATGGAAGAATTTTAAGTGTTGTGGTTA
>VKOC01000004.1:22856930-22867951 GCA_009364415.1 Spea multiplicata
TACTTATTCTGGTCATTGAAATCACTGGCCAAACAATTGCACCGCGATGAGACAAATGAAGGAATGAGAAGAGCTTTATATGCAGACACTCGATAGTGTTCTTATTTGGAAGCACAGAATGCGACTAGTGACCCTCACAAGCCTCTTAGATATAGGGAGATTATATGATAAATAACAAAAAAGGGATTCTGGTGAATTTTTTTTGAAAATTGGCCACCATGGCAACTAACAAAATGTTTTGGTGATTAGATGCAATTGGTTTCTAGGGTGATTCAGAAAAGCATCCAATTTTGCAGCATATTGCTTAGTTCCGTGATGGGATAGGTTTAAATGTCTAACCTTTTGTTCATCAAGCTGAGGTGGCAAAACAATATTTGCCTAGCAATTAAACATGGGAATTATAACATAACAGCGGATGTCCCTGTTGCTGCAAAGTAGATCAGCCCGGTGCTGACTCATTATAACGACCGTGCCCTGCTGTATGGATAAGAGCAATCGGTGCAATTCACAACGAGAAACCTGAGGGACTACACATCTGGCTTATTAGCCTTTATATACATTAGCCATTAACCTTAGATCTGTTATTTATAATTGTCTATCTGCCAAACGTATAGCGGTGACATTTAACTTGTTGCTGTAGTGATTGCACCAGAATTGCTGTTTATAAAAAAAAAAAAAATTGCTGTGAGGGGGGTAAAAAATGTTGCCTTTGTGTAGCTTTGAAAATACTGGTGGGCTGGCACTGCTAGTCTCAATATCTTTTGTATTTTTTTTTTTGTATATTCCGTCCTCTAAATGCATTGTATGTGTAAGACAAGGAGATTACATATTTAAATATATGTTATATATATACCGTATATAACATATATAAATATATGTTGCAATCGGTGTAAAATAAATATTTGCTGGCAATTTTACTGTATCACATATTTCACTCATGTTAAAACTGTACAATATAACTGGGAAAATTATCTGTAAAGAACAATTTTAATTTTTATAATGTATTTTTGGAATTTATGAATCTGAGCCAGACACTTGGTTTGAGTAGAGCTCCCTCTGCTGGTCAAACGTAACAATGCACAAACACCATTCATTCATTCATTCATTCTTCTTTTTGTTGTAATTTGACCTTTTTAAAATGTTTAATTTTGTTATTGTACTCTGGATAACGTGATTTAATGTGAAAAATGACCTGCCGTTCACCGTATGAATATAGTTCTAATGAGTTGTGCATCGGGATACATGGCCATTTAACTTTTTTTTTATCGTTGGGTTAAACTTGGTAAAATCAAGATTTTTGTAATTCTGTTAACACCAACAATATTAAAGTTTTCTGGTTACTTTACCATGGAAACAGGATTTTCTGATTTATTTTTTGTCTCAATGCAAGCAACTACCTGATTATTTTTTGCATGCTTGTTAACATATTAAATGGGTATATTTAGGGGTCGTGGCTAGGGGCGGGGTTTACTTGGTGACTTATACATAAGTATTCTAGAACAGCAATAATGTCCTTTTATGTACAGAGTTTAATTTATAACTCAATTTTCGTGCTGTTTCTGCTCATATTGTGACTTTGAGGGCTGTGGAATGCTGAGAGACGCTCCTAGCTACCAAGCATTCGAAGATGATGGAATAGAGGGCATCAGAGGAGCAATGACGGATTTAGCCATAAATAGGAACACTTGGAGCTATGTAAGCGCCTACTATGGGTAAAGGCTATGACGTCATAACGACCAGTAGACTGTCTCGTATTGGAGCCTCATATTGTTTAAGGGTAACGCTAACACTGCGCGCTCCCGGGGCAGGGGTACATTTGGGGGTGATGGGTGCGAGCGGAAACCGAATACTTCCCACTTCCTTATACCGGGACCCACGATCCACCCCTCCCCGTGTCTCTGGAGCAGCGACCGGAAGTCCCTTGTTTTGCTTACTTGATGCTTTTTTCTTTTTTTCTTCAATAAATGCTTTTCCTGAAATAATTGAACATATTTTTTTCATAATTGCCATTTAGCCTGATACTAACTTAAAACGCCTTTATTTATATCAAACTCCGATTATATATACAAGGATAGAATGAACATGTGTCCTGTTTATCGTCTGTCATTGGTAGAACACAATTATTCCGCTCCGCCTTCTCTGTCATGCTTGTTGTCGTTCTGTCACTGGTTGCCACGGGAAGCCTGTTGTCATGGTGACAGACACGGCGTCTTTGTTTTAGGAGAAGGCAGGAAGTTAGTAAACCCCCCGAGTGTATTTAATATATGTACAGGGGGCACGGGGCTGTTTGCAGACTCCCAGGGGGCAGGAGATGTGAGAGTTGTGAGCGCCATTCCTGCTGGGAGTTGTAGGAGTGCGCCATGTCCCTGACTGGCATTCCTTCGCCTCCAGTCGCACCCAGGACCGCAGGAAGGAGAATGATGGGAAGCCGCAGCCTGGTGCCCTTTGGGGAGGAAATGTCAGGTATGGGTGTCATATGAATTAATTAGGGCTACATTTACTGCAGTCAGTGGGCTTATGTTACTAATGACGTGGAACCAGCTTTACCTAAGGTTGCCATGACACTGACAAGAAGAGTGTGGGTGTCTGGGGCGGACTAACAGCATTTACCCCAGTGAGCCAACAAAGCCAGAAGTGCACACATAAAGTATAGAAAGTCACTTTTTAACTGTGACTGATCATAAACCAATACTCTATAGCTTTGGTTTGGGTTGGCAGTTAGCATAATTTATCTGGAAATATTTAGTTCTCCTCGCCTACCTTACAAAGACCGCCCAACCAACCAATAACAATCAGCAACTTAATGCATAGTGTGATTTTATTACATATATGTAACATACTGCGTGAATACAGTGACATAGGTTTACACAGTGTGCAGAACGTAAGACGTATGACATTGGAAAAGAGACAGATCTGCTAAAACCAGACTCCCCTCCTCGTCCTTAAGTCAGATTGGTGGTCACTATATAAGGCGTGTGAATGAAACACAGAGAAGGGAGAGGAGCAGATATTTTTTAGCTACTATTTTTATTGCATTGAAGCTGCTACTATAACTGTGCTCTTTGCAGCTATTAAAATATCAACAAATGAATGAGGTGGTCCTTGAAATCCAACACCTTTCTAAAGTGACCCCAATAACAAGAGCTATTATAAATCTCGTGTTTACAATCTAACAATGTAACGTTGATATCTAAGCTGTGGGTTATGACGGTGCTGTATAAATCAAAAATAAATAATGTATCAGGAAACAAATGTGGATAAACAGCAGCAGCAGACAAATCCAGGCATTCAATTGCATGTTCTGTAACGCTTGGTCACCCTCTATAGTCAGAGAAAGGGTCTCACTAAGGTGGGTGATGGCCCCCAGCATGTGGTGGTATAGAGCGTGAGATGCAGTGAAGACAGGGCTCTGCACGAAGTAAGGGGGAAAGCCGTGCAAGCTGCAGTGATCATAGGAATCAGTGTGTGTGCGTGTGTGTGTGTATTAATGTATGTGTGTGTGTATGCATACACGCATGCATGTATATTTTAATGTTATAGTGAGTGTGTATTACTCTATGGTGTTGGTGAGTGAAAGTGTGCTTGTGTGTGTAAGTGTTTGCTGTTAGAGGGAGTGTGTGTGTGGGTCTACGGTGTTAGCATGTGTGCAGGTATTAGTGTGTGTGATATTATATGGTGTTAGCATTTGTTACTCAGTGATGTTAGTGTGTCAGTATGTTGTGTTATAGGGTGTGTGTGTTAGCGTTTGAATTAGTGCATCAGGATTTGATGGCAGCATGCGGGTGTAAGTATATGATGTTAACGTGAGCGTTTGTGTCAGTGTATGGTGCTATAGTGTCAGTGGTGAGGTGGAGGAGAGAGAAACAAAGTGTGTGTCTATGTATAAGTGTATAGTATTATAGTGAATGGATATTAAAGCCAGTTTCCCTGTTAATATGTACATTTGCTTTAGGTACGGGGGATGGGATACCTGGTCAGATATGGTTTGTAGCTACCTATGGGAAGGCCAGTTCTCCACTGACAAAATCAAAGAATACTCTTTTTATACTCTATTTAGCTCCATAATATGTACTTTAATGGGTACTGTCCTCCCTCCCTCTATAATCAAGTACAAATAACATGATATAGCAAAAAAGTATTGGCTTTAGGAGAGCCTTGCCTTTATATATATGACAAAATAAAATAGTAATGGAAGATTTACTGATGGTAATTTTGTCGAATCCCCTGTTGATGTGTTTTATTTCTTAGAGCTACCCAACAAGCACGAGAATTCTGGTGCGCTGGAACAGTCCGAGGCTTTCGTAACATCTCTGCAGAATGACTACATTCCTGATGAAATTGTCCAAGCTCTGACATCTAACGCTCACCCGATAGACAGACCTGATCATGCCAAGAAAAGGAAATCCGCTACAAAGGTTTGTGTACACTTTGTGTCAATGCTAGACTCCTTTTTAGTAAGAAACTATTTTTTGTTGTTGTTGTGATCAGGTAGGGAAACTTTAAAAGGAGAGATTTCTCCTAAGAAATACCCTGTAATCGACTGAAAATTGCTAAAAGTCTTCATCTGTCATTTACTGTAAGGCCCAGCCATGGAAATGATGGCAAAATGGGACACGGCTAGAAGCATTTGGCCAATTTGTTCCTTTTTAATTCCAAGTTTAGCTGGCTGGGTGTCTAGCTTACATTTAGGCAGCATTTACGCCCCAACTGTATCCTTTATTCTTTTATGGCTTCCCAGTGTTATATATTATTGGGCCACTTGGCTGGATAAAAGTTGCCAGCCCTTCCTTGACCGCCATCTTGTATCTATTTGATTCTTTCTATTTCAGGTTTGCCTCCGCTCAACTGATCAGGTTTGGCATCACCCATCCCGCAGGAGCAGGTTCAAGCATTTGACAGATCAGCCTATTTGCCTGACAGGAGCAGGGAGGTAATATGCAGGACGATATAAAACTGCTTCATAGGCTTTACACGGCGTGATCATCATACAGAACTAGTGCTGAACATTGCTAACAACAATTTACTTATTTATTTATTTTTTATATAAATTATAATACAATTTTAATTTAATATAATAAAATAATACCATGATTTTTGTAGTGCTGTACTACAGATTGTAATGAAATCTTTCTCTGGGTTTTCTTAAATTATTCCTCAGATTATTAAGGGACCCCATCAGTTGCTTTTAAATTATTCCTTAGACAACTAGGTGTCCAAATCGCAAAACAAAACATATATTATATATTTAAATAACTTTAAATTACTTGCCAGTGCAGCACAGAATCTAACACACAATCCCAAATCATTATAACAATAGCTCATGTTTGCGTTTGATATTGATTGCTTAGTTGTATGTTCATGTTATGCTTCATAACTACAAGCTGTAAAGTTTTATGGGTGCATATTAAATGTGGAAAGACATTTATGAAGATCATATGCATAGGATCCACGTGATTCTCGTCTTGTGCATATTGATCCAAGGAAAACACAATCAATAATTTAGTATTTCAGCAGTAGGTAAATGTATTCTTCCCTTTGGCAATATTCATATTTCTTAAGGACTTGACAAGTCAATTCATTTTGTTCATTCTATACGTTCATTAATTAAAAGGGACAGTTTAATGTCCCATACAGCCCTGCCAACAAAGAGTGCTTATTTAAGTACTTTTTCATAAAAAATATTAGCAAGGAGCAGGAAAGGACTTCCACGTTGAAATCTCACGCCAGTCGGTGCTGAAGCTGACTTCTGATGGAAAGGCAGCAAAGGCAGCATCGGTTTCTGATGAATCTCTCCATGCATTTGCAAGAGGGAAAAAAAGTGAATTCAAAAGTCATATTCAGCTATCCTATACATTATACATCTAAGAAAACAGCAAATATTTTCCATCCAATGCTTTTATTGTGTACCTGTATCAGAGTAATGAATGAACCCAATTCTAGACAGATTTATATGTGTTTCAGAATTGATCATTCTTGGCACCACTTACTATTGAGTGAAGTGATATTGAATGCTAACATCACATTTATTGCAATTTAGTAAAGGGAACCCAAGGCAAGTATCACCTTCAAGAAGGACCAAGGGAGCTTTTTCATGCAAATCTTTTTTCTGCTCATCACATCTCCCCTATAACTTGGCTGGTGGGGGTTCTACAAGCGGTCATAACATACATTACAGTATTACCCCCCAACAACCCTATATCATGTATGCATTGCATGAGTATGTGAGATATCTGTTTAAATTCCAACTTGCATTAAAGACTCAAATACACTAGCAATATATTATCATTATCCGTTATTTATACATCGCTAACAATTTACACAGCGCTTCTAACAGCGCATTCATTCAAAGAGTACGACAACACTAGAACTCACAGACTAAGAAAAGCCAATCCCTGCTCGGGAGTTTACAATCTATACTAAGAATTAAGCATTTAGTTCAAAGACTGGACCCTATTTTATAGTTCCTATGAATGAATACATCCCTGGTGCTGTTGTATTTTAGAGTAGGGAATGGGATCCTTACACAATCTTTATGATAAGTACACACACTGCCTTATTCGGCCCTTAACTTTCATATTTTAGGGATATCTCATTCCTTTGTGATGCTTTGCTTTTGCAAAAGAACACCAAAGACAATACTTTTGAGCAGCCAGCCGCCGCGAGTAATATGCTAACCGGATCTACGGTGAGTGCCATTTTAATTAATAATAATATTAATAATAATAAAGGGATAATGTGTTTAAATGCCTTTGTAGACCTCCGTAGCACAGCATATGATGTTCCGATCATTAACGTAAAACACAGATCAATAGAATTATTATTTTTTTTAAATTCAGAATGATGTCTGCTACGCTTTGAAATGGTTCACCAATATACAGTGTGGTCACAATGAACCTGTAAGGAATTGTGAGGCCTGACCAGAGATCTGTATAGTGGTAGAACCAACTCATTCTTCCTGCTACTAATGCCTTTCGCTATACAACCCAGCACCAAGTCTCCCTATTCCATTATGACAGAAGAGTGTACCCAATGCTATATCTCAAGTGCATTATTTTACATTTATCAACATTAAACTACAGCTGCCACATGTGTGGCCATTCTTCTTATTTACTTAATTTGCCATTTGACTTGTTATTCTCGGAATGTCTACCCTATTGCAGACCTTTGTGTCATGTGCAAAAAGACATACCTTACCATAAAGTTCTTCTGTAATATCATTAATAAAAATATTTAGAACTACCAGTCTCACTATTGATCCCTAAGGTACCCCATTAGTAACAAGTCCTTCCCCTGAACATACACCATTAACTATAACCTTCTCCCTCCTTTCACTCATCCATTGCATTATCCATTCAACTATTCTGCCATCCAGACCCAAAGACTGCATCATATTTAGTTATTTAAGTTTTCTATGGGGGGCAGAGTTGAATGCCTTACTGAAATCTAGATCAGTGACCTCAACTGCTCCTCCCTGGTCTATTAACCTAGTTACCCAGTTAAGAAATGAATTATTTTGACAGGATCTCCCTGTAGTAAACCCGTGCTGTTTCTGATCATGCAAACCATCTACCTACTTACTTACATTTATTATAATGGCCCAATTCAATGTCAGGGTAGGCCATTCACAATGCATGTTTCATTTTATTTGCTCACCTCCAAACAGTTTACTACGAAAAAGTCCCGTTAGACCAGTCTGGGTTTAAACTGCTGCAGTAATCAGTTTATATGTCAGACCGATGATCTTCCTAATGTAATTATCTCCATAGGGAGCGAGCATTGAAGACAGTCTGCTCCCAAAGGAGTTCTATGTTGTGAAGAATAAAGGTGTTCTGGGTCTGGAGTATTACGAAGAGTAAGTCCATTCATCAACATTATACCAAAATCACCACCAGCATGTTCCCATTAATCATGTTTCATACTCAGGGAGACTATAAACATTGTATAAATGTGTGTATGATCAGTCACCAGGTCGGGTCCAGCGGAGTGCTACAAATTATCAACATTACTCTCTCTGGTCTTTAATTGAGGATAAACTAAAAGATCTTTCAGGTGCATGGTTTTCATTCACTATTTTTCCATTCCTGAAAATATTTTTCTGCAGTTGGTTGGAATTTCTTGTTCCCCAAATCCTCACGTATTTTGGTAATGTGGGTATTTTGAGATGTAATATGCCCATTGTAAATGATTGTATTTGTCATACAGCAAGTATACAACACTGCTAGAAGATGATGAGAAGAAATTGCGAGTGTTTCCATCAATGTAAGTCTGTTGTGTGTGGTGTGGAATGAGTGGTAAAGTATATTATGTTATTGGACATAATAAATGGTTTTTATGGATCCTCGACAGGAAACCCAGTGGACGGTCCGAGGTTCTACAGCTGATGAAGGTAATGGATACCATGCTAAAGGAGGCAGGAGTGGATGAGGAAGACATACGAATGGAGGGCCCAACTCAGGTAAGGGAGTAATACTGAATCATTGCCTGATCTAGTTCCGTTTATACGTCATATCAGTGGTAGTCTTAACCTTCACATTGCGTTTTAATACAAACAATAGAACTGGTAAATACTCTCAATGTCACAATTGAATCACTATGTCACCAGAAATATGTTATTTTGTAACATGGCTATGAATCAGGCCAAGTAACCCAGACAGATCTGGCAGTGAGTTGTGGGTTCTTCGCTGCTTAGGGATGAGGCAGCCATATTAGCAGGGAGAGAAAGGCTTGCTGAGTTACTAAAAGCACTGCGACTTGATTTCAGAAACTGGAGATACTACTCTGTACAATTTATCTGCAAAAATCCCAATGCAGCATTTATTGCAAAACTCTGTCACTTATACATTCTTATTACATCTCTACGTTTAGATACATAACCTATTGGAATTGCTGAAGACCGAACAGAAGATTTACAACATTGTGTTTCATGAGATAATCCGTCAGGTCAGCGTGGAGTGTGCGGAGAGAGGGGAGCTGCTCGCTAAGCTCAGGTCGGAAACACATGAAAATGTATTTTATTTTGTTTGTGCATGCAACTGCTAGAAGCAGCCTGTGGCCACCCATGGAGTGGGTTAAAAGGATATTTAAATCCCCAGCAACTGCTTTCAAAAAAGGTATTATTTTAAGAATTCAACAATCTAAAAAATTTAGCTATTGCTTAGGCTGTGCTTAAATACTGTTCATGGCTGAGTTGATTCCCCGAGTTTCTCAGTTGATTTACGTTTTTACAGACAACGATACGTGATGTTGCTGAACAAAATCCCACGGCAGGTGCTGAGTCTGTACAATGACCTGCTGGCTCAGCGCACACTAGACCGCTGTCTAACAGAAGAAATAATTCATTTCAAGAATGCTATGGGGGAACTGACCAAGTAAGTGCTGAGCTGGAACTGAACGGAATTGGTGGAAACCGTGCACGTAACAGAAATTGTGAAAACAGTGATGTCTGATTTCGGCAGAGTTATAGAGTTTGAAACAACCTCACTTCTCACAGTGTTCTGTATTTCCTTCATTTATATTTTTAAAGCATTTTCATATTGGGGTGAGTTTCCCAAGGGCCATGTGACAGCTGCCTTAGGGGCAGTTTAGTGACATGTTTTGGATATAAACAGTTGTTTTTTAGAGCAAATAATTGCAATCAATACTATATTGAGGAGTAAACAAATGAAACGTAGAATTATGGATATTTAACCCCTTTGTCACAATGCATTGTTCTTAATGGGTTTTAGGACAACCCATTGTCCTTAAGGGGTTAAACACACACATTGGTTATGACAACACACATTACAGATGTCATTGGTAGTGACTGCCATTAGTGCCAGCTACAGAGGGCCTCCTTGTTTACCAAGAACGTGCCTGCAGCAGCAGTTTGACCACATATATATATATATATATATATATAAGTTATATATACTGGTATATTTAAGGAAAGGGAGGTAATAGTGATTTAACATTACTTGCTCTTTAGGACAGGTATTTGAATCTAGAGCAGATCTGGCATTCTGTGTTAGAACTTAATGCATGCAACAAAGAGCGTACAGCTTGTTTAAGGGGGCATGTTTATTAAATACCATGGTAGTCGTAGACAGATGGTGATACTTAGGATGCCGCTTGGTGCCAAGCTTCTCCTGCAATAGGAGCTTTCGCTGCGCATGACTGTGTGGATCCAGCTGGCAGCCTCATATTAAAGGATGGGATCTAGCAGCACTAAAGGTATGGGAAAGGCACAATCAGGTTTAAGCTCACCAGTCAATTGCCCAGTTTGCCTAGTGACTAGCCAGGTCCTCGGAGGAGTTAAGGAATTGTGCAGGGTGTTTCTTATTAAACATTCTGTAGAGCACAGGGATGCTTTTGTTTTTGGCAAACAAGGAACAGTCATGTCAGCACAACAATTCTTCAAAGTATAAAACAATTTCCAATCGTATGTACTTTTAAACAATCCAACTTGGCTGGCTTTTGAGTTACAAATTGAGATTTTCTTACATGAAAGGTATGTTCTTAGTTGCCATTTACTTTGAAGAACAGATCGTGCATAAGCCTAGAAGACTTTTATGTGTTTGAAATTCACATGAGAATGAGGATTCATTTTGGTATCTTTGCTGATACGTCCTAAAAAGTGTTAAAGGAAAATACAGAAGTGTTTGTTCTGTCTTCTAGTGAGTTATGTCAAGTGAGAGAACACGATCTGCGTGTGAGCAAGGATGCAAAACAAGCCCAAGAAGAATTGGCTAAAGCTCTGAAGGATGCCAAGAAGAAAGCCAAGTAAGCATATGTTTACCTGCCAGCTAACGAGTAATTAGCATAGTTTATGTGGCACCTAACTGAGCAACCTACCTGATCTCTGCAAAGTCTTCCTCTCCTTTATGTTATACTTCTTAAAGCAGATACAATTCTTCACACCTGTACTCATAAATGTTCGGAAATGTCTGTTTAAGACCCAAATCTCTCTGTCTTTCTTAACCCTGGAAAGTTGGAGGGCTTCAAATTTTAAAGTTGACACATAAAGTTGTGTACTTATTTTATAG
>VKOC01000004.1:22879308-22893544 GCA_009364415.1 Spea multiplicata
TCGCTGATTATAAAACACACATTGCTGCTGGGCAAAGCTAAAAGTTTTTTCAATTGAGCGTTTCATGTACTGTAACGTCAGCGGGATTCACAGGCCTCGTATTAAGCAACGGAGCTGTTTGTTAGTGTTCATAAGTGCACTTAAAGACAGACAGCAACAGAAGACGTCTCATCACAAAACCGGAAGGTCATAAAGCACTTGACGGCTACTTGGAAAGTAGCATCTCATCGGAGTATATTAACAAGCATTAAGGCAAAGTTACATTGATATACAATTCTAAGGTTAGTCCAGGAACTGTCCGTGAAGCCACCTGACACCCAACCAAAAGTGTGGCCAGAGACTTCTAAATGGAGGCCAGGGGTCAATGACTTTGTCAGATAAAGGGTTAAATATAGATGAAGACATCTGACCAAACATACTTTGCATGTAGGACCTAGTAAGTGGCAATTCAAGTTGATGCTGGCAACACAGCTGTTCCAAACTACGCCAAAGCCAACAAGGCAATTTTCCAGAGTCTCCTTTGGAAAACGTGACTGATGTCAGTGGAGAATGTGATGCTATACTTGCAAATTGCTGCAGGAGTGTCTATGACAAATCCATGGCAACCGGTTTTGTTGTACATACAACTTGATGTTACTCAGGCGTACATATTTTAATTGCGGGAGTCTGCAGATAGGAACAAAGGGGCGAATTTACTCTCCTGCCTGGAGTTACTAAACAGGAGGACATCTGAGCTCAAATATCATCACATCTGAATGATATATTTCTTCTCTAGGTTCCTGTTGGAATCTGCCCCACCTCCCTGACATCCTAGGATCCTAAAAAATCAGGATTTAAGATGCGGGTATAGTCCACTCAGTCCTTCTTAGAGCAAGATGTTAATTACTTCCAAATGGAGAGACCTGCCATATCGCTGACCTGGATGACGGTCTAAGGCACTGAGCTGGCCAGGGGTGCTGTAACCATGCGCTCAAACATTGAAGCAAGCTAGAACCTGTAGGAAGGTGTGCTGGAGATTGGGTCCACCTATGGTGCCAGAAACAGTGGAGCTAAACCAAACTGGGAGATGAGCGCAAAGTAGGGAAAAGGGGGTAAAAAAGGATATCTGTTATATTTTGCCTTTCTTTGTAAATATCTTACAGAGGCTCGTATGCTCCAACTTTAAAATAATCTTTAGCCCTTAAAATGTCAGGCACTCGAGCAACATATTGCAAGAAACTAACAATTGCCTTAGGGTAACGTCTGCTGGGAAATCTGAAGATCCCTCGCCATTGCTTCAAAGATTTACTAGCAGTACAGATATTTAAAGGCCTTTGGCCCGTAAGGTTCCTTTTGTATGGTCTTCAGGAACTGAAAAATGAATGCTCCTGACCAATTTATTGTTCACACAATGTTGCAGACATCAAACTAACCAGCTGGCCTGGCACTTGCAACGTTAAGCCTCTGAAATTGATGACATCAATCTTGTCAAAGGAAGTGACGTCATTTTGTTATTTTTAAATGTGACACAACTGTTGCCATCTTTACTGAGTTAATTTCAGCACTCGAACAAGCCACGGCGCCGACTTACCTACTTTGTGGCTGAAGATTGGATAATTGCTTGGCGCTCTCAACTGTTTTAGTAATACACCTTTCCTGTTTACGAGGTAGGGCAGACTTTATATATCCGGCTGCTGCTGCTATTGTAATAACAACCAACATTCTTATTAAGAAATTGAGAGTGATGGTAGTTGAGAAAGCCAAAAAAAGTTGGCGCACCACAGACTATGCAACCCCAACTCATCTTCTAACTCCAATAACTAATGAAACCCTGATCCTATGTGCATGCAGTAAGTTGCATCAGAGTCCATACAAAAAGCACCCCAGTATACATTTAACATAAAAATAGGACTGGAGCGGTTCTTTGATGAGATGAGGCTTAAAGGCTTTTTTTTAATGCATTAAGCAATAACCATGGCAATAAATGTACCCAAACGATGACACCTAGTGTCTATATTTGCATACATTTCCATGAGTCTAGTTGTACTTGGTGACACGTTTTAAGTAGATCAGAACAAAGACTCTTTATCTATTAAGTATCTATTAAGTACATTGCCACTGCTCTGTGCTACTTGAATGTTCCGGTTATATCTACTGCATTTTTCCATGGCTGACACAACAATCTACACTCATCACACCAGGAAGGAAATTTTGGATTTATCTTACTATGGATACTCCATTTGCAGGGGGCTATAATTACCATCATGCCCAGCTAGCCACAAGGCAATGTTCATAGCATCCGGATTGCCATAGGCTATCTCTACAGTCAAAGAGTTAACATACAGCAAGCGCAAAATGGACCATAGCCACCCCATTAAATGCTGTTTATTCCAGTCTGTGCCTGTCCTAATGGTATGATAGCACTCTCCTGGGAATATGTATTCCCTATAATTTCTCAATGAGATTAAGCACATTTAACCCTTTCCTTACATCTCCCTCTTACGCCAAAGGTGTTAATAATAGACATATAAACCTTCAATTGCCTAATTTAATAGTGCAAGCCAGGGCAATTATTGTTCTTGTTAAAACGAACAAAGTCACATAGGTTTCTATGGAAACATCCGGGAGAATTTATTTATCTAATAAAAAATAGCAGCGAGACCAGTACAAGTGGATTTTTGCACTAATTTTGCTTCCGTTTTGCACTAATACCCACATTAGTATGATTAGATGAAACAAATACCGGTTTTGCCTTCATAAAGAGGGCATGAGTGCTTTAGTAGAACTATGCCGTTTAAATGCCCATCTCACATCTGTTTCAGGTGGTAGTAACTCTGCATTGGTACGTTAAACTTTTCTATACCACTAACTAGACCTGCTGATGTACAAAGAGATCTGATCCCCTATGAAAATAGTGTGTTAATTCTTATGTTTACGTAGGAAATTCAACTTGACATTACTTGACACTTGATAAATAATGCTAAATAATACCACCTTTATCACCATGGATGAGCCATGGCTTTTTTAGCAGGTAGGAGAAAGCTTCAAGCAACGTATTGTAATCAATGCAAATAAGAAAACACTGAAAATCTACCGTTGTGACATATTTTAGAACATCACTATAGCATTCGGTACACAAAGAATGGTTTTCTCTCCTTCTAACTGAGTAGCTGGGGATTTAAAAGAGTATTTTTGTGCTGGCCGATATCTGTCCTAATTGCAGGTCAACAGTTTGACCTAATGTCCTTGAAATAAACACATTCGTTATGTAGCCTTCAACACCTCTGCTTGTACATTTTTTCTGCACATCCACCTGATCTCTTGTAAGATCATTCAGCTTCTACAGTGTCCCCTTATCACAAATATGAGTACCGTTCAATGAGCCACAAATGCAAAATATATAGCGGAAAATTAAAATGATTTATGTCCAAAACGCAATCAATTAACTAGATGAAGAATTTTAGTAATAAACAGGAATACTCACGGTAATGGCTTGCAGTCTCTCCTTAAGTAACTCAGCCTCTTCCATCCTGAAAAGTTATATGGAAAAATACATTCAGAGCGAGACAATAGAAGGATAAAGAGCCACACAATGTGGATAAAGAGCCACGATACTGAGACCAGGAAAGTTGCTGCAGGTCCTGAGCCTAAGCAACTGTGGAAAGGAGTGGAGAGTTTGTCAATGGGCTGAGACAAGTCAATGGATCAGCCCAGACAGGCACATGTAACGAGGGTGTGATCTGGAGGCAGCCAGAAAGCTACCATCACTGACAAGTTCCAGCGGCAGAGCACAAGCTTTGATACTGTAACAGGCTGCCGGCTCTCTGTTGCTAAGTGTCCTTGTATCATATTACTTTGTGCTGTTTTAGACGATGATAATACACTAAAAAAACATATAGAACAATGGTAAGGAATTACGTAAAGAAATCTAAAGCAGCACAAGTTATTGATCAATGAATCATATTTGTATTTAAATCATTAAAAATCCTTGGCTTTTAGTGTCAATGAATTTGTCGCGCTGAGTATATATTACCATCATGCTATATCACCATCATTTATATATATAGGTTGGGATTTATTCACTAAAACAGGGAGCAGTATTTTATTGTCTAACCCAATTAATTATAAATTAATCAGTCTCGTTAGGCTGTTCTTGCTTGAAAAAGTTAATGGCTTGGTTGGCTATAAATAATGCATAATCACTTGGAGTGGGATGATATTTTCCACCACAGCTCACTCAATAGTGAATAAGAGCATTTTCAGGGGTATCAGAGAGGTTTGAGCCACATCAAAGATGAATTAAAAACTCTCTGGATAACCTGTGCTATCTCAGGACCCGTGATTGAGTTTTTCAGGGTATGTTCATTTGAGTAAAGTGGGGTAAAGTCTTGACAGATGCAACTGCGCTCATTTTAGATTCTTGAACCAGTCTGGTTTTATACAGCCATGATCCTGTTTTGTGTACAGCAAGAACAGTGGCGGTGCCTCCGCAAACAAAACATGATGGGTTAGAAACAAAATTGTTAGTAATATGAAAAAGTTATTTATTACTGGCAAAAATGAAAAAGTTATTTATTTCTGGCAAAAGGCCGTTGCCACAATGGCCTTTGCCAGAATGCACCTAAAATTCCAAGTATGCGGGATTCATAAACTCAAAGAAGATAACACATTAATTGATTCTTTCTGTGATTATATACATCTCAGATATTAGAGATTAAGTGCTGGTCAGCAACACCGGTCATACTAAAGCTGTTGTTGCTTCTTCTGAGATTTGACTAAAACCCAATCTAAAGAGGGATAGGTTTATGTTTCTGACTTCCATGCTAGGCCACCCAGCGTGGGTCTACACATGGTCTCAGAGAACCTATAATGATGTTACACGACACTTTAAGTACTACTCTATAATGAATAATGAAAATATCAAGCTACAGTTGGGAAATATTTTGCACCAAGCCTCATGTTCCATGTAGATAATACATTCTTCCAATTTCAGTAGTTGTATTTTCCAGAACCCACAAAGATACTGCTAAGATCAGTAATAGTTAGCATTAATGTACGCAACTATGCTCACTTTATTGAATGCCCATGGTTGATGTCAGAATTACTTGTCTAACGCTTATAATACCTGTCCATTTTACTGTTTTCTGAGGAAATAATGATAATTGTTTTATATTTCTTCACATGTTCCTACTTGATGATTGAGAAACAGAGAGGACAGCTGAGCCATAAAATCCAAAAGGGATTATATGAAATTATTGAAGTCAGTCATGGGTTATTCACAGCCCCAAATGAAGACTACTGGATTGCTCTGAAGTCTTCCTGTATGCTTTATAAAAGCATGATGGCATGATGGAAAAAATGTAACAACCCAATATAAACTTTAACAGCTTAAGTACAGATATCAAACAGAAGTGTGACAACGTTTCAATCAACGAAACGTCCATCTACAATGTTTGCGTTAGCCCTCTACCCACTGCCCATAGTGCCATTTCCAATCCTCCATACATTTACATTATTATTTTCTTTTTTTTTTATTATTCTCTGCTGTATCAATTATGTAGAATCCAGTCATTTAACCACTTAAGGACAATGGGCGGTCCCGAAACCCATTGAAAACCATGCATTTTGAGCCCGTACATGTATGGGCTTTGTCATTAAGGGGATAAAGCCCATAACCATGGGGCCTTTGAAGACACTGGCAAGCTTCAGGCTGATTCCTTAAGTATGAACCCTTCCAGCACGGGTGCATCAATCTGGGTGCAAACAATAATGTTTTCCTTTGTTAATGTAGAAACCTTCTATTCTGATTTTGCTAATATTTGTTCAACAAATCTTAAAAACAGATAGGCCATGATGCCTAGAACTCATTTCCATCCGTGGACCAAATCTAAGAATTATCTGTAAGATCCATAAATGAGCCATTACATTTTCAGCTGCTCTTAATCTCAGTTGTAGACGTTGCATATGTCTTTTAACTGTAAAGCAGTAATATGTTAACTATTAGTGAACCAGATGGTTTTCATCTTTCAGTACATATTTACAGCATTGTATAATGTGTTACAGGGCAGAATTCACAGTATCGTTCCCCATGGTTATGTAGAAGGTATGTTAATCCCGTTATGATCTGGATTTACGTAATCGAGAATGAAACACACCAGCTGTCATGTAAACTGCCTTTAATACCGCTCTACCACTGACCAGGCAGAAACCAAGATCACACATGGAACACGTGTTCGGATGCCAGACTCCAAGCAGCTGCTTTTGTGTCTGCAAGAGGCATAAACAGGATCTCTAAATGATCTTGACACAGTCGTCTTACACGCTTGAAACTAAATTCTACTAGAGGTCTATACTTAAGAAGTCCTTTGTATGAAAGTCATATGCTGGACCTGTAACATTAATAGCAATTCACAGCCAAAGGTTGCCCCACATACGTTTACCCTATTGAAAAAAAGATCCATGATATCCATAATATTTTCTTTTGTTGTCACATATTCATATATATATTATACTAGTGGGCCCACGTTGCGTCTTTTTGGCGATGGTCTCGTAGCCGTGTTGTGTGTGTTTTCAGACCTTGTGGCTCTAATTTAAAAAAAAAAATCCAAAAGACTTTAATGATGTATGCAGCGGAGGGGTGTCTGTACCTCGATGCTCAGGTGTTTCACCCAGCTAATTGTTTGAACTCTGTATTAATGTATTCTGCCTGTGAACGCTCTGGATTTTATTCTGAGTCAAATGTAGTTCATGCCAATGTCTCAAGGTGAATTGACAGATTTTCAGGGTCACAGTTTAGCGCTGACTCCCTCACATTCTCACAACTTTATAAGTGTTTAAATCCCTGCTTGAACACAGTTGACGGTTCACCGTATCTTTAAAGAAAGTGCCATATGCAGATTAAGCATCTGATTAGGGATGGTCTCTGAATGGACTTCTAGACGGCTATTTTGTCAACTACCTCCATGGTCATTAGAAGATCAATGTAGTTTATTTGAATAGTGTAGTAGAAGCATTATTAAACACTCATCTACAGACACCAGACAAGCCAGAAGGCTTGTTTTTTCCCTCAGAAATCTCATGGTTCTGCCACAACCACAAGGGATTCTGGGTAGGGCATATGTAAAATAAGGTCAACAATTATCAGCTTTTTGCCTCTATAATCGCATTTAATACAATGGATCCGCTTGAAGTAATCGCCCGCTGTAACAGGGACCAGCCTTAGTAACAAAACTAAGGTAAGAAGGTGCGAAGTAAGCCAGATCACGCACTCATGGACAGCTTGTTTTCATTCCGTAATGGGATTGTTTCAGGATGAGGTGTGAATACTGGCTTAATAGTTGCGAACGGCTTGGGGAAGCCTCAATTGGCATTTGTGATTTTTTGCTGATGCCTCTTGCCTCCTTCATTGAGCAAAGTTTTCAGGTGTGGAAATCCCCATGTGACCTGGTGTTGGTTACATTATAGAAATTAAGACATCTCCACCACACTATCTAAATTTTTGTAGAAAACAATCCATAATTACCTACTACGCAAAGAAATCAGAGACATATGTATATGCGTGTTAATATAAGTATCTTCTACATTAAGATTCCTTTCTGGAAAACAATTCACATAATTGCAAAAATTCAGTCAATTTATCATTACAATTCATGTTCTGGAACAAGGTCAATACTTGTATCATCATTTCAACACCTAGATTTATGGATTTTCTCATATTTGTGAATTATTATGAATCATCCTCAAATTTCTTCTTAAACCTTATGTGACTATGATATTTCGGAGTGAATATTATATCTGGCTGTATAATTAATCATTTTATCTTACTTTTTTTTTGTGCGAGAGCCAGTTATGTATTTTTGTGACAGATATGAGATTATCATGATATTCAACAGGGGACGTTCCATTGTAATTTTTTATGTTATTGCTACTTAGTAAAAATGCTTTAAAGACATTGCATAGATTTTTTAAAATAAAATGTCGGTTTTACAGCCGTATAGTTCATATATTGATGGTGTATATTATATTACATCATCTTATCCTAATCTATATGTACAACCCACTGGCATTGTGGTAGAAAACGGAAAGGCCATCTGACAGATGGCATTCTATGAGGAAATAGACTTCAGAAATATTAAACCAGTAAGCATGTGTAGGTGTGCGTAGGGGTGAAAAAGCAAATATACGCGATTACCTACAAGGTCAACGTTAAGAATCAAAACCGTTTTCTCCGATGTTGGGCTGTACCGCTGTATACCATGATTTTACTTATGCAAATTGTGTTTATTTCATGGGATATTCAATACATTTAATAATGGTGTGTAATGGTGTGTAACCATGGAGATAAGGCTCTGTGTTTCCACTCAGCAATCATTGCAACTAGGGCCTGGTTCAGATATGAGTTCTCATAAAACTAGATGCTGTACATTTAGTGATGTTTTACACAAGGGACAATGTTTCTTAAGTGTGAAAGTGTGCTTGTGTCATATTTTTTGGAGTGCCATACCATGTTCCGTCTTTATTGTGAAATATTATATTCAAATACTTCAAGCAGTCATAAGGACACGTCAAGTGTTTTCTTAAGAAAGAATTCCTCTTGTACACCTTCACAACATTGGTTTGGAATGAGGTAACTGGCCCTGGAGGATATCTCATCAGGGTAACCTGACAATTGCTTCAAGCTAACCTAGAACCTGTTACACATATATAAATTAAACCGTCTATCTATCTATCTATCTATCTATCTATCTATCTGTCTATCTATCTGTCTATCCATTACATTTAACTGTATTATATCTGTACATTGTAACAAATAACAAACCTCATAGCTGTGCCCTACACTGGAAAAGATACAATAATTAGAACACAGTAAGTCTGAAAGATGCTTGTAACAATGTCTATTCATAGTCTTTTGGGTTTTTTTTTTTATACCAGTTTTAAGACATTGCAATAAATGCCTAACAACTGCCTTTGCCTAAAATGCTAGGTTTTCCGCTAAGACCTGTCTCTGGACCAAATTATCTTATGTTTTCCGGTACAGCCCAGAAATCTGGAGTTTACTCTATCTGTCCAGTAAATCATCTACTTTATGGTAAATTTTAAAATAAAAAAATACCCCAAAGGTACATTTTAAACCTATATTGACTATTTGGCATTCATTTTAGAAGTACATTTTGTGTCATTTTAAGCTTGGAATTCTAATATCAGACTTTTTTGTCACAGACAGAATTTACACAGTAATCGCCTAGAATTAACGTGGATTTGGGAAAACGCCAGTTCTGACCTGCTTATACCCCTCCTCACGCATATCCTGCCATTCTTCTATTATAAATAGCATTCGATTTCTATGTTTTTATTGTGCTCATTTCACTATTGTTCTGTTAATGAAAAGTGACATATTTGCCAGCGTTCAGCACATGCAAGTTCTTAAAGGGGGACTCCCAACAAAACTATATTACTTTACTAGTATCATAGAAAAATAGTCTTTTAAAAGTATTTTGCTTTCAATGTCTTTGAATAATATAGTGTTTTTAGACAACTACATGTTAGTCATGGTATATGTTCTGTCTCTGTTACCGTAGACTACTGGACAAACAACCTGACTCCTTACTACTTTGTGGTAAACAAACGAAGGGCTCAGTCTTAATCACCCAGCCTGACACCCCTGACTAATGAATGTATATAGAGGAAAGGATTTTATTGTACCAGCTGGACTTCATTAATATTATTATAAAGAATCAACTCAATGTGGTGTTTGAGCAGGGAAACCCACACAATATATCACATGGCTGTCTTTATTGAACACCCATTAAACATTTACAGTGATGTTGGAAAAAGTAAGTGAACCCTTTGGCATTACCTGGTTACCCTACTGTGTTTACTTCCCTATCCATTGATCTGTAGATAACGCAAAAATAACAGACAATGAGGCTTGTGTCAAATTAATTGTTAGGTCCGGTGAAGGTTAATATTTATACCAAATTTAACACCAAATATTACATTGAGAGGAGATGATTTTCATTACATTCAATTATTCATTATATTTTTTCCCTTTGCTTAGTGTCCTTAAGTTGATTTCTCTTTTTTGATGGTGCGTCAACATAATTAAAGATAAGCACCACTTTTATATCATGTATCAAAGGGCTATCCTATGCCATGGCCTATTCATAAAATCTCACGCAGCCTTTCTGATCCTGATGACAGCTGTTAATGCCAGTCAGGAACATTCTTTATGTTGCATACGTGTAGACATGTAGGCTGGCCTGCTAGTTTATCCATTTTCTTTTGTTGTGTCAATGGTGCCACCAATTCTGGAGAAAAATACTACTTAGCTAATGCTTCCAAAAGTTAAATATTATCCTCACGTTACCATCATCCCGCCATAACAGAACAATGCTATGTTTGGATCTGGGGTGAGATATTCCATAAGGTAGACTTGATATTTAGCCACAGTGCTTTCAGTTGTACTATATAAAAATTCCCAATTTCAGCACACTTAGAGGATGACTAGCATACCTAAGTATCATAAAACCTATTGTATTTCAAGTAAACAGGGCCTAGTAAAGCTCCATGCCCATGTCTCTTTAATAGGACCCCTTGTATTGTGAATCTGTCTGCCTACTTTCTACAGAGTGCCCGTCCACTTTATTTGTTTACAAGACATAGCCGTCCATTTTGTTTACAATATTATGTCACAGTCACAAAAGAAGAAGAAACACTTGCTGCCACGCAATTATCATCTGTAGACACATAAATGCTTTCATCCAGAGCTGCTATTTAATATGATTCCTATTGAATTTGTTTATTACACACAGGTCCAGGTGTGCATTATACCTGAAACTTTATGATATGTGAAAAACTGTGCAGACTATTTTATATACATGGTTAAATAATTATGCATAAAACTGTGTTATGGGTTATACATATAGTCATTGTGACATGTTTCCACCAATAATTATCTGCGTTGGTATTTGACACAGATTTTTCTTGCGGTATATAGTTCAGCTGCTGCAACAAATGACCCTAAGAATAGAACCAAGTGCTTTTTGGCCAACTGTGTGTGTGGGGGGGTGATTAGTGAATTCCTTAAAATATCAGCGGGGTATTGTAAAATGCAAACTATTTACAGTCGACTGAATAAACAATTTCCTGGAGAAAATTATTCCAAGTAAACACAAGGGGGGTGATAAAATCAGATTTTATTAAAAAAAAGTGCCCCATGATTCCAAAGGTCCACATCAGAAAGCAGTAGGGTAGAGGAACTAATCTGACCTACATTTGATATGCTGGCAGATACCTAGTGGTAAATCTATTTAGAATCCACAGCCTTCACCATTGAGCTAGCACTCTCTTCTTTGTGTGGCCTTTCTCGCATATGTCTGCCAAGGAGCCTATTCATTTTGGAGATGGTCCAGGCAGTAGCTGTGGGGTATTACGAAAGCTGCAAGAAGGCATGTATGCTCTCCATCTGAACATGATACAAGCCTTGGTGCATAAGGTTGACAGAAGGTCTGGCTGCTTGTGTAACTAGTGTTGGGGCTTCTGCCAACGAATGTGACATCACAAAAGCGATGAAACAGTAGAAAGAACTGCATGGAGGAAAACTCCATGTAGGGCATTCCGCATTCGAAATGGGGTACCAAAATGATTTAAAGGGACCACTCAGCTACCATATAAAATTAAAGTGCGTATGATGGCTGGAATGTCCCTTTAACTGATTTTTTTTATTATAAGTATTATATGTAAAAAAAACTGATTTTATCTATGTGATGCTAAGCTGGTATAGTTCTCACGTCAGTTTGTAAATGGTAAGTTGACTACTGTAGTGGGGCGGAAAAATAAATAAAATAACTTGATGATAGAGCATTACATCATCAGTCTCTCCTGTCACAAGGTGCTGTCACTTTAGAAAATACATCAGCCCCCAACATTCCCCCCTCCCAAATGTGCAGCTGTCAGAATGTGTGTGGGCTGAAATTACATGCCATATAATCTCAACGGCACATTACGGAGCATAACATTGTTGGAAATGTACCAGCTTCCCACCTATATATACATTTTTAGTTGTTATTGTAACTAATAATTAGATAAAGTGCAACGACAAACCACATTTCGGTTGTTGTTAACCTTTATGCGCCGGGAAGGTGCGCCTGACATGCTCATTATTATCAGCAAATACGAAGCATAACACGGCTACCACCAAACAGCCGCATTTTCTTTCTCACTGAAATCATCCAGCAAAAGAAGACAGTTTTAATCCAGCAAAAGAAGACGAAAATCTCAGTAGAATTGCTCCCTGAAAACTGATATACGACAACTCTACAATGGGGAGAGCTGGGCGCAGTTTCCATATTTACAATATGATGACAATAGTATAGAATGACTATTAAAGAAAATCCAGAAAATAGACCAAGAGAAAAAAAATAGATTTTCCAAATATGTCTGCCTGTGGGTTTAGTACAGACTCCTGTAATTAAATACATATTTAAATATATGCTTTATCTTAGATAATGGGTGTTTATCAATGAGATCCACCAATACCAAACTCCATAATCAAGTTTTTCTTGAGGTACCAAAAACCATTGAGCTAGCATGGCAAAGATCAACAGGGCAACCTCATAATAGTAGGAACGTACGGTTACCAAGTTATAATAAGAGAACAATCCAAGGAACTGAGGAGGACCTCTGGCAATTGCAAGACCCATACATGAGCCACAATAAGCAGATTTAGATCACTATGTCTCTCTAATTGTGTTTCTAGCCTAAGGCTCCTCGGACTGGCACTGATTAGGTCTAGGCCTTTAAAACCTACCCTCCCAGCTACTCACATCATAGTTTGGAATGATGAAGAGAGAACATAGACAATAAATCATAGTACTTAAAAATGATTTCAGTAGTTCACTATTTTATTACTACATTTTGTGCTTGTAACATAATATTTACATAAATTACATGACTGTCGTTCCGATTGATGGCACTACAATTACTTTATTTGCCTGGCTATTGTTTCGAGCTTGACAGTAAAAAGACAATATACATACAGAATATTTTAGACACTGTTGTTAATATAAGCTGTTGTTGGTTTTAAGTGACAGGTCAACTTTAATCATGAAGACGGTTTCCCCTTCAGAACAATGTTTGTCTGATGTAACCACCTGTCACGTATCTGGGGAATGTAGCACATCATGTCAGCACTGGTATGAAGATGAATTCATATATCATATGACTCACAGGGGGATTATATTAGCTGAACAAGTATTCATCCTCTGTAATACCTTGTAACAACTATGTTAGTGCGACTGTGTTTGAAAGTATTTTAGTTACATGCACAGATATGAATAGGTGATAATTGTATGCCTTGTGCATATATATATATAGATTTATATATCTATATACTGGATCAAGGCCATACATTATGCCGACGCCTGGCCTAATATTATAGTCCCCTCTTTTGACGCAAAACAGCCCTGACGCGTTCAGCATAGGACTCTGACTAGACCCTCTTGAAGGTTGTGCTGTGGTATCTTGGCACCAAGACGTTAGCAGGCAGATCCTTTAAGTCCTGTAAGTTGGACGGTGGCGCGGGCCCCGTCCATGGAATGCATCCTGGCTGCCATGGTTCTCCCAGGTAGCGAAGCACCCGGACATCCATGTGATGTTATAGAAAACGTGATTCATCAGAACAGGCAGCCTTCTTCCATTGCTCCGTGGTCCAGTTCTTATGCACACATACCCATTGTAGGCACTCTGACGGGCCTGTGGCTATGCAGCCCCATACACAACAAACTGCGATATAGCGATACACTGTGTGTTCAGAACCAGAATTAATATTCGCCCCTCACATGCATTAATGAGCCTTGGCCGCCCATGACACTGTCACCGTTTCACGGCTTTTCCTTCTTTGGATCACTTTTGATATTTCATTAATAATCCTCTGTTGTATAGTTTTGCCCTAAAATTGAGATCATTTTCATATAATGCAATCTGTGGGTGGTGTTGTAATTGCTTTAGCTATTTAATTTAACAATGTTATAACCAGATGCCCTATTACAAATCTACAAATTTATACATTACCGTCTTGTAGATGTGTTTTGGACAGGGACAGATATTGTGCATTGACCTTGTTCTCTGGCAGATGACTTTAGGGCTGCTATGTTACTGGGCCACTTGGCTGGACGTACCCCGGGGACAAAATGTTTCCAACCTTAACCACCCCATAGAAATGGCTTTTCATTTATAAGGGTTGGATAATGGAATGAAC
>VKOC01000004.1:22893644-23034226 GCA_009364415.1 Spea multiplicata
GTTTTGAAACCCGTTATTTTCTTGCCGTTTTTAGTAACCCTGTCTGGATCGCGATTCAATGGTTTCTTTATCCAAGCACGGGATGCGGAAAATTTAGACGGTAAACCCGTTGGCTCGTTTTCATTGATCGATGATCAGATTTCCCAGCTCTTGACTTGCGGAGGGGTAAAGGTAAGAAACACGGCGCCCAGTAACATTAACCTGTTTGGCTGATATACGATTGAGTGCGATATATAAGAATATAATAGTCTTTTATTTTTCCTTTTGTAAAGCCAGCGATGAACTTCCTATTTAATAAGATATATATCGTCAGATTCTTAAACATTTGAAACTGTAATGATGTATCTAAACGTAATGAATGTAATTAATCGATACTTAAGTCTGTATCATTCTTACAAATTCTTAGATACTTAGCTTTTTCAACCTTTTTATACATTAGCATTTAAAGGGAAAGATTACTTGTGTCCTAATGCGCTGTGTGCGAGCAGTCCGTGGAGCCGCGTATACCAAGCTCTGCTGCATTCTTATTTATTACGGTTTTCTTATTTATTTGAATAAAATCGAGTGTGGGGGGCTTAAAGCGATATGCGATCTGTAAGTTTGGCGGAAAGTCCCGCTCTAACTGGGGATTCTCATTCTAGGATTCAGCTGTCAGCCAGACAAGTAAATCGAGGAAAGAAAAAGTGGAGTTTTACTGGGTTGCTCCGGACAACGGCCCTCTGCATGTTCAGTTCCTGTACGTGAGCGTGTTTCTGCCCAATCTATGTATTCATTAGGTGCGGGGCCCGGCTGGGCATGTTTAGTGGCCCTGGCATTAGCCTGGTGTGCCAGATGGCCAGTCTGGGCCTGATTAGGTATTACGATTGATGACTTCATATAGAGCTCATATGCACTAAACTTTTGACACCTACCGAGGGTCTAAATGTCTCACTGGAAAAGCCCTTCGACTATTTTAAAAAAGCCTTAAGCTTTTTTTTGTTTGTTTTTCTTCTTAAAAGGACAATTACAGCGGGAAAGTGTTTCTTGAACACTAATAGCCATATCATTTCAGTAAAACTTTTTTCTCCAGCTCCCACACTCCCCATATAACATGCTGGATGCATCCATATCGCATAACATATTAATGCACATCCCCATCGGAATGTCCGCCAATAAACAAAATGGCCACTGCTGTTCACTGTAATGCCCATGCCAGTAAGGAAAATGGCCACCACCTATAGAAACACAGACATGTGTCTTCGCTTATATCCTGATCAATAAGTTATGCTATACTGATGTGTCCAGCATGCTATATATGGGGAGAGAACAAGCTGAATATCCTTTCATTAAAGTTTTTGTTTTTTTTTTGTCAAAAACATGAGGGCCAAATGCTCAGATGTAGAGTAAGGTTTACTTACGGGTAGTAGATAAGTGGAACAGCCTTCTGGGAGAAGTGGTAGAGGCTAATGCAGGGATGGATACATGAATCCGATGGGCATTTGACAAAACCAGTGACCAGATAAGGTTTTAAGAGAAAACGGACAGACTAGATGGCTGAAAGGATTTTACCTTCTGTCAAATTCTACATTTTAAATGTTGTACTTCGGTGTGTGTTTTCAGAGCAACTGTGGTTCAAAAGTATAAAATCTACTGGGTGAAAATTCCGGGACCAGTCATTTCTCAAACTAACGCGCCGCCTATCAGTACTAGCCAACCCGGGAGGCCGAGCACCGCGAGCTTAACCGAAAAACCGACATCACCTCTTACTAAGCGGGTAACTGCTTTAGGCTTTTGTCTGATGCCTCCAGCCATTAGCAAACCGTAAGAGTATTTACTGCGAGTTCGTAGAGCCTCAGCGATTGTTTTATGGGTTAATGGGTTCGTTAGAAAATACCTACATTAACGAGGACTGCGCGTCATTCATTGGTAACATTCTTAAGCCGTAACATGTTTAATTTTATTATACCATCTGAATATACAGACAAAACCCCCTTTTATTCACGTTCAATGGCAGCAACCTTTCCGTCACATGACAATTAAGTATTCCTTGAAAAAAATATCGCTGAGAATTCTATACGATTAGAGACGTGTTTCTCGGAGGGATCAGCGTTAAACCATTATATGACCCAACATACACATTTAGCTATCTTTCTCCACTAACTATAAGCATGCTTTTTTCACATGCAGAATAAGAATACTATATTTGCTTAGTTGTTATAGCCATATACACGTGTAGGGGTTTAATAGAGAGGGAACTTGGGTACCGCAAGTGTTTATAAGAATCGTGCTGTGTCTTAGTGAATCGCTCCCATCGTTCTGTCTTCTAGTTTAGCTCATCTGGCTGTGGGACCAGCAAGTTCTGTATCCGAAACCCATCTTCCTGCGAGCCAGAGAACAATGATCAATGCTTCTTCCTGTCGTTCATAAAAGAAGCCAGCACTGTGTTGGTGGAGATGAGTGGACCCGGCCAAGGCTACGTTTCATTTGCCTTATCGCATGATCAGTGGATGGTCAGTATTTCTCCACTAGAACCGTTTGTGTCGCCGTAAGTCCCAGACCACACCGAGGAAGGAGTGATGAATTACGAAGGAAGCCGCGCTATGTCGCGTGCCCTTCTAGTGGAGCTGCATATGATTGTGTTGATGTAAACACACAATTCATACCTTTGTGCGGCAGGTGATTTCAGTATTTGTGGAGGGAGACAAAGTCTCTGAGACATTGTGCCTGATCTGTAAAGCAGACCTTCAAACCAGATGATTAGCCTCATTTAAGCTGGTTACAAGAACCTACAGAATTTTCTGATTACTAGGCCAAAAGATAGTTAGATGGAAATTTATTTTTTTTTGGGTGCTAAGTCATTGGGGGACAACTTTCCCCAATAATAAAAACTTTGCATTTAAATCTGAACAAAACTGATTCAACTTCTGGAAATCTCAGACCATTCTGAGGAATGTTCCTGGATCTAAAAATTCCATCCATTTGTCAATGAAATGTTTGAATTATTTCCTGTAGGGTGATGATGACGCTTACCTATGTATGATCGAGGACCAAAAGGTTCAGATAAATCCTGCATATTTGCGAGGCCGCACACACCCCGAGGTGGCTTCTCAGGTAAACGTTCTATTCATGTGGTAGAATATGTCTGGGATTTGTTACACCGGCTGGCTAGCTGATTTATTAGATATTTGTTTTGCTAAACTATCTAAATTGTTACCGTGGCCAACGATCGGACGAAAACTACAGCCTCTAAAACGTCCTAAATAGGTTAACATGCATACTTACATGCATACTTACATGCATACTTACATGCATACTTACATGCATACTTACATGCATACTTACAGCACCGATCAATCGCAGAGGATGGAACTTGAGTGCTGTAGGCTCCTCTTCTTGAACCGATGGAGGAGAGAGTAGAAGTAACGATAGAGAGGTGGTCTCCATGTTTTCTATATAAGTCAATGTGAAGAAAATCCGATCTTTGGTATGGGTATATCGTATATCTATAGATGTCCCCATTAGATTACATCATCCAAGTCATCCAAAGAACCTCCCCTAGTGGCTCTGTTAAGACAAATGTTTCTGTTACCTAATAATAAATGTATATTTGGTGTAAAGAAAGCATGGATCTCATACACAAACTGATCAAGAAAAAAAATGGCTGTTCTAAAATTTTAAATTACTTTTATGAAAAATCGGTGATGTAAACTGGGCACCAACTGTAAACCCCCGGGCCCATCCTTTGCCGAGATTTATTTACCTATGTAAAAGTGTAGTTATTGACAGTGGTCTGGCTTAATACCAGAATAACTATATATGAAGAACATGTTTAACCAGAACACTTTAATGGGCCACCAGAGACATGTAGATTTAATTTCCAGTTTTGTCGCTGCCTTTTGTCCTGTAGGTATGGGGCAGCTGAACAGGTTTTGTAGACCTTTTTAAAAACAAGTGTGTCAAATTTCAGACCTTGAGGGCCACAGACTTTCCAGGCTGACTTGACTTGGTGATATACAGTGTTTGTTAGTTGATTGCATTTAATAATTTTAGTTGAGAACACCTAAATCCTTGGTTGCAGTATAACCCTCTAGTTCAGGCAATGTGGCAAAACAACCTTTTAAAATATCTATTTATCGCATGGTAAACCGTGATTGGAAATAGTCCTCGCTTTCTAAATTGCCCAGCCATTCGACCGGTGTGTTTTTACTTTCAGGACGTTCTTCAAGATCTAGCGTGGAGATTGGAAGACGGGGTCATTCAGTGCTCTTTTCGTCGAGCCATCACGATTCCATCGATTACAGAGAGATTTGACATGTCTGCTAGTTATTACATATTTCTGGCTGATGGCGATGCAGAGGACGGTGAGTTATTGGGATCTCAATTTATACAAATGTTTGGTAAAGCACTTTGACAACTTCTCTTATTTAATTATATTCATTTTTTTTTGTTTGTTTGTAAAAGGGCATATTTCAAGACATCATCGCCAGCCTCTAATAACAACCAGAATGTATAATATCACAGGCTCTCCTGAAGACGTCGGTGGTTCACGGTCTCCGCTGCTTATAAAATACCATGGTAGGTCGGGGTCTTGGTGCGAAGGTACACTGACACATGAATGCTGATAGATACTTCTTTGAGTCAAATTGAGCAACCCATATCCTAACAATAATAATTTATTTCAGGTGCCCTTATGTTCGTGGCGTGGATGACCACTGTCAGCATTGGTGTTGTCGTTGCACGTTTTTTTAAACCCATATGGCCGAATTCGTCTTTGTTTGGGAAGCAAGTATGGTTCCAGGTATGGAGAGCTGTAGAAATAGCTGTACTGTACCTAGTTGGTTCTGAGGGTTATCCACTGATATTGAGATTACCATAATGTCTGTATTGTATAAGAAAATGTTTTACAGTACCTTACAAGAAATGTTTACAAATCCATCTTAAAAATCCAAAAACTACAGGGCAATAGGTTGTCTCAGCTAGTGTCCTAATATATATATATATATATATATATATATATATATATTATTTTAATATTTTGTATTTTTTTAAATTTGTCTAAGACTCAACTGTGTTTTTATCTTTTGATGTTTTTGCTTGATTCCTTTTCTTGGTCGTCTTCTTTATTAGGTTCACCGGATTCTCATGGTGACCACAGTGATTCTGACAAGCGTTGCCTTTGTCCTGCCCTTCTTGTACAGAGGACACTGGAGCAAAGTAAGTTCCCTATTAGTAAAGGAATCGATAAGATGAAGACTGGTTCTGCTCTCGGAACTCGATGACTTCTTCATCGGGAAGTTAAGATTTACCTCCCTGTAACTTGCATTCATGGTAGAGGTCCAAATACTGTCAGATTGCAAAGTCCAATTGTACAAATATTTTTGTTGAGAAGATTTTCTTAAAAGAAACTTTGACAAATGAGGACTGTTTTAGCTAATTTCTGGATTTTTCAGAAGACCATTAACCTTTTAGGCCCTTGGTTTGTCATACACTGTTAGTCTATGCCTGCCCCGTGAATGCCTAAATTATCCCAATCCACTTCTGTTAGGTAAGTAATCGGTGATGTATCAATGCCACCTTGTACATTCCCTGGCAGAATAATAAACAAAGAATACATGTTAAAGAGCTTTGTGAGTAGCTGTTGGGCAAGTGCTCTTATTGAAATCAATGGGAGAATATTTGATGGGTACACGTGGGGGGGGGTGAAAACTCACTTGGAAAGCTGACTTCCGCTAAATATATCATGTGTCCAGAATAGGGCCGTCCAGCATTAAAGTACAGAATGTTAAGTGTTATTCTTCATGTCCTCTACTAATTTGTAGCTGAGCAATACTCTGTTGTGGTTTGTCCGCAGCGAGCAGGCTATCACCCGTATCTCGGTTGTACTGTTATGGCTTTGACTATTCTCCAGCCGGTGATGGCAGTTTTCAGACCTCCGCCTCATGCTCCCAGGTATGGCTTTCAAAGTATTTTAACAATTTCATTTGGCAAGAATGCAAACACTCTGCAGGGCACTTCAGCCACGTGACTACTACTGTAGTAACCATCGATCGCTGTTTCTGACCGCAGAGGAATCTGTGGAACGAAGAGGCTTAGAAGGGGTTTGTTAGGGTTAGAGCAGAACATTTATTTTTATACACATTTACCCTTTCCTGTAAAAATTTTAGTCTACAAAATAAGTTGGTGCGGTTATTTCAGTATAGAATATTTAACTTGCAAAGAGCATCTCTGGAGCAAAGCTTCCTTTTTGTTCTGGTTTTTTTTTCCCCTTTGCCATGGCAACCATTGGAGTGTTTGTCTTGATGGGACTGTTCCACTTTTAAGACTAGAATACAACGTTTAAAATACCCTCTTTCGTATCAAGCAGTTTGTTTGCATTTGGTCAAAATATTCCATAGCAGTGCATTTTCTGATCTGATGTCGGTTTTTCTGAATCATTAGATAATTTCATAGAGGTGTTGATCCGTAGCCCACTGAGATGTTGCTTGGAGCTTCAGACTAAAGATTATAATGTTCTTGGCATGTAAGGACATTTACTGAGTTTTAATAAACCTAACCCACTGAGCTAAAAATAAAAGCCCACCTTTTCTGTGCACCGAAATTCTGCCTTTGATCAACTGCCTTGCCAATCCGCGCTCTTTTTATTTTTTTATTTCCCCTATAGGAGATATATATTTAATTGGACTCACTGGGGTACTGGTACTATTGCCAGAATATTAGCAGGTAAGTTTATTGAAGGGATCTTTAAAAATTGTGTTTTTCCTGCATAGAAATACATCTTAGAAATAGCAAAAAATATATATTGTTGTATTTGGAGTTAATTCAATGGTATCTTGCTCCCCAACTTACACCACCAGCATGTTGGGTGAGTGGTAGTGTAAGGGCTCCAAATGGAGGCAGGCTAGTCCCCGACAGCCTTTAGTGGATGGGAGGATGAGTGGCCCGTGGAAAGAGTAAACTGACCTGGAGACTCGGGAAGCTTGCGCTGCACCTGGAGACTCCGGGTCAAACCCTGAGTTTTTAGGTATGATTGTGTAATGCACAATCTGGTGTGCATTGGGCTGTAGGGGTTATGGCAGACTCTTTGGAGCGTAGTGTTCCTGCTTGGTTAAATTACACAGTGTTCTGATTGAATGATGTGCTGATTACTGACCTGGTCATTTATTTTGTAAGCTTAGTTATGCACGGTTGGGTTAGGATTCATCATTCAGCAATAAGAAAATTCTAAACAGATCGCTACGACTGCATCTTAATCTGAATGTTCTTAGAGGGGATTTTATGTAAATTACATGTCCGTGATATATTCTTTATACAATAATATTTCATTCCCTTTTCATTCTATGAAGTGGCTGCAATGTTCCTGGGGATGGACGTGCAAGCTTTGAACCTCCCTGACCCGTGGGATACATACACAATGATTGGATTTGTCCTATGGCATGTCTTCATTGATCTACTTCTTGAGGTCCATGGTTACTGTCTTTTACGGAGAGGTATGGTCTCTTCATGTCACAAAGACTAAATATATATCATTGCACATAATCATGTGATTAATACTGAGTGTGATCTAGTCCAGTCTTGATTGGAAATAGTCCCAAGTTCGTACGATATTTGTATTTCCCAGCAAACCTTATGCTGTAAAGCCCTTTCGGTGTGTAGGAAGAGCATTTGTAAAGATATCTTGATGCCATAAACTTCCTAGGATCTAGGTGACTAGAAAGCCATATATAATATATTTTATTTTTTGGAACTTCTATACCTAGTTCTTTGGAGTAGGCTGGTTTTGCCCTTAATTAACTAATTTTGGCACAGAACAGTATAACAAATTGAGACCATGTTCTGTTGTCCAGGCTTTTTTGTTGGACTGAAAAACACTTTTGACTGCTTGATAATGGAGGGACTACCGATGCTCCCAGGTACCCAGGACGTCTTCCTTTTGGCACTGGGTTTGGGATGATAAGAGTGTCACTTTTTTAGCGTAGGCTCATTCTCACCCCTAATCACACTATTCTCTTTGCGTTGCTTGATTTCATCTATTAGAAAATTAGTTGCCTCTGTTCTGTAACGATTTTGCCGGCAATCTACGATTCCACTTCTGGAACCTTTTGAAATAATTTCATAAGTCTTTTTTTCCTTTTTACACCTTTTTGTTTTAAAGCACAGTGGAAAAACGTAAACCCTATGCGTCGTCTAAAGGTCATTTTCAGATATTGAATTCCTGTCTTTCTATTTAGAGTTTGACAAAATGGCGGAAGATGAGGCTCAAATTCTTAATCCCTCTCGCATGCACAATGAGGTATGTATTTCCACAAGGAGTGGTGATTGGTTGGATTTACATGTCAGGTCATATTCAGAGATAAAAGTGCCCAGGGCAAGCACCGGACATTGGGCCACCAAAGCCCGACTTTTCCTGAGTGGAGGCGGAAGTCTGTGCCGATCCCTGCAGAGATTTCTTCACTAACGCTTACTCTGCAGTCTGTGTGCCGTCTGCTGCTGGGCGCCAGGATGTGACATCATATCCTCTGCAACAGCGTGAGCTCACAGGATGCCAGAGAGAGCTGTGCCAGTCGGTGCACAGACCTCCGCCGGACCGTGGCAGCTGTTGCAGTGGCCCCAAAGGACAGCTGCTGTGGAGCCCTAGATGAAGCCTGAGCCTGAGGCAGCAGCATCTTTTGCCCCATGTTAATGACAACCCTGTTTATGGGCCAAAATACTGTAGCCTACCCAGCCTAAAAAAAAAAAATAAACTAGAGACATTGTGGGTGTAATACGAGTCTAAAGATGAATACAACTCTTGTGCCTGGTGGTTTAATGAAGAACCAGAAAGGCAAGTTGCCTCCATTCTGCTGTTTCTGCCGCTGTACACGGTATTAACCCAATGCCTTCAGTTTTGACAAATTTGATCCTGTCGGTAGCAGGAGAGGTCATATTCCTGTACTATATCAACGGTGATAATGCCCCCTGGATGTATCGGCCCCACCAACCCTGCCTCTGCCATACATTATAATTACAGAAGGGCAACATAAATGAAGTTGCTTGGAGTAATGATTTGCAGTAATTTAACAGCACATATACAATACACCTGAAGGGCTGGCACGTCCTTTGTCACGTCCTACTCCAACTCTCCAGTACGTGAAAAAATACCTTAAGAACACACCTTACGGGGGCTCTTATCATCCTACAGGTTACCTGCCCTCTCCTAGCCCCACACCTACTGTCAGGTTGTTCTTATGCCTAATAAAATGACTTCTTTTATCCGTGCACTGCCTGTGTAATGTCGTCGCCCCCCCCACATTCTTATAGACTTTAAGCAAATTTAAATCTCTCCTTGCCCTTTTGTGATGCACTAGTTGCTAAGTGCTGTTTACCTGTTGTACAGCGCTGCAGAATGTGAAGGTGCTATATAACCGCAACCAACACCGCTCCATCCTTGCTATTCACAAAGACAACAGTAGTGGGCGCTGCTGTCACTCCTCTGTATAATCTCCGGCTCGATATATGCTTTGAAATGGAAAATTAAGTTTATGCCTTTTTTTCTATTTAATTTTTAGGGCCACACCTTTAAGAAGATCGTTCTGACCATTTACATTTGTGGAAACTTTGCTTTTCTGATCACATTTCTCGCAGCAATCTATCAGATTTGAGACCCGCCAAGCAAGCTGGCCCTCGTTTTGCCTGTGACACGGCGCGTGGCTGCTATTCTATTATAGCACCCCTACCATGCGGAGCGCTTCGTGGATACGTCCGGTGGCCACTGCTGTGCAGTTAGTCATTGATTCAGATCTTCTTTTCTAGAATAAATACCAGGACCCCTGTGTGGGCTGAAACATTAAGCATTCCACAACTAGGCTTACCAAAAGATTTTTATGAAATCTACCATTTTCGGAAATATTTTCTACATGGGATAGGAGGATTTCTTGTGATCATGATATTTAGCACTTTGATTCATCTCAGGGTCTATTACAATCAGTGTAATTTAATAATGCAATCTTTTATATAGGCAACGTATTCAGGTTTCCAGAAAAAAAAGGAATTATTTTCACTGGGACAATGGTGTCCAAGTCGGCAATCCCTACAACTGATATTTAATAAATACTTGTTACAGCTTCTACTTTTTGTAGCGCCGGCTTTAGTTGCCACTCTTTGAAATCTGTTAATGTGGCAAATTCCTAACTTATTCTCGTTTGAAATGCCTTAAACTAAACGCATGTATGAATACCTTGTGCCTTTATTATTGTTCTTTGTGTAGTCATTTGGGGGGAGACACTTGATTTAAAAAGAAGGGACTATTTGCCTTTTGGAAGCTGCGACCTGCTGCAGGACTAGCATATCTTGCCCCCCCCCCCCAAGTAGATAAAAAGGCTACCAACAAAGTAATACTTGAGCGATGTGACGGATCTTTAAGGACCGGCGCCATGTACGTCTGTAATTTGTATGTGCTTTTGTACAGGTTAAAGATTTCATGAATTAAATGCTGAAACCTTATCACATATGTTGATATACTGCTTGTGTCTGGGTGTATAGTTTTGGAGTACTTGGGACGCTGCAAAGCTGGGCTAATAAAGGACAGAGCCGAGGATCGTGGGGTTCCTGGACATAAACATGATTTGTGTTGGTTGTGTCGGATTGCTTTGTAGGAGTGTGTGACAATATATAGACTTCTTATCCTACCTCGGCAGAAATGAAAAACTGAATAAAAATCTTAGTCTTAATTATTTTATGTAATAATGTAATTTATGTAATGAATTATACATCATATACAGGGCTACTTTACTGTAGAATTATTTATTTGCCTTTCAAAGTGAATAGTAAAGTTGGGGTGTTAAAAAACCGAACTCTCAGGATAACTCTGCCTTTAGTGAATAAACCATATTATGCGGGCAGAATTAATATTATGACCGTTGAATTCTAAGAATCTGGATTATTGCGTGAAGCTTTCTATCTGATATCTGTTACAAAACTGATTTAGCATCCTTAGCTACTGTACTTTATTCTGGTTTCTGAGAGCGATCGTCAACCTTATAGGGGCAAAAAGTTTAAGAATGCAGCAAGGAACGTGTGACTCGGATTTGGCAGAAACCTATAAATTAACGTAGAGAAAATGTATGGGTAACTATAATATAATGTATCATAAGTTTAAATACACTTAGGATTATTTGGAAAGCAAGGGGATCTGGCAGAATAATGAATCTAAACTGTTTAGAATGGCCAAAATGTTTTATTGAGGCTCCCCCCCCCCACACGCTGTGGGCTCTGCGATGCATAATGATTATCTGGCATCTAAAGTCTTAGATCTGACACTTTTGCTTGGATTTGCTTGTTTGCAACATAATCCCCAATACTTTCCAAATATACCAGAAAAAAAAAACTTACCACTTCATTCTATATTCTCAGGAATTGTATCTCTTTTTTTGGCCAGTAAAGACCTTTCATAACCAACAATTGTGCCTTTTTTTTTTCTTTATTATAAAAAATTCTTTTGGAGTCCGTTGCACTGTCCTCATTCTGCGTGCTTTATGGGGTTCTTAAGCAGATTGAAGATATTCACCTGTATTGAGCAAATCAAAGCAAAATAAATATAACCCTTGGCTGAATTATCAATGCTGTCCAGTGTATGTGTATGTATATTGTATGTGTCCGTGTATCACACGCTTTGTTTAAATAGATCCTGCCTTAGGCTTGAGTTCTTCCCCTAGCCGCTGTGCTTCTCATCCACCGTGTGAAGAACAAGACCTTGGGCTTAACTGAACTACAACTCCCACGTTCCTTTACCTGCCAGAGCCACGCTCGTGAGTTGAGGTTGATGGAGAAATACAGAATGTTGCTAGAGGGCTATTTACATACAGACGTATACACAGATCCTTATTGCACCAACACGCTTGTCTTAATGTGCCAATGGTGTGGCGAACAGTACTGTGATATGTGAATGTGTGATAATGGAGCTTATTCATTAAAGAGGGAGTTTGCAGGAAAGATGCTACTTGCATTATGCATAAAGAAGCTTATGAGTTGTCTTATGCATTATACAGGGCCTTGCAGGGGACATTTAGTGGGGTTTAGCCTTATAACGCTACATACTAGCAGAAAGCTAAGTTCTTCACTGCAATGACTAAATCTGTTTTACTTTGTACCTTAGCCGAACGTGTCCTGTTTGCTTAAAGAGGCATTCCTTTTTTTAAAGAAAGGTTTGTGGAATCCCATAACTTACCTGCCAACGCGCTCATCCTCAGACGTACGTTTTTGGACACAGTGGGCGCCAGTACTAAGTCCTACCAGCTGTGGGGAAAGATTCTGCACGCTTTGCTTTTGCTGTGAGTAAGGTTTAATTAATCATTTTCTTAAGTGTGACGTAAAAAGTTTAATGTCTTCATGTTTTCGTATATGGCTGTTACTAGTTGGGCCCCTTTTAGGAGAATTAAACAGATCTTTCATTTTATATGAAAAGACCAGTTATGTGTTGGTCATTCTTCAATTAGATCCACGAATGTTAACTCTGTGCTCAAGCTTTGTTTGTATCAATACTATGTAGAGTATAGGGATGTAATGTAGGCCCTCTCAACATTTGTGGGGCCAGAGGTCCCCAAGCATCTAGAAGACCCTAAAGTGTTATGCACAAGGGTGGACTCTGATCAGGGGGGACTCTGACCACCTTCTGGTCCAGGGGGCAGGTGCAGCTGAGTTTGCCCCATGGGCCCCTTGTCCCCCTCCCAGTAGCAGATGCACTAGTGCACACACATACTAACTAGAACACATACTTAAACATACATACCCACTCTAACACACTGACTCTAAAACATTGTCACTCCACCACCCCTCACTCCTCTGTCACACCTATATATTTCTTGGCTCTGTTCTTATGGATGTTTACCTCCGGGTGTTGTGTTTTTTAATAGCCCATCATGAAAAATTCTATGGAGCAATTCTCAAATATGTTAACCAAGTGGCTCTAATGATCCTCAAGGAAACCTTCACCTGTCATTTTTTAAAGGTACGCTTGAGATCCACCTGTGTTCAAGAAGGGACATAGACCATAACGCAGTGTAGAATAGTAAGTCGGCTCTGGCCTGTGTGACCCTCAGAATCTGCCCCTTATGACACTTAAAAAGACATATGTCCATTTATTTCCATATATGATAAATGCATGGAGATGGGGCTGTCAAAACGGCTTGTTGGGGATCCCCAGCATTCTTCCATTCTTCATGCAAGTATATAGTCTGATTTCCAAAAGATGCCCTGAAGTGGTCCATGTGCCAATATCACTTCTTTAATTACCATGAGCTAAGGATGGCTCGTGTAAAATCTGACTATTGTACACTGCCATTTTAGTGTATTAAATATATAATCCACCAATGTTATGGTGTCGCGTGACCAAGTTACACATGCTTTACACGTGTGTTTTTTTTTTTTTCGCCCATTTTATTTTTTTGCGTCTTGGTGAATTACCTTACAATAAATAAATAAGACAACAACCAAGGTGACATTTTAAGACACAATATAAGGCACAGTTCTGCTTTAAAATGATGAAAACACATGGCTAATTAGCATAAGCTGGCGATTAGTAACATATAACCACTTGGATCTTTCTGAAATAAACTCCTTTAACCTGCTACCAGCGATGGGTGGGAATAGTAACTTACGCAACAGATGGAGACAGCCTGACCGTGCTATAACTCAGACATGTTCCAGAGAGTCCTGTGTGATTATGACTTCATGGCGTTTTCTATAAAGGTGAGTCTGTAGGGCAATGCTTCATTGATACATGGCGAGGAGGGAGAGCTTCTGGTATAATATTCAAAAAGTGGTCTTCTCACCATACAAACGAGTGTAATTCCCCAATCAGGGTGGACACTCCATTGGGTTTCGGTTTATATACAGTCGTCCCTCCATTAATTCATACACTCTTTGCACTCCCACCCAACCTCCAACAGTAATTACAAATTTCACTGCCCTTGCAATTTAAAAAAAGAAAAAAATCAGCTACCAAGCGATAAAGTGTTAAAGTGTTTAGAAGTAAATGTGATAAACATTTCCCCGATACTTCCCCTTTAAATTAATGAATGTGGTTATTTAAAGTATCCTTATAGCTCATTGTTGATTTTTACAGATTTGGCTTTACATCTCATTAGATAATGTGTCTCAGAAGGCAATTAAGGTACCGGTTGTCTTCAATTCATGTATATTAGTATCTAGTAATGTATTCATTTTCCTAGGGATTCCCAACACAAGAATAGGCAGCCTCTGCGAACTAAAGTCCCATGATGCTCACTAATAATTCATTGACCAACAGTATATGGGATCTATAAGATAGTGGATGGGAGTGATTTGCACACCCGACATACTCTACTGTAGCACTTTAACAGCTCCTATGGACTACAGATTCCATCACGCTAGCAACTGCAATGCCCACGATTCTTATGTCTGGTCCAGTCTTGATGTTACCGTTACAAAAGGGTCGCAGAACCGCGGATATGTTAATTGTATCTTTGAGGCAGTGAACGTACACATGTTCTAACAACGAACAGGCTTTAAAATTCTATGAATAGTTACACAATATGAAATTGTTTACGCAGCACGATTATGCAGTTAATATTAGATCTAGTTTGCCAGCATAACTTCATTATTTAAAAGAATCCATTCTGTTTTTGCAAGTAAGATCCTGCCTGTACAGTCTTTCTGCTGTTACTGTTACCTAATAAAAAATCAGAACGTATTACAAACGAGAACATTTTTATATTTCCTACACGCTAAATCACTGTTATGCAGCAAATGAATAGGGGGCAAGGCACTGAATCTGTGTGCTTTGTATCAATGCACAAGGGCCATATTTACTTGCTTAGCATTATTAACCACATAAAAAAAGGAATACACAGGTGAGGGCGGCAAAGAGGGGCAGGTAGCCACTGCACCCGGGTATGCTAGGATTTAAAGATTTGGCCACTAGTTTTGTTATATGCAGGTTTACGTATGACCACAAGGACCTAGAACAAGACACATCCAAGTCTTCAAGCGGTTCCGAAGCAGTAGGTAGATCCATCGAGGGTCCCGCAGGTGTTTTCTGTACACTCGCTTTCCGTCAGGGCAGTGGGCTGGCCATTGGGTTTAAGATTTGGTAGTCCGTGGGCTGCGATAGTTCTGAGCCAGCTGAACTGGCCTTCCCAGCTAAAAGCTTCCAGGATGACCCTGGAAGTATTCGGAAGTCCATGCAATAAACAGCGCTTCTCCTTTACGGAATCAATGCTTCTATATGACCTTTTTCCCAAGTTTTGCCATTCGAATTCTCAAAGCTGTGAAAAGAGAACATAAAAGACATTAAAAGCTCTGGGCATTGTCTTTTTTATGAGGAGGGAGTGGGAAATGACATGCCTCATAGCATTATTTCCAGTAGCAAAAGCAAAAATTTACAAATAATTAGAAAAAAATTAACAATGCACTCCCTCACATTTATTTATTAAAATGTATGTCTGGATAATGTTAGTAATAGTAAATAAATACAATTATGTGGGGTAACTAGGGCTTTTGGTTGCTAGATCAAGCTCCTAGCTCCCATCCCACAGTGATATCACTCTTCTTCATGTATAGGGAAGCATAGGTCCATTGGAGGTTGGGGCATTTTTACGAAGGCTTTACATTGAGAATTTGGCCCATGTCACGTTTGTGCAAAGATAGTGGAATGGTAGGTAAAGTGGGACAAGCAGACTCATTTCAACTATTGAGAATCTGATGGAGTGTGAAAAGTGCCTGAACTTCTCCAAAATTGTATCCTCACTGGTTCCTGGTCTTCATCCCAAGACTGAGCCTACCCAAGGTCAGACCGAGGCTTCCCAAGGTCAGACCGAGGCTTCCCAAGGTCAGACTGAGCTTACACCACACTACCCAGTCATTACCAGTTTCACAATCCATGTATTCAATGGTAATATGAGGCTGCAGAGATGGTAAGAGGAGGGGCAAGCTGTAATCTTATTTTGTTCTGTAAACAGGGAGTTCATGGATTTAGCTGGGTTTATACAATGAGAGACAATACAGTACATCTTGGCTTCATAAACCAATAGATTAGAAAACATTTGTAGTATCCATGCATACATAGAATTATTTAATGATCTTTCAAATGCTATTTTCTCTGTAATACAACAGAACTGCTTTGAACGTTGTTTAGCAAGACCACAAGCCACCAAGGTGCAGCATGTAAAAACAACCCAGAAAGCTTAAGGCACGTACCAAACTTTACAAAGGATGGCACTGTAGTGTATTTTTTTTGTATTTGTATAAATGTTTTTTAGAAGGTGGTCTTTGCAGATGAAATTGCATTTTAAATAACTTTAAATATATCTTCCACGATCTTTTTAAAACACTTTATTGTTTCCAATTAGGATAGAAGTTTGACGTCACTGCGTGATGAATTGTCTGTTAGGTAATACAATTCAAACAATGTAAATTTCAAGAAAGAAAAACTAATAAAACAAGTAATTCAGTGTTAAAGGGGAACAGATCCTTGCACCAGAAAACATGTGCCCGATGCTGATGAATGTTAAAGAAGGAACAAGACTAAAACAGAGTATTGAGTCCATAGCCCAAACACAGCTTTGCCTACAAGTATTTTTCAAGGATGAACTCATTGTTCCTTTCTCCTTTGGATAGCAAGTATTTGTCATACTTATTGTTACTCGTAATACTGTGTTTTACATTGGAATGCAACAATTAGATTTATCTTATTCTCACCTGTTAGTGATGGATCTTCAGTACCATCATCTATTATCTGACTGGAAGGAAGGTTGAAATTATGGTGCCCCAATCTTGCTTCTTGCTCTTGTAAGGATATTGAATTCTTGTAGGCTAGATGATTGTTTAGTGAGGCATCATGTGCTGGAGCTGGCTTAGAAATTTGGGCTTGTTGGGCTACAGGGTGAAAGGTTTGTCTGTTAGAGGATTTGTCTTCCCTCTTCAGACCATCATCTTCATCGTCATCGATAACAACGAGTTCAGCACGGATAACCCCATCATAGTCTGGCAATGGATTGTTTTCAGCATCATCTGCATGTTTGTATCCCATGAAAATCATAGTGACTGGTTCAGAGTCATCAACATAACAAGGTGTTGCTTGGACAACATTGTAGTGAATATCATCTTCCAGTCCAGAAGAAACATCTCCCATGGAGTATGCTCCAGAGTTCATAACATTTGACCTCTGAAGGTCCTCCTTCGTCTTCAGTTTGAGTTCCAGATTATCTTGGACGGGTTCCATGCTTTGCATCGTGAAACTAGGTTGACTCTGTGAAAATTCTTGTTCTTGTGGTTCTTTTGTCACTTTAGGAAATGATACAACTTCAGTGGGTAGTTTTCCATTCTGATGAATAATTCCAGGACTCTCACTAGATGATGAGTTGTGGTCATTTATTCTTGGCTCAATCTGGCCCTTTTGAGTGGTGGAACTGTTGAAGGGATTTGAAAATACCGGCTGATGATACTCAGTGGGAGACTGTGAACTCTTTTCTGTAGCTTTTCTTAAAAGGTCCTCTACTTCAACTGGAGCAAGGGTATCTACTCCATTTTGTGTCACATGACTGCTCAATGCAAATACAGATTTCCTGCCATCGTCATAAACTTTCACTCCCGTGTCTTTAAACTCACTAGAAGGGACTGGTATACTTGACAATACAGTGCTTTTCCCAGTCTTCATGTCTTTTTCAACCTTGATTTCCATGGCAAACAATGCTGTCCCAGAAAAAAAGGAATTTTTCATGATAAATCATAATATACAGTTTAAAGTATATTTCAGCGCATACGGTAGTCTTAATATTCTTGCAAATTGTACACACCTATACTGCATCATCACACGTTGCATATTACCCTTTAGACTATTTAATCAAAAGTAATAACTTTACTTGGGCCAAGAACAGAAAACGGTGTAGAGCACATAACCATCAGACGAAGAAGAAACCTCTGAGGTCTCAAAAGCTTACGAGACTCCACATGCTTTCCTACAATGGCTCGATACGACATCACCTGGACCAGAAAGGCTGTATTCAGTTTTCCATTCTTCCATTGCTTTCTAGATCAGCAACGTTCGTATTATCTGAGGAGGTCCAAAGCTGCTTTGACTGTTTATACATTTCCCAAACCATATATTCATAAGACACCTCAAATGCTGGGAACATTATACCTTTTCTTGGCTCTTCTCCATTTTCTTCTTGTACCATCTCAATCCTCCTGACAAATTTGGGTTTATAAGACGCTGGGAGGTCAGGTATACCATCATAAATATCACGTACTGGTTCTGCAACGGGTAAACATAATTACCGTTAAAACGTTTCCTGTTTTCTGTCCATTATAATTTTCATCTATAATAATGAAATACAATTCACCTTCTTGAACTTCTTGAACTTCTGCTTTCACTGCCTAAATAAAAGGAAATTGAATATTCTTATTGAATGTCTTTGGTTGATGTAAGGTAAGTCATTCTAACACAAAGCAAATTGCCCAAAATATGCAGATTGATATAAAGAAGTACAGTGAGGAATAGTTTCAACTAATGGATTTAATTCTGCAAAAAGTGAAAGCGTCTGTAAATGATAACTTGCCTTTCCAATTTTCCCTACAATGACACGTCTTACAAGTACTCCTAAAACAATGTATTTCCCATGAAATGCCACTAACTCTAATATAGTTACTAAAATGATTATTCGGGGAATCTTTCATTTTTCCCCAATTTGGCTACATTGCTTCCTTTGTTACATTGTCCAGTTGAGCTGCAATTATTATTATTCCTTAAGTTAAGTTACTTCTCCCATTTATTGGTGGCTGATCTAATCGGTTTATATACTCAAAATCACACCAAAAACACTAATAGGTAGTTTCAATAAATGTAGTTATGTGAAAATCTCTGAAATTGGCGTATTCCTATTTTTACCGTTAGTACCTAAATACAATGGTTAATTGTAGTTGAAGACCGATGTAGGTCAAAATATTCCCTTTTATTCCCACTATGACCCAATAAGTGAATATCTGATGTTATTTAGAGGTGACTTTCATTCTGTGGGGGAGAATTGCTGAATGTATGGCATGCTGGGACTGTTCAGACGTCTGCATCCGATGAAATAAGTGAGCGCTTTGCTATCTATTCATGATATTGTACCTTTATGATGTCCTCTGTGGTGCGTTCCACAGATTTCAGTCTCTGCAGCACCCGAACTTCTTTGGCGGACAGCTGCGCTTCCTTCTTTTCAAGGTCCTCAATTTCTTGTTCAAGTCTGCAATTGCAATAGGTTGGCGTCATTACGCGAAGGATCTGGTGCACATCACATGCTTCGTTATTTGGTACACGGTTAATTTAAAACATTTTGGAGTTTTACTTCTAACATATTTTCCATTCCTTTCCTTCTTCTGTGTGACTTTTGTTGGAATCTATAATTACACGGGAGTTAAGACTGTATGTGAATTTAATTAATTCTATATTTAAACAAGAGATTGAATGTAGTCCACAAATGTTTCTCTTATGCTTGGATTTTCCATTGAGCAATAATTGAAATTTTTCCTTATGTATCCAGATCTTGGGAGCCATAAAAATATGCCTGGCAAGATACCAGAGAAAACTTGATACTCATTACCGACAAGAGATTATTAAGCAAATTAAGTATCAATGTGATATGGAACGATATTATTATACAGCATACTCAAATATTTATAAATAGAACTCTATCTGGTCTACATTTTTTCTACTTTTTGGATCGCATATGAATTAATTAAGACAGGTTTCAATACGATGACCGGATCTATCTCTAAATCTATATTAGAAGCAATAACTGATATTTCCATATCCTTATGGGAAATCTTGTCCACCATACCCGAGTCAGCCTATACAATAAAATTATATGCATTCTACAATTTTCAGCTAATCCTTGTTCTTACTTTTTTGTTTATTTATGGCACGTAAGTCTGAAGTCTGTTAAAGTTAATTAGATAGAATATTATTCAAACAATTATTTCGCTTAATGCAAAATGAGAGTAAAACATGTATCTTTTTGAAAATGGGAATTCTTTTTACTGTATATGTTTGTGTATAACGCAATCATTTATTTTTTGGATCAAATTAGTTCATCTTTCTCTGTTTAATTTATTCATGAGATTTATTGCACAGCACAGAAATGCAGAAATTCTTATTTTATGTTTAGGACATTTTTTTTTTACTTATACACTGACTGGTTGTCCCTAAATTTTGGGTTAGCACTAAGACCGCAGCAACTATGAATGCGTACAGAAAGCAGCTTTGTATTAACCTTTAGTCATTAAACTAGCACCAGTTGGAAAAGATGTAAGCTACCCTAATTAGTAAATGGGCTGAGTGGTGACGGATAAGTAGCTGCCTCAACCAATCGTTCAATTATTGGCAAATAGGCATTAGGAATTTAGGTCTTGGTGGAAATTAGGAACATCTTGTTATCAGTAGAAAAAACCCAGGGCTTAGTGAATAAATTCTAAACTGAAATTTCTAAAAGTCTGACCTTTCATAACTATTCAGTAGAGCTGACCTCAGCATCATGATGCCATGAATCTAATCTACTCCTATATGAGAAATAACCGAAAGCATCAAAAACATACCCTACTTGCACTCAACTGTCAGAATGTAAGTGGGACATTGTTCTTCCTGATACATAGATCTAAAAAGATTCTCTTCCATGTTTAAAATGCATTCTGTGAATCACTGCTTATTTATTCCACTGGATGAAATCCAAATCTCTTTTTAAAATGATGCGTTGCCCGATTATGAGAAGGAAAGGCTCCAGGAAAATGTTTTCTTTGAACACTTATGGATTGCAACCTTCTGACAAGACCAGACACACCTTATTCTTCCATTAGTGTTCCCATAGCTCATCGACTTACTCAAAGGAAAAAAAAAAAGAACATAATTATCTTTTAATGGTTGGAAAAACAAATATATTTTTCTAAGGCTTACTCAATTCTCTATAACGTACTTAGGTAGTTTGGCCGCGAACTGTAAATCTCCCATAATCTTAAATCAAAAAAGATTTTCCCATAATACGCACAGTTATTAAACATGTGTCGCAATAGCAGACGCTAGAGTTATATTCCCATACAGAAATAATCTTGATGCTATTTTATTCATTTCTCACCAAATATTTAAGAATTTGGCTATGAAAGGATAAAAAGAATATGTTGAAATACAACACAAATTAATCAATGTATTTTGCATAATTACTGTTTTATCTTTCATATAAAAACACAGCAGCCTAAAACATAAACATTACTTCTTCTAAAAATATAAACTATATACAGTACATGGGCCAGGCTGGCCTTGGGGGTGGGCGGGGGTTGATTAAAATGGAAAAAAGAAAAGGTTAGGACAAAATGGGCTAGAATAAGGTAAAAAGTATAGAATACTAAACTACATTTTTTTTTCTATGATACAGAGAAAAGAGAGAATTTTACGAGAGTATTTAATGACCCGGAAAGGCTAACTTTACTGTTTCTGATTAAAAAAAAAGTAATAGTCTTTAATAATGAATTGTTTCTGATAAATAGAACTATCTGTCAAATTACAACACATAATGAATCAAGCAACAATATAAAATAAAAATGATTTATTTCATACAATATAAATCAATGTTTACCCTTATCCACATATATGATAGAAGTAAACCTACATTTCTGTCCAAACTGGGTAGGCACCATCCAAAAAAGCCTTGGAAAGCCTTCTGTGCCATCGGACATCCTTCATTTAAATAGAAATCAATGATCCAGAACAATTATCTTAATCAAGTTAAAGCCGGTGCTGGAATTTAGTGACAGCCTGATCATGATATATCTGCAAACATTGTTACAGCGGATGTTGGCTACTAAATATACTCATAAAGCAGGGGCATTATTGTATGGGGTATTTGAAAAAGGCTGCTTATTGAAGCAGAAACAGATTGAACTTTACACAAATTGATAGAATCGTATGAGGCATGGTGCCAGCAGCACACGCTGATAGTAATTCTCAAGTCAAATGTAACATGATAGCCAAGGTCATGTGGAATTCTCATTATCAATCAGTGAATCTCAGCCGCTGCTACTGGGACAGCCAATAAAGACCTTTATTGCTGAATTCTCTGGAGTTAAATGAGTTGATAGTTGGGGGTGGCCACCTACCTGCCCCACAGAAAGAGCCCGATCTCGCTGGAACTTTGCTACAGAGGCACACCTGGTAACTCTCCGAGTTTCGCCCGGAGACTCTGGGTGAAGCGTTGCTTTCCCGGGTCTCCGGGTCACCGTGGGTGAACCTTTGGTCGCAGGAGCTGTGTTGCGGCCGCTCCACTCCCCATCCACTCCCCAGGCCCTTGAGCAGCACAATCAAAGGAGTGGCAGACTCACTACCTAAATACCACTTGTTAGACCACAGAGCTCTATTTAAAAAAATACATTATTTATGATTTGTTTGATTTGTATAGCGCCAACCTACTCCACAGAGCTGTACCTCTCTATTTCACTCCCCTGTGGCCCGATATACTAGTGTTCTCTCTGAGAGAACCGCGCAAGGACTGCATGGAAAGGTGCTCTCCATCTCTGGGTGTAACTAATGGCTGTTATCATATTCCGCAGGGTAAGCACACTAATTAATGCTTTGATACACATTAGCGGTAAAGGCGACACTCCCATGTACATGAAAGACAAATTTCAAAAGAAATCAAAAACGCTCATTAACTGCTCCTGTAAATCAAAGCGTTACCATGGTGACCTTACTTTGCAGGTAGCTAAACAGACATGTAGAAAAATGGAACAGATTTACACGTAGACATCTACGCCACTTCCTAAAATACAGCATACCCAAGATATTATATGGTGGAAACAGCATTTATAGTTATATATATTATTTAATTTACACTTTTTATTTACACTGTTCATCCCCTGAAGACTAAAAGTTGTCTTCAATGGACGTGACCGGATCCTGAAGAAGAAAATGCATTTTATACTCATCTGCTAAGTTGTTAGAGCTGTGCGAGTTATTAAAGAGGCAGGTAAAAAAAGAAAAAGCCAACTATTTTCAGTAACTCCTGTGAATATATCTTTCAAGATTTTTTGCTCACTCTATCACTCATTTCACCCATCACATGCACTTTAATGCTCCCCCCAAATGCATTTCAAACAGACCATTTGATGTCCCCCCCAATCAGATCCAGTGCAGGCTCTGCTGAATGATGAATGATGCGAGTAGAGGTCTCTTTAGACCCCAACACACATGTGTAACGTCTCAGAGCACTTTCCTACCACTGACTGACAACTTCAAACAGCCAATCAGTGGCAAGAAATCATGGCGGTAGAATGCATGTTAAAGTCTTCATAGAAGGTTAGGGTTATTTTATTTAATATACATTCTTCTAAAGTAGAGGTGTCAGGGACATTAGGCTGTCTCTTTAAATGATCTTTCTGCCACTTAAAGCCATATCTGGCTTATGTTAAGCAACTCATATGCACAAAGTCGCGTGGCAAGAGAATTGTCTAGGCGGTCTAAGTACAATGGCGGCAATAATATTGGTAAAAGTTCTTAAAATATATTTACATTAATAATTAGAAGAAGAAAAAAAACTTTTAATGTAAATGCTAGCATTGATTAAACAAAATAGAACATTTGAGTCTACACTTTAACGTGAAGTACGAACTAACTCGAGTCCCACTGATTTCCATACATTGACTTTCTCAATGATTAGGAAATCGCCCCCATTCGGAAGTCAGAGAAGTTACTGAAGCAGAAGAAGTACAATGTATCACGGAAACTGAAAAGGTCACTGCATTTTGCATCCCTATTCCAGGGTAAATGTCACCAGCTGTCACGGAGAGGCAACCGTTTTATTAAAGGGGCCACATTTTTGTGCACAGATTTCATTACATGATAATATAAGATGTTGGTTTTCCAAAGTAAAACTCTGGAGATCACAGATGAAAGGTGCAAACATCTTAAAGGACTTTATCTCTGGTGGTCCATACTGTATGCATCATTATTGTTTGTTTAATTAATTTATTGGGTAATATAGTTTCATGTGGCCTGAAATATTTTATTTATTTATTTACCGTATTTAGTAAGTTGAAGCCTCCCCTTGAACTGCAAAAAAGGTTTATCCTAACCAGATGATCAGAACTAAGCTCAGAAAGCTGCTTAACATTGTAATTAGCAATTACGCTTCATCCTAAGTAGTTGGGTCCTCTAAGCGGCTTAGTGTAGTTTGATGACAGTGACTGAACGAGCATCTAGCATTTATTTATCGCTAAAACACATATTATCCTATCTGTATTTTGACTATGACTGATTTGGCACATTTTTATTTCTGCTTACCATCTTTGAGATGGAGCTGTCGCTTTACCCCACTTAGTGGCAACACACTACTATTACCCGTGTTAACCAATCATGTATTTAGTTATAAATTTGTGTATAAATGTTATTGATCCAGTTACATCAGCCTTGGGTAAAATGTACCTGACAATACTGAGTTCTAGGTGATTGATCTGCCGTTGGTCTTCTTGACTTTGTCGTAAAGTCTCTTCTTGTTCCTTTGGAGTCATCGTACTCAATCCATCCAAAAGCCATTTTTCCCGCAGAGCTTTTTTCTACAAGGTAGAGGTAATGTAAGAGTAGGTGTGTTATCCTATCTGTCCAATGCCAATATCTTATCTTTTGGGCTGATGTCCAACATTGGGACAGTTGTATCATTTGGAATGTCTCCAATGGTATCTCTTCCTAGAAAACTTAGGTATAAAGGGAACAAAATGAAACGGGTGTAAAGGGAGCAGCTCTGTGCTCGGACTATTTACCTGGTCTAGCTGGAAGTAATGGACACCACCTTGGCATTGTTACCCAAATAATTAAAATGTTTTTTTTATATACTGCTCATAGCTGTGTATAATGATCCTCCCGGGGGCTCCTGCTGCCGCCCCTATTCCTTTAATTTATAACCGTCGGCCGTCTTCCAGCGGGTACAGTATAATCTTAAAAGCATGAGTCACGTTTAATGGTACGCTTGTGAAAGCATAAGTGAATATATTGATGTATCTTTTGAGTAGCCATTAAATGGTAATTCATATCTGCAGTTTGCTACAGGGGCTTTGAGCTGCCTTTTGTAAAACACATAGATTGTCTGATGGCTTTTACACTCTGTACAAGTCCTCCCCCGGCTACAACTATTAGACGTTCTTCACTTGGGAAGCGTTCGCTACTCTTTTCAGCGAGACTAGAAAATTATATACAATAGTTTGATGCCAAAATTAACTTTGCTCTGCGACATTTTGTTCGTCCTTTTGTTGTGAAGCACAAAACTCTGTAATAATATAAGAACAAGATGGGATTTCCATATGCCTTTATCTTTAGCCAGTTATCGGCTTATATTAATAAACTGCAAGACCACGCGCCTGACCTGAGAGATTCGTATATATGACCTACATTTATTGGCCATATATTGCTCAGTTTGATTCCCATGTAAAAGCATGATTGAAATTCTCATTAATATTTGAATATATAGTAGACTTCATAGCGGTTTTTGAACACGGCAATAAAATAATTGGTAAAGAAGAAGGGATATGTTCTATGTTACCTTTAAATGATGCAACTTTAATTTCTCTTCTTCAATTCTCAGTCGTTTTTGTGCAATTTCTTCTTGTAACCTCCTCTTGTTCTGTACAGATCAAAAACAAAGTTCTTAGTGGTAAACAGTAATCCTGCTCGATAGATTTCACAACTCACTATTTACTGTTATTGCCTCAAAAGAGTAAACTTGCCACCTTGCACGATGTCATGGCTGATTAAATTATCTAGTCTACTCTAGTCCATACTTAACTAACCTCAAGTTTAGTACAAAGCCGATGAGTGATGAATTTCCATTATCAATGTGCGCATTGATCACATAGGTCCCAGCTATACTGCATTATGCATACTTTCAACTCACTCCAGCTCCCATTTTAGTGAATAAAACACAAAATGCATAAAATAATGCAATAATGTAAGTGACACCAAAGGTATGAAACCAAGGAAACATATGTAACCTTTTTACTAGGTATATACTAGGCTGCCTTGGCGATATATCATGTTCTGTAAAACCAAATGTATACCTGCATACATATAAGCTATATAATATCATCTATAATCTATAAACAATTAAACATGTAAAGCCTTAAAATAGTGTGACTTATACACGCATAATTAAATGCATTAAGTTTAGCTTAACAAATAATGTGTAACAAAAAAAAACATTTTGCTCTCAAGTATTTGTTCCAACATGTACAAGAACACACAAATATATCATTGAAATGCATTTAATTATGCGTGTTCTTGGTAATTTCATGGTATGAAACATGTGTATGTAATTATGTCAAGCGAACTATATATCAGCGCTCGATCGAAATGAAGCAATCAGCAAAATCTTCAATAATTAGTAAAGGTTGGAATATTAAGAGTCATAAAGCGATGAGTTAGTAGATTGGCAGCAGTCTGACAACTAGAAGGGTGTATCGCTGATTATAAAACACACATTGCTGCTGGGCAAAGCTAAAAGATTTTACCAAAGCTTTTTTCAATTGAGCGTTTCATGTACTGTAAAGTCAGCGGGATTCACAGGCCTCGTATTAAGCAACGGAGCTGTTTGTTAGTGTTCATAAGTGCACTTAAAGACAGACAGCAGCAGAAGATGTCTCATCACAAAACCGGAAGGTCATAAAGCACTTGACGGCTACTTGGAAAGTAGCATCTCATCGGAGTATATTAACAAGCATTAAGGCAAAGTTACATTGATATACAATTCTAAGGTTAGTCCAGGAACTGTCCGTGAAGCCACCTGACACCCAACCAAAAGTGTGGCCAGAGACTTCTAAATGGAGGCCAGGGGTCAATGACTTTGTCAGATAAAGGGTGAAATATAGATGAAGACATCTGACCAAACATACTTTGCATGTAGGACCTAGTAAGTGGCAATTCAAGTTGATGCTGGCAACACAGCTGTTCCAAACTACGCCAAAGCCAACAAGGCAATTTTCCAGAGTCTCCTTTGGAAAACGTGACTGATGTCAGTGGAGAATGTGATGCTATACTTGCAAATTGCTGCAGGAGTGTCTATGACAAATCCATGGCAACCGGTTTTGTTGTACATACAACTTGATGTTACTCAGGCGTACATATTTTAATTGCGGGAGTCTGCAGATAGGAACAAAGGGGCGAATTTACTCTCCTGCCTGGAGTTACTAAACAGGAGGACATCTGAGCTCAAATATCATCACATCTGAATGATATATTTCTTCTCTAGGTTCCTGTTGGAATCTGCCCCACCTCCCTGACATCCTAGGATCCTAAAAAATCAGGATTTAAGATGCGGGTATAGTCCACTCAGTCCTTCTTAGAGCAAGATGTTAATTACTTCCAAATGGAGAGACCTGCCATATCGCTGACCTGGATGACGGTCTAAGGCACTGAGCTGGCCAGGGGTGCTGTAACCATGCGCTCAAACATTGAAGCAAGCTAGAACCTGTAGGAAGGTGTGCTGGAGATTGGGTCCACCTATGGTGCCAGAAACAGTGGAGCTAAACCAAACTGGGAGATGAGCGCAAAGTAGGGAAAAGGGGGTAAAAAAGGATATCTGTTATATTTTGCCTTTCTTTGTAAATATCTTACAGAGGCTCGTATGCTCCAACTTTAAAATAATCTTTAGCCCTTAAAATGTCAGGCACTCGAGCAACATATTGCAAGAAACTAACAATTGCCTTAGGGTAACGTCTGCTGGGAAATCTGAAGATCCCTCGCCATTGCTTCAAAGATTTACTAGCAGTACAGATATTTAAAGGCCTTTGGCCCGTAAGGTTCCTTTTGTATGGTCTTCAGGAACTGAAAAATGAATGCTCCTGACCAATTTATTGTTCACACAATGTTGCAGACATCAAACTAACCAGCTGGCCTGGCACTTGCAACGTTAAGCCTCTGAAATTGATGACATCAATCTTGTCAAAGGAAGTGACGTCATTTTGTTATTTTTAAATGTGACACAACTGTTGCCATCTTTACTGAGTTAATTTCAGCACTCGAACAAGCCACGGCGCCGACTTACCTACTTTGTGGCTGAAGATTGGATAATTGCTTGGCGCTCTCAACTGTTTTAGTAATACACCTTTCCTGTTTACGAGGTAGGGCAGACTTTATATATCCGGCTGCTGCTGCTATTGTAATAACAACCAACATTCTTATTAAGAAATTGAGAGTGATGGTAGTTGAGAAAGCCAAAAAAAGTTGGCGCACCACAGACTATGCAACCCCAACTCATCTTCTAACTCCAATAACTAATGAAACCCTGATCCTATGTGCATGCAGTAAGTTGCATCAGAGTCCATACAAAAAGCACCCCAGTATACATTTAACATAAAAATAGGACTGGAGCGGTTCTTTGATGAGATGAGGCTTAAAGGCTTTTTTTTAATGCATTAAGCAATAACCATGGCAATAAATGTACCCAAACGATGACACCTAGTGTCTATATTTGCATACATTTCCATGAGTCTAGTTGTACTTGGTGACACGTTTTAAGTAGATCAGAACAAAGACTCTTTATCTATTAAGTATCTATTAAGTACATTGCCACTGCTCTGTGCTACTTGAATGTTCCGGTTATATCTACTGCATTTTTCCATGGCTGACACAACAATCTACACTCATCACACCAGGAAGGAAATTTTGGATTTATCTTACTATGGATACTCCATTTGCAGGGGGCTATAATTACCATCATGCCCAGCTAGCCACAAGGCAATGTTCATAGCATCCGGATTGCCATAGGCTATCTCTACAGTCAAAGAGTTAACATACAGCAAGCGCAAAATGGACCATAGCCACCCCATTAAATGCTGTTTATTCCAGTCTGTGCCTGTCCTAATGGTATGATAGCACTCTCCTGGGAATATGTATTCCCTATAATTTCTCAATGAGATTAAGCACATTTAACCCTTTCCTTACATCTCCCTCTTACGCCAAAGGTGTTAATAATAGACATATAAACCTTCAATTGCCTAATTTAATAGTGCAAGCCAGGGCAATTATTGTTCTTGTTAAAACGAACAAAGTCACATAGGTTTCTATGGAAACATCCGGGAGAATTTATTTATCTAATAAAAAATAGCAGCGAGACCAGTACAAGTGGATTTTTGCACTAATTTTGCTTCCGTTTTGCACTAATACCCACATTAGTATGATTAGATGAAACAAATACCGGTTTTGCCTTCATAAAGACGGCATGAGTGCTTTAGTAGAACTACGCCGTTTAAATGCCCATCTCACATCTGTTTCAGGTGGTAGTAACTCTGCATTGGTACGTTAAACTTTTCTATACCACTAACTAGACCTGCTGATGTACAAAGAGATCTGATCCCCTATGAAAATAGTGTGTTAATTCTTATGTTCACGTAGGAAATTCAACTTGACATTACTTGACACTTGATAAATAATGCTAAATAATACCACCTTTATCACCATGGATGAGCAATGGCTTTTTTAGCAGGTTGGAGAAAGCTTCAAGCAACGGATTGTAATCAATGCAAATAAGAAAACACTGAAAATCTACCGTTGTGAACATTTTAGAACATCACTATAGCATTCGGTACACAAAGAATGGTTTTCTCTCCTTCTAACTGAGTAGCTGGGGATTTAAAAGAGTATTTTTGTGCTGGCCGATATCTGTCCTAATTGCAGGTCAACAGTTTGACCTAATGTCCTTGAAATAAACACATTCGTTATGTAGCCTTCAACACCTCTGCTTGTACATTTTTTCTGCACATCCACCTGATCTCTTGTAAGATCATTCAGCTTCTACAGTGTCCCCTTATCACAAATATGAGTACCGTTCAATGAGCCACAAATGCAAAATATATAGCGGAAAATTAAAATGATTTATGTCCAAAACGCAATCAATTAACTAGATGAAGAATTTTAGTAATAAACAGGAATACTCACGGTAATGGCTTGCAGTCTCTCCTTAAGTAACTCAGCCTCTTCCATCCTGAAAAGTTATATGGAAAAATACATTCAGAGCGAGACAATAGAAGGATAAAGAGCCACACAATGTGGATAAAGAGCCACGATACTGAGACCAGGAAAGTTGCTGCAGGTCCTGAGCCTAAGCAACTGTGGAAAGGAGTGGAGAGTTTGTCAATGGGCTGAGACAAGTCAATGGATCAGCCCAGACAGGCACATGTAACGAGGGTGTGATCTGGAGGCAGCCAGAAAGCTACCATCACTGACAAGTTCCAGCGGCAGAGCACAAGCTTTGATACTGTAACAGGCTGCCGGCTCTCTGTTGCTAAGTGTCCTTGTATCATATTACTTTGTGCTGTTTTAGACGATGATAATACACTAAAAAAACATATAGAACAATGGTAAGGAATTACGTAAAGAAATCTAAAGCAGCACAAGTTATTGATCAATGAATCATATTTGTATTTAAATCATTAAAAATCCTTGGCTTTTAGTGTCAATGAATTTGTCGCGCTGAGTATATATTACCATCATGCTATATCACCATCATTTATATATATAGGTTGGGATTTATTCACTAAAACAGGGAGCAGTATTTTATTGTCTAACCCAATTAATTATAAATTAATCAGTCTCGTTAGGCTGTTCTTGCTTGAAAAAGTTAATGGCTTGGTTGGCTATAAATAATGCATAATCACTTGGAGTGGGATGATATTTTCCACCACAGCTCACTCAATAGTGAATAAGAGCATTTTCAGGGGTATCAGAGAGGTTTGAGCCACATCAAAGATGAATTAAAAACTCTCTGGATAACCTGTGCTATCTCAGGACCCGTGATTGAGTTTTTCAGGGTATGTTCATTTGAGTAAAGTGGGGTAAAGTCTTGACAGATGCAACTGCGCTCATTTTAGATTCTTGAACCAGTCTGGTTTTATACAGCCATGATCCTGTTTTGTGTACAGCAAGAACAGTGGCGGTGCCTCCGCAAACAAAACATGATGGGTTAGAAACAAAATTGTTAGTAATATGAAAAAGTTATTTATTACTGGCAAAAATGAAAAAGTTATTTATTTCTGGCAAAAGGCCGTTGCCACAATGGCCTTTGCCAGAATGCACCTAAAATTCCAAGTATGCGGGATTCATAAACTCAAAGAAGATAACACATTAATTGATTCTTTCTGTGATTATATACATCTCAGATATTAGAGATTAAGTGCTGGTCAGCAACACCGGTCATACTAAAGCTGTTGTTGCTTCTTCTGAGATTTGACTAAAACCCAATCTAAAGAGGGATAGGTTTATGTTTCTGACTTCCATGCTAGGCCACCCAGCGTGGGTCTACACATGGTCTCAGAGAACCTATAATGATGTTACACGACACTTTAAGTACTACTCTATAATGAATAATGAAAATATCAAGCTACAGTTGGGAAATATTTTGCACCAAGCCTCATGTTCCATGTAGATAATACATTCTTCCAATTTCAGTAGTTGTATTTTCCAGAACCCACAAAGATACTGCTAAGATCAGTAATAGTTAGCATTAATGTACGCAACTATGCTCACTTTATTGAATGCCCATGGTTGATGTCAGAATTACTTGTCTAACGCTTATAATACCTGTCCATTTTACTGTTTTCTGAGGAAATAATGATAATTGTTTTATATTTCTTCACATGTTCCTACTTGATGATTGAGAAACAGAGAGGACAGCTGAGCCATAAAATCCAAAAGGGATTATATGAAATTATTGAAGTCAGTCATGGGTTATTCACAGCCCCAAATGAAGACTACTGGATTACTCTGAAGTCTTCCTGTATGCTTTATAAAAGCATGATGGCATGATGGAAAAAATGTAACAACTCAATATAAACTTTAACAGCTTAAGTACAGATATCAAACAGAAGTGTGACAACGTTTCAATCAACGAAACGTCCATCTACAATGTTTGCGTTAGCCCTCTACCCACTGCCCATAGTGCCATTTCCAATCCTCCATACATTTACATTATTATTTTCTTTTTTTTTTATTATTCTCTGCTGTATCAATTATGTAGAATCCAGTCATTTAACCACTTAAGGACAATGGGCGGTCCCGAAACCCATTGAAAACCATGCATTTTGAGCCCGTACATGTATGGGCTTTGTCATTAAGGGGATAAAGCCCATAACCATGGGGCCTTTGAAGACACTGGCAAGCTTCAGGCTGATTCCTTAAGTATGAACCCTTCCAGCACGGGTGCATCAATCTGGGTGCAAACAATAATGTTTTCCTTTGTTAATGTAGAAACCTTCTATTCTGATTTTGCTAATATTTGTTCAACAAATCTTAAAAACAGATAGGCCATGATGCCTAGAACTCATTTCCATCCGTGGACCAAATCTAAGAATTATCTGTAAGATCCATAAATGAGCCATTACATTTTCAGCTGCTCTTAATCTCAGTTGTAGACGTTGCATATGTCTTTTAACTGTAAAGCAGTAATATGTTAACTATTAGTGAACCAGATGGTTTTCATCTTTCAGTACATATTTACAGCATTGTATAATGTGTTACAGGGCAGAATTCACAGTATCGTTCCCCATGGTTATGTAGAAGGTATGTTAATCCCGTTATGATCTGGATTTACGTAATCGAGAATGAAACACACCAGCTGTCATGTAAACTGCCTTTAATACCGCTCTACCACTGACCAGGCAGAAACCAAGATCACACATGGAACACGTGTTCGGATGCCAGACTCCAAGCAGCTGCTTTTGTGTCTGCAAGAGGCATAAACAGGATCTCTAAATGATCTTGACACAGTCGTCTTACACGCTTGAAACTAAATTCTACTAGAGGTCTATACTTAAGAAGTCCTTTGTATGAAAGTCATATGCTGGACCTGTAACATTAATAGCAATTCACAGCCAAAGGTTGCCCCACATACGTTTACCCTATTGAAAAAAAGATCCATGATATCCATAATATTTTCTTTTGTTGTCACATATTCATATATATATTATACTAGTGGGCCCACGTTGCGTCTTTTTGGCGATGGTCTCGTAGCCGTGTTGTTGTGTGTTTTCAGACCTTGTGGCTCTAATTTAAAAAAAAAAATCCAAAAGACTTTATTGATGTATGCAGCGGAGGGGTGTCTGTACCTCGATGCTCAGGTGTTTCACCCAGCTAATTGTTTGAACTCTGTATTAATGTATTCTGCCTGTGAACGCTCTGGATTTTATTCTGAGTCAAATGTAGTTCATGCCAATGTCTCAAGGTGAATTGACAGATTTTCAGGGTCACAGTTTAGCGCTGACTCCCTCACATTCTCACAACTTTATAAGTGTTTAAATCCCTGCTTGAACACAGTTGACGGTTCACCGTATCTTTAAAGAAAGTGCCATATGCAGATTAAGCATCTGATTAGGGATGGTCTCTGAATGGACTTCTAGACGGCTATTTTGTCAACTACCTCCATGGTCATTAGAAGATCAATGTAGTTTATTTGAATAGTGTAGTAGAAGCATTATTAAACACTCATCTACAGACACCAGACAAGCCAGAAGGCTTGTTTTTTCCCTCAGAAATCTCATGGTTCTGCCACAACCACAAGAGATTCAGGCTAGGCATATGTAAATAAGGTCAACAATGATCACTTTTGCCTCTATATCCATTTTATACATGGATCCCTTGAAAGTAATCGCCCGCTGTACAGGACAGCCTTTAGACAAAACTAAGGTAAGAGGTGCAGTAGCCAGATCACCACTCATGGACAGCTGTTTCATCCGTAATGGGACTTGTCAGGATGAGGTTGTGATACTGGCTTAATAGTTGAGGCTTGGGGAAGCCTCAAATAGGCATTTGTGATTTTTTCTGATGCCTCTTCCTCCTCATTGAGAACGTTTTCAGGTGTGGAAATTCCCCTGTGACTGGCTGTTGGTTACATTATAGAAATTATAGAAATCTCCACCAACTATCTAAATTTGTAGAAAACAATCCATAATTACCTAAACTACCAAAGAAATCAGACATATGTATATGCGTGTTAATATAAGTATCTTCTACATTAAGATTCCTTTCTGGAAAACAATTCACTTATATAATTGCAAAAATTCAGTCAATTTATCATTACAATTCATGTTCTGGAACAAAGGTCAATAATTGTATCATCATTTCAACACCTAGATTTATGGATTTTCTCATATTTGTGAATTATTATGATCATCATCCTCAAATTTCTTCTTAAACCTTATGTGACTATGATATTTCGGAGTGAATAGTATATCTGGCTGTAGAATTAATAATTTTATCTTACTTTTATTTTCTGTGCGAGAGCTATTTACGTATTTTCGTGACAGAATATAATGCTGCAGATATGAGATTATCATGATATTCAACAGGGGACGTTCCATTGTAAAAAATGCTTTAAATACATTGCATAGATTTTTTTTAAATAAAATGTCGGTTTTATAGCCGTATAGTTCATATATTGATGGTGTATATTATATTACATCATCTTATCCTAATTTATACGTACAACCCACTGGCATTGTGGTAGACAACGGAAAGTCCATCTGACAGATGGCATTCTATGAGGAAATAGACTTTAGAAATATTAAACCAGTAAGCATGTGTAGGTGTGCGTAGGGGTGAAAAACCAAATATACACGATTATCTACAAGGTCAACGTTAAGAATCAAAAACGTTTTCTCTGATGTTGGGCTGTACCTCTGTATACCATGATTTTACTTATGCAAAGATGTGTTTATTTCATGGGATATTCAATACATTTAATAATGGTGTGTAATGGTGTGTAACCATGGAGATAAGCCTCTGTGTTTCCACTCAGCAATCATTGCAACTAGGGCCTGGTTCAGATATGAGTTCTCATAAAACTAGATGCTCTACATTTAGTGAAGTTTTACACAAGGGACAATGTTTCTTAAGTGTGAAAGTGTGCTTGTGTCATATTATTTGGAGTGCCATACCATGTTCCGTCTTTATTGTGAAATATTATATTCAAATACTTCAAGCAGTCATAAGGACACGTCAAGTGTTTTCTTAAGAAAGAATTCCTCTTGTACACCTTCACAACATTGGTTTGGAATGAGGTAATTGGCCCTGAGGTAATTGAATTTGTTAGGGTCAATGTAAACTGTCTATCTATCTACCTATCTATCTATCTATCTACCTATCTATCTATCTATCTATCTATCTATTTATCCATCCATCCATCCATCCATCCATTACATCTAACTGTATTATATCTGTACAGTAAAACTTATTGCAAGGAGAGCACGTAAGAGAAAAAGGTATATACAAAGTAAATCTTTATTAAACAATATGATTTAAATACATATAAAAAATATATATAATATAAAAGTATCCCGGCACCAAGACACATATAGAAAGGTACATGTGAACAGAGGCACAAGACTACAGGAACTGGGAAAATACTAGGAACTAGGAAAATGGAAATACGTATGTATATGAAGGCACAAATAAGAAACACAAGGATGACCACAGCGATAAAGTGAAAAGGAACAAATGAAATAACATACAGCAAAAGTTACTAACCAATGAGAGCACCATCGGTGCTCAAAAGTTACTAACCAATGAGAAAAAAGGCTGAAAACAGCAAAAAGCCTGGTAATGGTGCCAAGTCCAAACGTACCATTTGGACTTGGCACCATTCATTACCAGGCTTTTTGCAATAAATGCTTAATAAACGCCTTTGCCTAAAATGCTAGACCTGACTCTGGACCTAATTATCTTATGTTTTCCGGTACAGCCAAGAACTCTGGAGTTTACGCTATCTGTCCAGTAAATCAATTTTGTTTCCTGGAATGCATCTTAGTCATCTACTTTATGGTAAATTTTAAAATTAAATACCCCAAAGGTACCTTTGCAATCATTTTAAACCTATATTGACTATTTGGCATTCATTTTAGAAGTACATTGTATGTGTCATTTTAAGCTTGGAATTCTAATATCAGACTTTTTTGTCACAGACAGAATTTACACAGTAATTGCCTAGAATTAACGTGGATTTGGGAAAACGCCAGTTCTGACCTCCTTATACCCCTCCTCATGCATATCCTGCCATTCTTCTATTATAAATAGCATTCGATTTCTATGTTTTTATTGTGCTCATTTCACTATTGTTCTGTTAATGAAAAGTGACATATTTGCCAGCGTTCAGCACATGCAAGTTCTTAAAGGGGGACTCCCAACAAAACTATATTACTTTACTAGTATCATAGAAAAATAGTCTTTTAAAAGTATTTTGCTTTCAATGTCTTTGAATAATATAGTGTTTTTAGACAACTACATGTTAGTCATGGTATATGTTCTGTCTCTGTTACCGTAGACTACTGGACAAACAACCTGACTCCTTACTACTTTGTGGTAAACAAACGAAGGGCTCAGTCTTAATCACCCAGCCTGACACCCCTGACTAATGAATGTATATAGAGGAAAGGATTTTATTGTACCAGCTGGACTTCATTAATATTATTATAAAGAATCAACTCAATGTGGTGTTTGAGCAGGGAAACCCACACAATATATCACATGGCTGTCTTTATTGAACACCCATTAAACATTTACAGTGATGTTGGAAAAAGTAAGTGAACCCTTTGGCATTACCTGGTTACCCTACTGTGTTTACTTCCCTATCCATTGATCTGTAGATAACGCAAAAATAACAGACAATGAGGCTTGTGTCAAATTAATTGTTAGGTCCGGTGAAGGTTAATATTTATACCAAATTTAACACCAAATATTACATTGAGAGGAGATGATTTTCATTACATTCAATTATTCATTATATTTTTTCCCTTTGCTTAGTGTCCTTAAGTTGATTTCTCTTTTTTGATGGTGCGTCAACATAATTAAAGATAAGCACCACTTTTATATCATGTATCAAAGGGCTATCCTATGCCATGGCCTATTCATAAAATCTCACGCAGCCTTTCTGATCCTGATGACAGCTGTTAATGCCAGTCAGGAACATTCTTTATGTTGCATACGTGTAGACATGTAGGCTGGCCTGCTAGTTTATCCATTTTCTTTTGTTGTGTCAATGGTGCCACCAATTCTGGAGAAAAATACTACTTAGCTAATGCTTCCAAAAGTTAAATATTATCCTCACGTTACCATCATCCCGCCATAACAGAACAATGCTATGTTTGGATCTGGGGTGAGATATTCCATAAGGTAGACTTGATATTTAGCCACAGTGCTTTCAGTTGTACTATATAAAAATTCCCAATTTCAGCACACTTAGAGGATGACTAGCATACCTAAGTATCATAAAACCTATTGTATTTCAAGTAAACAGGGCCTAGTAAAGCTCCATGCCCATGTCTCTTTAATAGGACCCCTTGTATTGTGAATCTGTCTGCCTACTTTCTACAGAGTGCCCGTCCACTTTATTTGTTTACAAGACATAGCCGTCCATTTTGTTTACAATATTATGTCACAGTCACAAAAGAAGAAGAAACACTTGCTGCCACGCAATTATCATCTGTAGACACATAAATGCTTTCATCCAGAGCTGCTATTTAATATGATTCCTATTGAATTTGTTTATTACACACAGGTCCAGGTGTGCATTATACCTGAAACTTTATGATATGTGAAAAACTGTGCAGACTATTTTATATACATGGTTAAATAATTATGCATAAAACTGTGTTATGGGTTATACATATAGTCATTGTGACATGTTTCCACCAATAATTATCTGCGTTGGTATTTGACACAGATTTTTCTTGCGGTATATAGTTCAGCTGCTGCAACAAATGACCCTAAGAATAGAACCAAGTGCTTTTTGGCCAACTGTGTGTGTGGGGGGGTGATTAGTGAATTCCTTAAAATATCAGCGGGGTATTGTAAAATGCAAACTATTTACAGTCGACTGAATAAACAATTTCCTGGAGAAAATTATTCCAAGTAAACACAAGGGGGGTGATAAAATCAGATTTTATTAAAAAAAAGTGCCCCATGATTCCAAAGGTCCACATCAGAAAGCAGTAGGGTAGAGGAACTAATCTGACCTACATTTGATATGCTGGCAGATACCTAGTGGTAAATCTATTTAGAATCCACAGCCTTCACCATTGAGCTAGCACTCTCTTCTTTGTGTGGCCTTTCTCGCATATGTCTGCCAAGGAGCCTATTCATTTTGGAGATGGTCCAGGCAGTAGCTGTGGGGTATTACGAAAGCTGCAAGAAGGCATGTATGCTCTCCATCTGAACATGATACAAGCCTTGGTGCATAAGGTTGACAGAAGGTCTGGCTGCTTGTGTAACTAGTGTTGGGGCTTCTGCCAACGAATGTGACATCACAAAAGCGATGAAACAGTAGAAAGAACTGCATGGAGGAAAACTCCATGTAGGGCATTCCGCATTCGAAATGGGGTACCAAAATGATTTAAAGGGACCACTCAGCTACCATATAAAATTAAAGTGCGTATGATGGCTGGAATGTCCCTTTAACTGATTTTTTTTATTATAAGTATTATATGTAAAAAAAACTGATTTTATCTATGTGATGCTAAGCTGGTATAGTTCTCACGTCAGTTTGTAAATGGTAAGTTGACTACTGTAGTGGGGCGGAAAAATAAATAAAATAACTTGATGATAGAGCATTACATCATCAGTCTCTCCTGTCACAAGGTGCTGTCACTTTAGAAAATACATCAGCCCCCAACATTCCCCCCTCCCAAATGTGCAGCTGTCAGAATGTGTGTGGGCTGAAATTACATGCCATATAATCTCAACGGCACATTACGGAGCATAACATTGTTGGAAATGTACCAGCTTCCCACCTATATATACATTTTTAGTTGTTATTGTAACTAATAATTAGATAAAGTGCAACGACAAACCACATTTCGGTTGTTGTTAACCTTTATGCGCCGGGAAGGTGCGCCTGACATGCTCATTATTATCAGCAAATACGAAGCATAACACGGCTACCACCAAACAGCCGCATTTTCTTTCTCACTGAAATCATCCAGCAAAAGAAGACAGTTTTAATCCAGCAAAAGAAGACGAAAATCTCAGTAGAATTGCTCCCTGAAAACTGATATACGACAACTCTACAATGGGGAGAGCTGGGCGCAGTTTCCATATTTACAATATGATGACAATAGTATAGAATGACTATTAAAGAAAATCCAGAAAATAGACCAAGAGAAAAAAAATAGATTTTCCAAATATGTCTGCCTGTGGGTTTAGTACAGACTCCTGTAATTAAATACATATTTAAATATATGCTTTATCTTAGATAATGGGTGTTTATCAATGAGATCCACCAATACCAAACTCCATAATCAAGTTTTTCTTGAGGTACCAAAAACCATTGAGCTAGCATGGCAAAGATCAACAGGGCAACCTCATAATAGTAGGAACGTACGGTTACCAAGTTATAATAAGAGAACAATCCAAGGAACTGAGGAGGACCTCTGGCAATTGCAAGACCCATACATGAGCCACAATAAGCAGATTTAGATCACTATGTCTCTCTAATTGTGTTTCTAGCCTAAGGCTCCTCGGACTGGCACTGATTAGGTCTAGGCCTTTAAAACCTACCCTCCCAGCTACTCACATCATAGTTTGGAATGATGAAGAGAGAACATAGACAATAAATCATAGTACTTAAAAATGATTTCAGTAGTTCACTATTTTATTACTACATTTTGTGCTTGTAACATAATATTTACATAAATTACATGACTGTCGTTCCGATTGATGGCACTACAATTACTTTATTTGCCTGGCTATTGTTTCGAGCTTGACAGTAAAAAGACAATATACATACAGAATATTTTAGACACTGTTGTTAATATAAGCTGTTGTTGGTTTTAAGTGACAGGTCAACTTTAATCATGAAGACGGTTTCCCCTTCAGAACAATGTTTGTCTGATGTAACCACCTGTCACGTATCTGGGGAATGTAGCACATCATGTCAGCACTGGTATGAAGATGAATTCATATATCATATGACTCACAGGGGGATTATATTAGCTGAACAAGTATTCATCCTCTGTAATACCTTGTAACAACTATGTTAGTGCGACTGTGTTTGAAAGTATTTTAGTTACATGCACAGATATGAATAGGTGATAATTGTATGCCTTGTGCATATATATATATAGATTTATATATCTATATACTGATCAACCATAACATTATGACCACCTGCCTAATATTATAGGTCCCCCTTTTGACGCCAAAACAGCCCTGACCCGTTCAGCATGGACTCTGCTAGACCTCTGAAGGTGTGCTGTGGTATCTGGCACCAAGACGTTAGCAGCAGATCCTTTAAGTCCTGTAAGTTGCGAGGTGCGGCCTCCATGGATGCATCCTGGTGCCATGTGTTCTCCAGGTAAGCGAAGCACCCGGACATCCATGTGATGTTATAGAAAACGTGATTCATCAGAACAGGCAGCCTTCTTCCATTGCTCCGTGGTCCAGTTCTTATGCACACATACCCATTGTAGGCACTCTGACGGGCCTGTGGCTATGCAGCCCCATACACAACAAACTGCGATATAGCGATACACTGTGTGTTCAGAACCAGAATTAATATTCGCCCCTCACATGCATTAATGAGCCTTGGCCGCCCATGACACTGTCACCGTTTCACGGCTTTTCCTTCTTTGGATCACTTTTGATATTTCATTAATAATCCTCTGTTGTATAGTTTTGCCCTAAAATTGAGATCATTTTCATATAATGCAATCTGTGGGTGGTGTTGTAATTGCTTTAGCTATTTAATTTAACAATGTTATAACCAGATGCCCTATTACAAATCTACAAATTTATACATTACCGTCTTGTAGATGTGTTTTGGACAGGGACAGATATTGTGCATTGACCTTGTTCTCTGGCAGATGACTTTAGGGCTGCTATGTTACTGGGCCACTTGGCTGGACGTACCCCGGGGACAAAATGTTTCCAACCTTAACCACCCCATAGAAATGGCTTTTCATTTATAAGGGTTGGATAATGGAATGAACCCTTACACGAAACAATCAGAATCTACGGAATCCAAAGTCTTCTTAACATCTCAGGATTATTATACATCTTTAACTAAATTAAGATTAAATGTTGTCAAGATGCATTTTATGCATCGCCACTATTATTCTTGGTTTGTCATTTTCCCATATCTGCTTACAAGTAAAATTGTACCTTAGATTAGGGGTCGTTGCTCTATTTTATGTCACAGAAAATGTTTAGCAAGTTGCATGCTGTATTTTTTTATTTTTATTAATTTATACAATAATTTATTTTTATCCATTTTTTAAAAAAAATCCAGTCGTCATAATACATATCCATCTATTAATTTTGTATGTTCACTTTAAATAAAGTAGGCATGTTCTGCATATGGAATGTTACCTAATCTTATGACTCATGACTTCATTTTGCACACACACGCTGGAATTCACAGGACTACACATTTGTCACACAGTTTGACGAGGAGGAGAATATACCGTCCCATAGCTTTTTCTTTTATAAACAGTTCCTCCAGACTCATTAATAACAAGGAACGGAAATGTTAGTGGGGATCAGAACACAATCATTTTTTCCATAGGTTAAATGTGTAATCTTCCTAACTTAATCTCATCAAGGAAAGGGTAGTTTGGAAAGCTCTAGGAACATCTGCTTCCTGTCTGAGCCCAATTCCAGTTTGTTATAATAACTGGTCTGTTGATGTGTAATATTGCTGCTGTCTGCGATGGTAACCAGACATCTGAACAGGTGTATGAAATCGGACAGAGAGGTAATACCGGTGCTCGGTAGAGGTAAAGCTAGCTTCTGAAATTATTGATTACCAGATAAGTGCTAGAAGGCCAGAACTGGCCATCGGCCAAGCTGAAGCTCCCTGTTAATATTATCTCCAAGTGTCCTGATCCAGTGGCTTTAGCATACAGCCATATCTGCCGATATAAAGTGTCTGATTGTCGTCCCCAGGCTAATAATTTTGTTTAGCAACATTTTCACGCATGTAAAATGACATGTTCAGAGAGATTTCAAGACAGGTCACATACAGAAGAAACCAACTTGAAAGGCAGAGGTGTATCCTGGCCAAGGGAAGCATTTTTGAAGAGGTAGCGAATCCTATTGGCTGATCAGGGTCCTCCAGTTCCACTGCTTATTGGGCAGGTCGTAATGGAGATCTTAGATCTCGCCAACTGGCCCAATAGTGCCACAGATAACTATATCGCTGTTGAAAGGGAACCTTAAGATTTGGTGTCACTTAGCGCATATATGTCATATGCACATAGATCAGCGTCTGGAAACATGTAGACTTTGGCAGCTCTCATGATAGAGCCTACCCTGTCTGTAATATTATATACTTGAAAACAGAAATCCGTTTTTTTCAACCTAAAAATAAAAATGTTTCATTCTTTACACAGAATGATTGAGCCTCTGGTATTTGCCATGCCTGCCTTTAAAACAGTTGAAGCTATTTTCTATTAATTACTAATCCAACAGGTTTAAGCTTTATGATGCCTCAAGGTTGAAGAGAATGTTATACATACTGAAGGTTATTCACATATGACGCTCGTGATAAAACAATCCTGGAGGGGAGCCAAGTTCAGGTATTCACCAATTATCCCAAAGTACACGGAGTGTTTCTTTTTAGTAAAAATGGGTGGTATAAAAAGGCAAAGCTGTTTATGTGGGGTTTCTTGTTTGGAGATATTAAGGAGGTATTGAGAAAGCTAGCTTGGTGATTAAAATGCTTCTGTTGTATTGTTAGAATAATAGCTTAAAGCTGTAATGCGAACCAAAAACAACAGTGTCAGGGCTGTAGGAAGGGTGAGACCAGTGAGGCACTCGCCTCGGGCGCAGCTGGGAGGGGGGGGCGCAGCTGGAGGGGGCGCACAGCCGCCTGATCAGCAGCTGCAGCCTCCAGGACTGGTTGGGGAGATCACGGATCTCCCTAACCAGCTCAACATGGCCCCGTGGTAAATCGTGGCTGCCAGCAATGTGATTCACAACGAAGCCCCTAAAAAACAGTAACGATTCTATAGGGGAGGAGGCGAGCGGAAAGGCCACCTCCCCTGGGTGCACCCAGGCACCATCAGCGCTGGTCTGGGGTGGAGGTGTCCGATGAGCAGGGCTGGTTGGGGATATCACAATCCTCCTCTAACCGGCCCAACATTAGGGAGCACGAGGTCTGTCAATTCAGACCTCGACTTCCTTTCTCCCTAATCACTAAGCGCCAGCAAATGGTGCCCAGCGTCGGGATATGATGTCACCCCAGCGCTCTGCATCAATAGCCGGCGCGTAGTGATGAGGGAGCGGTAAAGCAGAGGCCTGGAGTGACAGACATTGCGCTCCCACCATTCTTGCCTCGGGTGCAAAAGGAGCTATCCACGGCTCTGAACAGTGTAGCTCTAAAAGTGTGGAGGGTGAAGCACTGATCAGTTTCCCAGGAGGTCCAAAAAAGTGCATCTCTGCCGTCTGTGTTGGTCTAGACTTCTTTTCCCATAAGTGCACCTGCCATACAAACATAACGTGGCAAAGCAAACAATTGTATCTATTCATCAAAAGGGTAACTTACCAGGAACGGCCTTAGTGTGTGATGCCCCCTAAGAAGAATCAGGAGATCTGTGCTGGACGTGAATGTATCACATAATATGTATGTGTAAGATGGTCAGTTTATATTATTTTGCCTTATTGTACATATCTGTATAGTCTGTTAGTGTGCTGGGCATTTATGGTCCCTTCATGCTCCACATGAACATTGGGTTATTGCTGCACCAATGTGATTAAACAAAACTTTCTGGTTTGTCTTTGTTTTTTTAGATAATATAAAATTTGAATACACATTATTTTTTAGGAAAACTGATACAACTTACTCTGATTGTTTTTTTGGGCGCTGTTAAGACCATAGTATGTATGAATAGTACTGTGTTTTTATGGAAATGTCCAGCTTACCCAGTAGATAAATTAGCCCTGGACATAAATGACAAACAATGGTGTCTATGCCCCATCCCAAAAGCCAAACACAACCGTAAACCACCAAATCTTCATCCAGTACAGATGTTTGCTATGTTTTAGTTAAATGTGAATACAGTAGTTAAAAATATGAAATTCTAATGAATTCTTCTTGTTAACATCCAAAATAAATAAAATACAATATATATGTGTGTATGTATGTATGTGTGTGTATGTCTGTGTGTGTGTTTATGTGTGATGCTATATGTAAATAAACAAGCTTGTATCCATTTACAAGGTACGTGTTGTACAGTAAGATTTGTGCTTCTTGTGGGATAACTCAGAAAGAAAGTCCCTTTTCGCAACCCTACAGCATTTTGGGAAATCCCATGGAAAAAGTAAATAACTGCTTAACAGTAATATAACGCAGTACTGTTTATTTAATATCATATAAATAAACTCGGCAGACCTGGAGGTTGCCTTTTAGGCAGCCATGTGATATTTAGGGAATAAATACCATTCTTTGGTTGGTTGCATAAGGCAGAACAAATGAAGCCATCCACTTTCATAAGACGATACCTCCCAACAGTCCTGATGTTCATGGGACACCCTGGGTACTTTTGTGAGCAGTGGGGAGCATGGGGCAGTTTGAGAGACCCTCTGATCTGATCCATATCCTCAACAGGGGTGTCCCAATTTGGACCCCTAAATGATTGGAAGCATCTATGAACCTAGTGCATTATAGATTATATATATATATACATATATCTGATGTGCAGCTGCCAAAAACGTATCGTGCGAATACTAGAATTGGAAAATGACACAGTACTTTTGAAAGCTATATATATATATATATAATATATATATATATATATATATATTGCGATCTTGCATTTTTAAGTTAAAATGGCAGTTTAATTATAATCATACTGTATCTGGAAATTACAGTTAGATAGCTCATGTATACTTTAACTAAAAAAGTAATTTGGAGAGATGTACATCTTCCCTACACTGCAAACAGATTCCCTATGTGATTATAACTATTTATTGTTTTATATAGCGCCATCATATTCGGCAGCGCTGTAAAATTGGTATCATTAAGGAAATGTCTTGGGCAGCGCCAGAACAGCGATAGTTAATCCTGGCCCGGTACACATACTGGGCATTCCCTGCTTAACTGCAGCAGGAAAAGAAGGAACACCTATTCCTAGGGGCATTGCATCTAACACAAAAATATATATAAATTATTCAAGTAGCCGTTAAATACACAAAAAACATGATCTGTTTTTGTTCTTCAGTGAACAGGTTTGGATGATTTATTACTACATAAAAAAGCTATGAGCTGAAGTGGAGCAGGGGAGGAATAAGCAGGGACAATAGGGAAGAGATGAGTTTCTGTCTATTGCACCTGATTATTTAGGGGTTTATCATCATAATGTTTCAATGAAACTGTTTCAATAATAGAAGTGTTTTTACGCCCATTGAGAACCTACTCTGCTTTCAGAGTGATACGTAAAGCAATATCCAGGCTTTGTAATGGAAAAGGGTCAAACTAAGTCAGGGTGCCTATAAGACCTTAACGTATTCTTGTGCTTACAACATTCTACTTTTCTGTCAATGAAGCTTTTTTAGCCCCTTAAAGCTCGGATACATTCTACAAGTCAGAAGATTCACGCAGAGGCTGCATAAGCACAGATCTGGCTTCGGAGAGCTAAAAAATGCCCTTTTTTCTTGGTACGCTTGTCCTCTATGTTTTATATTTAGTGTGCAGCTTATGTGCTTTGGTCAAATTAAATCCATACAGTTTGATAAGAGCATACCTCCCAACAGTCCTGGTTTTCATGGGACAGTCCTGATTTCCTGGCACCGTCTTGCTGTCCAGTGAAGATGCCCTACTGTCCTACTTTTGTGGGCATTGGGGCACATGGGGCAGTTGGCATCCTCTAAATTGAATCCTTGTGGTGCTAAGCACCTATTCAGGTACACAATACAGCCTCATGTTTGTTGACAGTGCGTATCTGTACGTTGATATGAATTAAGGTAATTTGTTCATTGCTTCCACCCAACATATCTGCAGCCATAGAGTCACCCACTATGTTTAAAGTTAGTGCAGTAACACCACCCCTCTGCCTGGTTTGAGCTCTCTATTAAGGAACATATAAAGTCTGTACCCCAAAAACATGTTACAGACCGCACTCCTAGCAAAATAAGTGATCAGGTATCAACACATACATGATGGATTGATGACTTTTTCTTATAAACCAACAATGTGATCATGTTGCCAATGATATAGATAATGCATTGTAATATTTGCTGATTAAAGTATATATGTTTATTAACTAGATTCAGTTTTTTCATTTATTATTCATTATTTTGATACCTAATGCGTTATTTTGCTGGGAGCACAGTCTGTAACATATGGGATATAGTCTGTTTTGGCTCTAAGGGAAGACCATTCAGACATCTACTGTATCTGTATTTAATTTAATGAAGCCTGTATCATCTCACCTCCTTCTGAGCAGCCAAGGGGATTCAACTCCAGCACGACTCAACTCAAATGTTCATGAATAAACATTTAGAAGTATTTCATAGAAACGTGCTGCCGATCGGCTACTGAATTAATGGAGAGTATTCTCTTTTTTCAAACAAGTTTTATTTATAAAATACATTTGAGTTTGCTTCATGTAACCATTATTGATAGCAATCTGTGTGACAACATGCATGCTAAACTATGGTCCCTGGTGATTCGGTGTTTTCTTCTATCTATGGTATCACTAGATGGTCTTATCAGTACATGGCAGTAAAACTAAATATACTATTCAAAGGTTGGGACAAGTCACAGATATCAGCCAAATGCCTGACATTCCATACTTTGGGTGGACAGATATTTATGGAAATGTGTGAACATGGACCTTGGAACAATATGGTCCTCACACCCATAGTCCAAGTAACAGAAAGCTTCATCAGCCTCAATGAGTAAGATTTATTTTGATATTACGATTTGAAATTTGATTAATTTTAAATTGTAAACACATTTTACATGGAGAGCATTAGTCTGTAGCTGCAATCATTGGGGACATCGATTACATGAATCACTGAAATGGCTTAGTTGTTGGGATAACTGATAGAGAAACAGGACAGGTTCTTCTAAGTCAAGATTATAAAAACCCTACTGATCTTTTAAGATCTTTTGCTTGCTGTACTGATGATTTTCTTGTATCATCATGAACATGTTTTAGGAAGATAATCTAGTTTGCAAGATACAAAATGCAATTCAAGCTTGAGTGAACTATGTACTTATTCAGTTCATCTACAAATGCTCTAAAAAATACTTAGTTCTACAGAATTAGCTGTGTTGAATATAGAACGTACCACGTTAATACCTACCTCTAGTTAAAACTAGATACCTAAAAAAAAAACCAGAATGCATGCGGATATAACTTATCCAAAGATCCTGACAGCCAAAGTCTATTGGCCAAGTCCAGAAACATAACAATCCAGAAACACGCATAAGCAATAAAGAATATCTCAAGGGGTTCTCAATCGGCAGTTTGTAGGGCTAAAAAAAAGGGACTATATGTAAATCCCATATAAAATTTGCTTTGGTCACATAAAATATGTTGGTGGTGACCCAAACTATTCACATAAAAGCAGCTCAGGAGAAATTACTACTAGTACCCATAGGAAATACCCCACATTTCTATATATTCTTTCATTTGTGCCCCTCATTATACAGAGGTCAATAACATTTTCTATATAACTTCAGGTTCAACAGGAAACATAAATGGCTCTTGTAAATGTGTAACTAGTGAAAGCAAACAGATTTTCTAAACAAATGACCTGGAGTCGAGGCAAATTCATAGTAATTCCACCTTTCTTCAAACAAGAAAAGCTTTAGAGACATACAATATACAAAACAAACATTATATTTTAAATGGAAATATAACATGTATGATTCTCAGATTCTGAATGCACTGATATGGATACAAGTGAACAAGGTCATGGCTACTAAGTTGGTCAACCACAAAGGCAACAGAGTTTCTCAAGTGAAGTAGAAGGATATATTTTCTGGGGCTTCCTGATATTGGGTCACTATGGACTATGAAGTCTACGGAAGACAATGGTCAAAGCACTGCATTATAGGCCAGCTATAGACCTCAAAAAACTAAAATTCTTCCTCTTAAGAGCTACTACAGTACCCCAAAATATGTTTAGGTGCGATCATCAGGTGTCCACATATAAACTGTGTGATATGGTACTTTAACCTGTGTATGAGTATGTCCATTGTTTAATTGTAGCTTTTAACCTCTGTTGTGAGAAATTGAGATATTTTTCCAATTTATCATGTTTTATCATGTTTTATTGTTACCAAACTATAAAGACAAAGAGAGCCAATGGCGGCCATATTTCCAATATCCAATTGATTATCGCAAAGGGTCATGGGAGTTAACAGAAGTATAGAAAACCTTTTTAGTATTTGAACCCCAAGCTTTAACCACAAGGTTTCCACTAAAACTAGTTTATGTTAACCCAAACTTCATAGCCAAATCACTGCAGGCCAGTGGCATAGAACTGTCAATAATGGCCCCATAAAGTTGCCCCATCAGGACTGTTAGATGCATAAATTAATATTCTCCTCAAGTATTAGAATAATGTTACTCCCCCCAGGACTCATTTTGATGGCTCACTATACAATGTTCGAAACTGAAATATTTTTAAGTCAGATAACGTATTGAATCACCATCCTACAAACTGGATTATTCTGGACCCAAAAGCTCTTTATTGGACATCATTGAATATTGTTGCACAAATGTCCAAAACATGTAAGAATATAAATATTAATAAATCATTTCCTTTTTATACCGAGAAAACAAATGCAACAAATTCACATTAAGGTGGATTTTAAATACATGCCACAATGCTGTTTTGCAGGCCCGCACTGCCCGTTTGGCCCACTGGAGATTTAACTGGTGGGCCAGTGGCCGACAGGGCCGCACACTTACTGACACTCAAGCAGCAAATCGGTTCCTGCAGTAGAGCCTCATGCAGTGAGTGTATAAAACATAACAGGCGGTTATACGCATCCAGCCAGCGGTCACACATATGTCATTAGAGGCTGCTGGCCTTAAAGTGCCAGGACCACTTAGTCTCCCCCAGTCCGGCCCCGCTGTTTTGTATACGTTATACATATTCGAGATCCCAAAAGAACGCTTTCTGTGGCACCTTGTTAAGCAAACAAACAGGAACCAAACTTTAGAATATATTGTACAACAAAGGAATTATTTGATATATAATAATATATATATAAATATATAATAATAATAATTCAATATAGTTGTACTCTTACCTTCTCCTGTGAGAATTTTAACACGGCTCAGGCAAATTCTCTGTGTGTCTGTAAACAGGCTGGCTGTAAAAGTAAATCAGTGCAGGTCAGAGTATACCTGTTCATATGATCCGAGCCACCAATAGGCTATAGAAATAACTGAACGCAAGGTCACAAGGGACAAACAAACTGAACGGTTTAAAGACGTATTGCCATATCACGAGCATTATGCTACTGACTAAATCCAGCTTAGCGTTAGGTGCCTGAAGTGAGTATGTTGAACCATAAGTAGGACATACCGGTATATATATTATTTTAATTAGACGTGAAGTAGAACAAGGTTCTACTATAAGCCCAAAACCAGGCTAACGTTATTAACAGTTAAGGTCTGTTGTATATATATTTATATAAATATATATATATATATATGTAACATTGTGAAGCAAGCTGAAGTATACTGTTGTAACTTCCCGATGTATCTAGGTAACATTGTGGACGCCATCAAGATGAATGAGATTGTCTGTTATTTTCATGTTTTCTTTTCTGTAAATGGTAAACTCAATAAAAATCTTATTACCAAAAAGCGGGAAGTCTGATATCCTTGACGCCATCACTATAGAAGAAGGCATATACCTTAATGTGTATTTATGGCAGGAGTGTCCCTTCAACACAGAATGTGACAGATGCACGCGGTGTTAATTCACATGTATCTGTATGACTTGTAATAAATCTCTTTTAAAATATAACTTATTTACAATCTTTTTTTCCATTAGAATATATATTCTGGGTACACAGCTTATATTTCATTCTCTACTGTTCAGATATACCGTTTATTTCGCTTTTTCCCCCCAGTTTGCCTCTTATGTGCCTCTTATCAAAGATCCAAATGTTTGATGGTTTGGAGAATTATACCTCCGGATTGTGCTAAGTGGAAAAGGACATTTTACAGAAAAGAGGAACACGTTATGTATCAATCTTACATCTATTTAAATCTATCTTATGCCCTACAGTTTGCACATTTTCAATGCCAAGCGGGCCATCTCTTAGGAAAGATGTAGTATGGAGTATGGACTCATGTGAGGACCAAACCAGTAAAGAAGAGGCGGAATCAGAAATGACACAGACATTTAACATGGGCCATCTTTACAATGCTCTGGGCCTAAGCTTACCATAGAGGCTCACACCAGCTATCCTTGGTCACCCTGATTACCTATAACAGATGGAAGGTACGTCAGGCACAGTAGATGGGGGGTTGCCAGCATTGACCGCTAAGCTATTGACTTCTCCATCATGTTCTTTCACCAGTGTCAGGATATGACTTTATACTCCTGCACCTGGCACCAGGAGATACACAAAACCCAGAAGGAGAATTCAATGTTATGGAGGCTTATGCTGAGAAGCCGCACAGACCTTCAAAGAAATACACCACCGGGAGGTATGACTAGGTGGGGGCCCAATGGCATAGGCTTGCCCAATGTCCCATTATGACCAGAATTGGCCCTGGGAGCTCACACACAAAAAGCCCCTTAATAGATGTTTTCCAGTCCTGTGCCATAGGTTCTTACTCTCAGCGCACGTGCTCATTCCTTGACAGTACCCGCAACACATCACGTAACGTCAGTCTGTCCTGAATATTTCCAGCTAACCGTCAGCAAGAAGAAATCTGATGACTACCCTTTGCTACAGCAATGTAAAACACGTTGGATTCAAAGCAATGTACAATCCAACTTCAGGTTTGAAAGTATTGCAATGTTCAGTGATAAGATATGGCACTAGCGGTTCTCAGCCTAAAATAGAGATGGAATTTTTTCTGTCTTGCTCCCTCCTAGACTGAAGGGCAGGGACTTCCTCTACTATTGTACGACTCGCCTTGTTCCAATTACCATATTACAAATTCTGTGCACGATATTGGCACTTATACATTGTCAAAGCTCAAAGAAAACCATGGCTGACCAGAACACATACTGATGTTAAAGAACAAGATGTTTAGGTAAAGCATAACATACAAAACATATAAAAATGGAAAAGTGTATGGTGGAGTTAGCAGCATCCAGAATATTGAAAGCGACTAATTATGTAAAAACAAAACGTGGCATATTTTTATTTATTTATTTTATTTATCTATACATTATCTTATGTCAACCCACATTTCAATCACATCTAATATTTTCTTTGTTATATTCCTCACACACACTGCCATCTGGTGGCCACCCTTTAAAAGGCACCCTACTACGGGGTGACATAAAATGTTTAATCATTAGGATGACAGGAGGGCTAATGGCAAAATAAACAACTTAAAATATTTATTATTATTATTTTATTAATTATTATTATTTATTGTTTTATATAGCGCCATCAAATTCTGTGGTGCTGATTTATAACTAGACGTAATTAGAATATGGTAAACCAATCAATCTGCATTCTGCTTTATTTCTCTTTAAGGAGCAACAATGAAAATGAAATCATGTAAAAATGCCCTATATAGTAGATAATGAATACTAGTCATAGAACATTAAACAAAGTGCTGGTTAGGCTAGGCTATAAACATGTCCTGAATAGGGGAGTAGTCTTCCTTCTTTACTTCCTCAGGCAATAAGTCATACACATTATTATATTAAATTATAGTAGCATTCATTATTTTACATAGTTTTCTTGGTTTGATTTGTTTGGGTTTGTTACATTTGTTTTCTCAGGATAAAAGGGAATTATTTCCTTTCTATTTTGCGCATGGTGCTATACGTAAGCCTCTGTTTATTAATATTTATATACTTTCATGTTTGGACATTTGTGCAACAATATTCAATGATGTCGTTGTTTTAGTGCGTTGAGTTGGGGTTATCGTAATTCCTAGTGCTAGTGACTACATCCATTGGAGAAGTCCATTGTCTAATATGTCCAGTTTGATCCGCAAATGTCTTTTTTTTCAACAGTCTAGAATATTTAACTGCAAGTTGGCAACAGTGAATAGGCAAGTTTAGCTTCAGTCCAATAAGCTGCCCGCTATGTGCCTTCTAGGGGATTGACACAATCGTCAAAACCTTTATCATATGCTTTGCCACAGCTTAAAACTCCAGTTTTAAAAGGACACTGGTCAACTTTACCCTTTAGACAACTGTTTTGGTCTACAAATGGCTTCAATATCGGAGATAATAATTATTAAGTCAAATATGGAAAGGTTTCTCATAAGATAAAGAACATTGATGGTCAACTACCTAAAAAAATATTGGCACATTTCTATCCAGCTACAACTAAGAAAAGTGTGCTAATGCTTCACAGACCAAACCTAAAAGTCCAAAAAACCCCAGGAAAAGTACCAAGTAAAGTTGCTGTAAGAAATCTGATACGTATTCTTGAACATTATCTTCTAATTATTGTAGCAAAGTAGTCAATATTTATGCAGATCCCCCTTTGAATTAAGTTTTAAGTTGGTGGATTCAAATAATTTGCCTTTTGAGCAATGCAGGTCTTTCCTACATTTTTTGGCCAATTTGGAACCAGGGATATTAGGAAAAGGTTTTTTTGGTAAAGGCTTCATAAAAGAATTGGACAAGTTTGTGGGAATTGATCAAGGCTCAACAATCAAGAAGGTTTTTTTTGGAATGGCCAGGAAAGTAAAATAAAGTTAAAAAAAGTGTGGTATTTTCATCTAGTATTTTCTGTACATTGTCTTATGTCATCTCACGTTGTAAAGGGTAACATAGATCAAGCTTCTGGCATCGAAATAGTTCATATAATGCTTTGAAGACTTTTATTGACCAAGTTTCAAATATGTATAGTGTTATTTCTCCTCTGTCCTTATGTTATTTTTTTTCATTGCAAACGTTCAACCCCATCCAATATTTTCTTTGCTATATTTTTTACACACACACTGACACCTGGTGGCTACCATTTAATTGGCCCCGACTTAAAATCTTAAGGAAAACAGGGGGCTAACGGCAAAATAAACAACTTAAACATGGTGAACATGGTATACATATAGGTGTTAACAATAACTTTACTCCAAGGCCACATGGTTTGCATTGTGCTTTAACTTTCTTTATTACTCCCTAATAATGTAAAATCAGTGCCTTATACATAAATATTTATATTGATGGTGTTATATAGAACATTAAACCAATTGCAGGTAAGGCTAGTCCGTAAAGGCTTATTGGAAAGGCCAGGAGAGTGAGGAGAAAGACCCTCTTCAGTCAGTCCATACAAGGACAAGGATCTTTCAGAGACTCCTTTGGCAGATACTTTTCCCCACATTTAGGAAAGCCACAGCGAGGCAGAGGTGGTAGGACAGCTCCAAATCCATTCTTTACCGGGTAAGTATGTGTGCACCTCCTTTCTAGTTAAATCCAGGAAGCAGGCCTGTCCATTCTCTTCCTCGGTGGTTCTGTTTTACTTCCGAGTGTTGGTTGTTAGATATGATACAGGGTTAGCTAACAGTTTTACCAAACTCCTTTGCAAACAACGGTTTCTCAGCCTAATTTTCAGATTCAGAGATAGAATTGGTAAATCAAACAAAGCAAACCTTTGTCAACTGGCTCCACACAACAGGTTGAATACTCATTGAGTCCATCTCCTACAGACTTTCCTTAAAGAAATACTAAGACTGACACCCTTGATAAATTGAAAAGCGTTATCTTATTGCACCATCACATTGGATGGAGAAACTATATCTGAAAATCCTAATCTTATGGTTCTGGTGGTACCTTTGCATTAGTGTCCATGGAAAGAGATAAATGGCAGTTTACCCGCGTGCCCTTTGGTGTATCATCTGCAACCTTGTTGGGGTTTTTTTAAAGAAAAATATAATAATAATGAAGCCAGTATTTGTTAAAAAGCAGGGGTCTCGGTTTAATTATCTGGACAACATTAAAGTTATGTTTTAGGATGTTTGGTCTATTCAAGAAGATGCAGATAGGACAATAAGTCTAATGAGCTCATTAGGTTTGTCATAAGACAGTTGTGAGTCTCCAATGTGATTAATTGATGCAAACGTTATGATTGAATCAGTGCTATGAAATATGATGGCGATATATAAATAATATATCATTGATTCTTTCAGCAGTAAAGCCATTTTCGTTTTGTGTTATGGACAAATTCACTAAATACCATACTTATTCTCTACGAATAAATTGAAGTAATAAATCACAATAAGCTATAATCTCAAAACACAATTAACCACGTGCTTTTGGTCATGCAGTTTCTAATTCATATTGTGTGAGAAGTTGTTTCAGTTCTTCCTACAAACAGCAGTATTAGGTCATGGGAATAACAAAAATTGGTTATTATTATATTGTAAATTTAATCCATTAGTTCCCGGTGCACAGCCCAGACAGTATCATCAAGCCATAGAAAGTTAATGTAGCTTTGACCCGGGGCAGCTTTTGAGACGCACGTTCCTGTGGATCCGATGCTTATAAAGAATAACAAATCCAGATATGGAGTTCTCAGGGAAGTCTTTGGCAGAGCGAACGCCCTTTGGTCAGCTAGAACAAAAATACAAAAACAATCCATGCGTATAAACGGTTATGTATAAAATAGGTTTTTATTTCTTGCCACAGCAACCACTGCAATGCTTGCGATGATTGGACCAATGCATTGGTTGCTATGGTGATACGATCATGTTTTCAACTATAAACATAAAAATATATGCGTGGAACCTGAAATGTCCCTCTCCACATTAGTTGCACTCTTTGGTATGTTGAGCAAACCTTAGCAGATCGGTCGTTTTCTTTCCTCTGAAAATGTAAAGACATATGAACACATTGTAAGCAACATGTTTAGGAAATGTTTTTGGTTTTTATTATAATGATTTATTGTTTTATATAGCGCCACCATATTCCTTAGCGCTGTACAATGGGTAGACAGGACATATCAAGTAGTACAGGACAGGGGAGGAGAGCCCTGCTCAAACAAGCTTACAATCTAGAGGCAAGAAAGTATTAGTGCCTGTTTTTGATAATTAGGAGTTCTAGGCAAACATTATGAACAAGATAATTGTATTTTCATATAATTTGTTTGCTATATGCATAAAAATAATGAACATGTTGTGATTGCAATTCGTAGTGGATGAGGACCTATCGGAGAGGAACCTGAACAACAGAGCGGATACGGATAAGATCAGAAGGCAGATCAGTAATTCCAAATCATCCCTTATCCAAAATACTTCTGGTCCCAAGATTTGGGATAATGGATACTCAACCTATACAATCATCCTACAGTTTTTAAAAATGTTTTGCATTTTTCTAAGACACAAGTGTTGAGTGACACCAAAACCACCAAGCCATATATTTCATGCATGAATATATTTTACAGCAAGTACAGGCAGTGTAGTAAGCTAAGAATCCTCCTGTGATGGAAAACTAAAAGGAAACACATAAAGGGGGATCTCATGGGGTTTCTCATACCAGTATGGAAAAATGTAGCATCACTTGGGAATGTAAGGGGATTCTCATTATAGATGCTGTTGTATCTATGATCTGAAGGTGACATCAATGATGGAGAAACGATAACATAAAAATAATCCTAGTGCAAAATGTGAAAAGTGGTCTTCTCGCCATAGTAACCAATGGGAAGGTTAAAATATCAGTTGCCTCCTCTTGGGCATAGAGTCTGTGTAATAAAAGAACAAGCCAAGCTGCAACTTACGCCATGCCAGGCCGGAGTCAGACAGCCAACACACAGAGGTGTACGAACGGTTAGGCCGATTGCAATTTAGGCATCTCTACTAAAACTGACCCCGGCAAACTTCGGTGCGAATAATTGCCATGCTCTAGAACTTTTAAAGCTCACACAATATGTTCATTGATATAACAGCAATTTATGTTTAGGCAGATCATGCAATTTGGTGCCAGCGCAACCACAACATTATGCCATATTAGTGATAGGATGACAGCTGGTATTGAGATACATGCTCAGTAATAAAAAAAAGGGATGAGACAATTTGTTATTAGACAACAGACAAAAGTGAGGCGCTGTTATGTGTAAGTAAAGTGTTTGCCTGGTTGCAGTCCTTTGCAAACCTTTCTGTTCACACACATTTTATACAAACCTTTTGGATTTTTCCCTTGCTAAACCAACAAGGCAACCTATCGGCACAGTCCACTAGTGTCACATGACGAGAGCTGTCCAGAATCAGACATAGTAAAAGCACTACTGCTAGTAACAGATAAAGTGTACTAGTAGAGTAAGTAGAATAGCGAAGTTACAGTCAAGGAGTGGACGTTGGCCGGTAGAGCCAGTAGAGTGGAATTTTATTTTGTTTGCTTCTGGTGAGTAAGCATTTTGTGTAAATAGTCTTCCCGTACGTCTGACTTCCCTTCAAATAATGGATTTGGACAGCATGCTTTGGCTGCTGTAGTATCCAACTTTGACCTTTTACTTCTAACATGTTAATGATTAATGTTGCCTTCACTACAACTGAACGTCAGGAGCGTATTTCTGATAAACAGTGCAATGCCTGTTGGGTTGTAAATTTCATACACGTACATATTATGTTAGTGGCTTGTTTAGGCCTAGGCTGACAGCGGAAGGTCTAGGGGGCAGATCATTCTATTGGCCAATTAGCCTACCCTGTAGGCCGCTAGGAACAGGAGCCTTAATGGTAAGGTGACCCATGCAAAACATATCTAGTTGGGCTATATTAAAACACTGCTTTTCCAACATGATGGTATATTGTTACACGTACACCCAGTTAAACGAAGCACCCGGTCACCCTACTCATAGGGACTTTCTCTTTACTGCTCATGTTTATGTGAAATGTTATAACACACGCAGCCCTGCGTTGAGCCGGATCACAATGCTTTATCACATTCCTTTAACACAATGCTACGAGATTCCAGAAAACCCGGAGGACAGAATGAACTCCACATCGTACGGAAGACTGACAAACATTATACAAGCACCCTTTCTGACATATCGCCTATTGAAATGTAACTTACAAATCACAATATAGACAAGGGAAATCTATGAGAAATGTTGAATAATTTAATATTTAAGGTAATGCATAATTTAGAACCCCCTATTTCACAAAATGTTACTCTGTTATTCACAGTAACAATATCATTTGCGGTTCTAACTCACTGGCTCGATCCACATTCCTTGACTCCTACCACACTCAAAAATACATCCATGCTGACATCATTGTTTTTCTTGGAGAGCTGTCATGGAGGCTTCACGTGACTTCTGCAGGTGGCATAAACGAGTAGTAACATTGATGCAGCCCAGACACGACCACACACTTTCAAAAAGCCTGTTCTGAGATCATGGGCCATACCATTACAGGTCCGAGACAAGTGAGGGTATATAAACTATACTTTTAAGCAAATGGCAGTATAGTGCAGCTACAATCAGGGGACGCAGCCGGTGAAACGTGTGTCGGGTTATTCTTTTTTTTTCCTATTGATAGCTGGTGTTATGGCTAAAATGCCTCGCTATAGGGGTAATGCTTCTTTATATAATTATAGTCTGCCGCTACTATCTATATTAGGCAGCTAGATTAGGGATGGGGCGATTAGAAATTCCTTCCCCCAGAACATGTCCTAGGTTTTAATGTAATACATTTGATGTAATAGTTTGTATTAGTCAGGTGTTGTATTTACACTTAAGGTCACGTGAGTTTGTGTACTTGGTCTTCTGGTCTTAAGGAAGCTTTTCCCTTATAGATTTTGTCTTTTCATTTTGTGCAGACGTGTCAATGATTTTCTATGTACATTTTTAATTTATTCTGTTTTAAACATACAGTATACACGGATGAACGGTATGTAGATATGGCCACAGTGGATCCAGGCCCACAAGGAGCCGTTTTTGTGTGTGGGGGGGTTTGTTTGGCCTTTTGGTTGCCATCTCCTCATAAAGACTTTGGTGGTTTTCTGTTTTGGGGACCAGGAAGATCCAATTGTCCTGTAGCCTTCCTCACTGGGGTGCAAGGAAGATGTAAAATACACCTACTGTGGATGCAGCGCAGAATGGCCGGCGTACCCAGGGCAGTTTGGTCCACATACCCAGGGCAGTATGGTCCCCATACCTGTGCAGTATTGCTCAGAGGGTATCCCAGATTACAAACACCTTTTAGTAATGTAACGCACCACATATAGTGCAGGTATCCAAGTTCATAACCCCACCCATGCAGTAATAACATGCCATGCCCAGTGCATATACCCTGGCTAATACCCCACCCTGCGCAGGAATAACATGCCATGCCCAGTGCATATACCCTGGCTAATACCCCACCCTGCGCAGGAATAACATGCCATGCCCAGTGCATGTACCCCTGCTTATATCCCACCCTGTGCAGTAATAACATGCCATGCCCAGTGCACATACCCCGGCTAATACCCCACCCCACGCAGTAATAACATGCCTTGCCCAGTGCATATACCCTGGCTAATACCCCACCCTGCGCAGGAATAACATGCCATGCCCAGTGCATGTACCCCTGCTTATACCCCACCCGTGCAGTAATAACATGCCATGCCCAGTGCACATACCCCGGCTAATACCCCACCCCACGCAGTAATAACATGCCTGCCCAGTGCATCTACCCTGGCTTATACCCCACCCCTCGCAGTAATAACATGCCTTGCCCAGTGCGGCTGGTGGCGCGAGGTGCCAGGAGGGTGCGTCTCCCACGTGCGGCCCCAATGCGCGCGGCACAGTTGAAGAGGCGGCGGGGGCGCGCGTGCCAAGCTCAGTCCGTGACAGGAGTATTTCACCTGACGGAATTTGCCGCTTACTATAACCCACCGGCCATTATATCGCCGACAGCGACCGAGACCCGCTGTGCCCTCCAAGGGTGACTTATCCTCCGCTGCCACCTTCCCAGTGACCGAGGACACCGCCCACACCTATAGCAAAGTCGCCATAAGTTTGCTGTGGGCTCACCCCTTCGCTGGGGACACCGGAAACAGCCCCGGTCTGCACGGTTACTTATCAGACTCGTCACCCATTCACCCCTCCTTCGTTAGTATTCGTCTATAGGAGGCCGGACGCTTGCCACCTGTGACCTGCGCTCCTGCAATCTTTAGCCCTCCTTGGCATGATCCTTTCCCGGTTTTCCCGGTGACGAAGCAGGTCCCCTCGGTGTCCCCGTGGGTTCCAGGATCATGTCCTGCTGCGGGGAGTATCAGGTAACGCGTGACGCATGTTCTCAGCTCCATGTCTTTATCACACGGCAGGGGGGGCGCATTAACCCATTCCGTGCGGGCTCACGTGCATGTATGTGTGCTCTTGTGTACGGTGTACATTTGCAGTGCCGCCTGATCTCTTTATATCATGACTGTAGGACGTGTGGCCACCGGGTCTGTTGCTGTAGTAATCAGGGGGGGGGCTGCCATCATGAGGAGAGGGATCCCCACGCATTTCATCCTCATGGTGATGTGGGCACCCGATGTGGGTAGTAGTGCAGACGGAGTATTTGGGGGTATTGGCTCCGCACATACTGCTTGTTATCTTTGGCTCGGGGCTCCATTTACTTTCATCTTCCTGTGATGTGAATTTGTTTTCGGCTGTGTGTGGATTCCGCAGTCTGTGTTACAAGCCATGGCTGCCTGTTGGGCATTTGGTGAAATATTGGTCACGTATAGGGATTTATTTACTAAGGAGGGAGATGGCAGGAGAGTTTGTAGGAGGGCTTTGGCCTAATCTCATACATTAGGAAGGCCAATCCCTGTTGAGCCTCTCCCGCTGGTGGAGTTTTGTTGACCCTGTAATGTGTTGTTAAATCAGTGACATTTCTTAAAAGGCAGTTCTGCACGGTTGGCTAAAGCAAAAGTATTGGGACGCCTGATCATTACATCAACATGGGCTTCTTTTATGACATTGCATTCTAAATACATTGACATTAATATGCAGTTGACCCCCCTTTGGATTTATTACAATTTCCACTGTTCTGGAAAGGTTTTCCACAAGATTTTGGGGTGTTTCTGTGGGAATTGTAGAACGTTTGTTTGGTCAGGCACTGATGTTGGATGAGAAGGTCTGGCTTCTCAATCTCCGTATCAGTTCATCCCAAAGATGTTCGATGGGGTTGAGTTCAGGGCCCTGTGCGGCCGGTCAACTTCTTCCATGCCAAACTCATCCAACCAGGTCTTTATGGTTTTGTGCACCACAATATGGACAAAAGTGTTGGGACACACCTTTTAATTATTGAAATCAGGGTTTGGGCTAGGCACAATCTAGGAAAATCGTAATGATCGGCAATCAGCATGACTGTGCCCAAAGCAAGGTCCATAAAGAGTTTGGTGTCGAAGACCTTGACTGCCCTAACCTCAATCCAACACCTTTGGGATGAATTGGAACAGATTATGAGCTGGGTCTTCTCATCCAACATCAATGGCTGACCTCACAAATGAATGGGCAACAATTCCCACAGGGAATGCAATGTCATAAAAGTCTCTGTTGATGTAATGATCAGGCATCTTTTGTCCTTATAGTGTATATCTCACCATTACTTTATTCCTGTACACAACATTCATATCTATTGGGAATCTGATGAATTTCACGGAGCAGTGCTTTTTAATTTTTTTAGCAATGCCTTCCTTAAAAAGGTGTTTAAAAACACCTATTGGTCAATAAATAGCGTAAAAATATTACGCTATCAGTGTGAGAGCTTTACTTGAAAAATATAGGACAGTTATTGCATATATGAAATGCTTACGAGTTAACTGTGCGATACTTGTAGGGTGGCCATAAATCACACCCAAGACACCCATTGGATTTTGTAAGATTGTAGGCATCCTGTTTAAATTAGTCTTTTTTTCTCAGCAAGGTTGCATTTTTCCTGTGAGGTTTTCCCAATGTGGTAGTAAGGATGGAGCCGGTACACACAAACAGTCTGCAGACATTAAATATTCTGGCTACGCAGTAAGTCGTTCATCTGCCCTGGAGGGTTTCCCAGCGCTCTCCGGTGAAATGAGTTATTTTGTTTTTCTGTGGATTAACCAAAAAGGTCACAGCTAGTCCATTTTAGCTGCACAAATAAAGATATACAGCAGACTGGAATGCCTTTGAGTAAAAAATAAATCGTATTCAGGACTTCTTTTAGGTGAAATGTGTCACATAATAAGGGCATCTGTTCAGAGAAAAAAAAAACATCTTAGTGTTTTGTACTCCTTAGTGTTCGTAAACTTAACAATATTGTTCAGATATCCTTTGATGTAAAAAAAACTGAATGGACTTTGGACACAATCTGTTTGCAACCACTTATATAACGATTTAGTTGTGCTGTTCCGGACTATGTTCATTGTTGGCATCCTCGATGAGTGGGATATGTTTGTACTGTTGTGTTCGCCATTGATCTTGTTTCCTCTGAGCCAGCTTTCACATTTGTTGTGTGCTTTGCTTGCATGACCTCACTTTGGGATCTATTCACAGAATTATTAAAGGGACACTCCGGCCATCATATGCACTTTTATAATCATAACAAGTTTATTGAGTTCCTACTGGCTAATGTGCATTATTGTGCTAATCTGCTAATTATACATTAATCTGCATCTGCGTTTTTTTGTGTCCCCTCAGAGCTTTTTGGCTTGCCAAATGTATCTCTACTTGCACCCATGTGGTGCACTTGGCTTGTGGCAGCATGGCACATGGCAGGGGGGGTGGTATGAGATGCTCCTGTGCGCATGCACAAAAAGGAGCCCCACTTTGGTTTGATAGAAAATGTTGTAAAGTTATGCGAGCTTCCAAGACCTTCTATTTCGGCTTGATACTATAAAATCATAGGCGCATGTGCTCAATAAAAAATGGTTCAATGGTGAGGGGGAAAATATGCCATTAAGGACCAAGCCCCCAGGCTTGCATTATGACAATTATCTTCCATCTGCCGGCCCAAAACACCGCTAAAGTGCTTACGGGCTCACAGCTGCAACATATTCAGTAAAGTGGTTGGTGTAACTGGCCACTATGTCATATCAGTGGAGCGTGCCCAGGGATCGGCATCGAGCGGCTCGGCTAACCTTTATTATGTCCCTGGGACTCCCTTCCCCAACAGGACAGACTTTTTCCTCTCCCATCCACAATCGTTTTGAGGTTTACCTCGAAAGCATCACACATTTACCTGCATTGGCATGACTTTTGCATGTCTTTTTTTTTAAATATGTGATAAAATCAAATGATAATTGATAATGTTTTTTACATACCCGCTTCAAGTTTGTACTTGTGAAGTATTTAGCCATTATTATTATGGAATGCTGAGCCACATTATGTAACGTGGTGAATTTTTCCTCTGCATAAAAAAAGAAAGAACAAATCATAGGCAATATTGCAATTAATATGTTCGATTGATTCTTTTAGGTGACGGAAACACAAAGACAATGGAGACCCCTGATTTACAGGAAATGTACAGATATTCCTTGGCTGGTTATATTTTTTCTTTTTTGTTCTGGTTTGGTAAGTGCCGATTAACTTACTTAATGTATGACTGATTGTAAAAATGTACTCCATTACTTCTGTAAAAACCTTGTTAGAGATAAGGGACATGGTTATAAAGAGTAATTGCGTTGCAAAGTGCTAAACTTGCAGAATCATCGTGAAAACAAGAATATTTAATGGGGAAACACTAAATAATTAGATGCTTCACTGGTCCCTGAAAAATAATTAGTAATGACTACCCTTTAAAATAGCTGCCAAGTATAGCTCACTTTGCCTGTTTAAAAAATATGTGTATATTAGACTCAGAAATCTATCACTGTAGTGATAATCAGAAGCAACACAGATTGCTTTCTGGCTCATCATAACAATGCTACATTTATGGCTACTAATTACCATGCTCAGTATGACCGGTATGGGTTAGAGTCCTTACTGTCATGCATTGATCAGAGCTAGCTATGTAGGTGAAATGTTTAGCGGTTCCAATTCTTTGCTTTGCTTAAAGTTATATGTATAAAGAACCGGGTGTATGCAAATGGGGGTAACGTAAGGTAATGTAACTTATCTGCTTCTCTACCTGAAATTCCTAGAGTGCTTTGGATCTTTGTGAGTTGAATAGAATAGAATAGAATTTTATGTTTCTTGCAGTCTGGCAAATGTGTGTGTATGTATATATATATATATATATATACACTAAAAGAAAGAATTACTCAACGCTACAGTAAACTTATATATAATTAAATAAAAAAATATATATAAAAATGCAAAGTGAAAAGAGACCAATATACTTTGTCTCTGGTGTTATAAACCTAGCCAGAATAAACAGGCATAAATATAGGATGCTTCACCATTATATTATATATATATATAAATGCATATGTGCATGGTACTTTTAGTATTCACTTGAGCTATTTTGTCCACGACTGTTCATTTTACATTGAGATATTATGTATGATTCAATCGGCTTTCCTATTTGCAAATTAATTGGAACTTTATGGTGTGAGCTGAAGTATAATTATTTTCCATTCTGTAATCTTAAAAAAGTCAGACTTTCCATTTCACATTGCCCTGGAGACAACTTTTTTCCTATGCTTTGGACAAGCAGGCAAGTAATAAAATAGTGATTAGGATACTCTTAGTGATAAGGATACTACCATGATTTCTTTGTAGTTGGTAGTGTCTGTTTTACTTATTTCTATTTGTCTAACGCTTATCTGGTTGTAGTTAATATTTAGTAAAAATTTAAAAAATATAACATACTTATTTGTATTTTTGACTCTATCTAGAATCCTTAATGCACATTAGAAAAGGTGTTTTGGTCTCATTGTTGCTCCCTATCCAGTTTGATTGTCTGGCTTCTTCAGCTGATATGTGAAAAATCTCTCTGTTGAAAAATATCTTGAAATGAACTATATAGTGATAGAGGAATTTCATTGTTTGCTGTCTTTTTTATAAAAGCCTTTTTTTAACAGATGTTCATAAGTGGCTACGCGTTAACAGCTGGAGCCGCCGAGAGACTCGTCTTTGGTTATGACAGTTATGGAAATGTGTGTGGAAGAAGAAACTCTCCTCTACCAAATGCTCCTTTTTCGGGACAGGATATGACTAATCGGAAGTATGTATGACAAAAACATCATTTATTATTCCAAATAAAATATATTTGTTTGCACATCGATATGGAAATAGATGGCTTATCTTTGTTAACTACCTAGAAGAGGTAGCCAAATATTCCTGCCTGCTATGATGGTAATGGTTGTGTTTTAATAAAACAAAAACTGGACTTTTGAGCATTTATGGTGCGTGTGTTAAGAGTTATAGCCTTTAAAAGTGGATGTACCATAGATGCAAAGGGTGCTATACTTGTGGAAATGTGTATATCATGAATATTGAACTCAACCCATAGCTTAAGAGTGCCTATCCTGTGATTTGTTATGCACAGTTACGTACATTGACTTGGCTATACATATATATATTGACATTAAGGGGGTTGTGGCTTAAGGTTGATATATATATATATATATATATATATATATACAAATAATTGAAGGAGTAAATTTTTCTCCCTAAACTAGGTGTTTATGAATAGTTTAACTTTTTCTGAAAAAAGTCTAAGAAAATTGTCTTTACTCTAGGACTAAACTCATTAAACCGGCAAATTCTGAATTAACTTAACCTTTCCTTATAAAATGTATCCATCAATTTCCCTGTGTAAATTGTAAAGCTATAGCAAAAATTGGCTTTGCTTCCCCAGAGGAAAAATATATCTGGAACCCTGAAAGGGTTAATCCATTAACCTATAGCAGACAACAGTAAGTACACATATGAAATAGAGGTGTATTCACCTAATGTTTACGTCGACAGGTATGTTTTCTTCTTCGATTCGTGTAATCTGGCTATCACGAACATGAAAATCAATTCCACTGCCTTGTGTGTATCAAGTTGTCCTCAGGAACAACTCAAATCTCTAGAAGACATACAGTTATTTGCAAAGAACAACGGTGAGTGAAAAAAACACGGACATTTGAGTTTTTATATATTTAAGAAAACATTTTTTCAATATTTATTTTCTAGAGCATCCACTGATACTGTGAGCAAGATGTATAATTCACAATTGTTACTTTAAAAATGTGAAATTATATATAAAAAAAATATTTTATCGTCACCAATTCAATTGGCAGCTAACATCCATTTATAAGACTTTTTATACAATTTAGAAGAAAGTGAAACCTCAATAGATTTATTAAATATTGCAAATGTCTACATCATCTCCGTTTGCTCTAACATTATGTTCACCTAGCGGTATGATCCTTTACCGAAAACCACGCATTTCAGAATTACATGTTTGCAATAATGAAGTAACACAAACGTGAACGATGAAATATCCAAACACAAAATAGATGATCAATATGGGAATAGTTCATGGTGATCAAGTGAGGTAAACCAAAATAAGATAAAGTGCCTCAGGACAGGGCTACCATCTAGCTACACATAGTGTGCCCAATATTATTATTATTATTATTTGTTTTATATAGCGCCATCATTAACAATCGTTGCTTTTTTTTTTATTGTGATCCTTTTTAGGTATGCAGAATGAATAATTTCACACAGTAGAATCCAACAGTTTTAATTCCATTTGAGCCAAAGTATTTACACTTTTTTGTTGATAATACATGTGTTTTTTTCTTATTCTATGCAGCTTTAGGCCTCACTGGATCTAAAATCATTGTGGTGCTGGCACGAGAGGTAGTTGAGGCAGAATACCAAGCAGTTTTGCTCTTGGTGCTATTAGAAGCTTTTCAGGGTTCCCAACCTAGTCCTTAAGGAACACAGGGGACAGTTTTTATAACGATCTTTTGTGTTTCACTATTGAGATACATATGTAATCTGGATCATATCGGATATACTGTGTTAGACCTATTGCAATATGTGTATTACAGTACCTTTCCTAAGGCTAAGTTTAAACACATACATCATGGCGATGGTGTTTACTCATTTCTTGTTGTTTTTGGCTTATAGGCTCACACCTTTGTGTTTATAAACTGAACTACACACAATATACAAATCACCCAAATGCCTTGGAGTGGTGCCCAGTGCTCCCAGTGCCATCAAGGTTAGTATTGCCTGCGAATAATCCTTTCAGGAAATGAAAGTGACGATAAAGCATTGAGCCTAAAAATAATAGTTGAACAGGCTAAACTATTTTTTAAATAAAAGACATGCTAATGCACCTTTAATATTTATGTGAGTTTTATTTTACTTTTGCTTTTTTATGTAGTTATTATTATTTATTGTTTTGCATAGCACCTTCATATTCTGTAGCGCGGTACAATGGGTACAATGTGTTATATGAAAAAACACAAAACAAACTAATTTTCAGAAGGATACGTTACATAGTAATAGGTGATGGTGCACAATGGTAATTATTCGATGCTATGTTAATTACAAGAGTCCTACAACAAAAGAACAGCGCATGAAGTCACATCCTGACTCATTTGTTAATGGTTTGTTGGAGTGTGAGTATAAAACTGATGTCCATTTCAGGATCAGTAGACTCGCTCTAGCATTTGTGACCGGTTTATGGATGAAAATGTTTTGATGTCTGCATCTTGAGATGTTTATAACAACTATTATCAAATACTGCAAAGGGTATGACAGTTCTAAGGATGGTATGCTTTGTAAATCGAAAAAAAAGGTACAAAGTTGAGTGTTGAAATATGTTTCTTTTTTTGTTCCAAGTGCTGTTTTCCTAAAATAATCATACACTTTTGTGTTTGTTTGTTTTATCTTCATAGCAAAACTATCCCGCTGTTCAATCGCTGTATTCCTCAAAACCCAAACTGTTACACTCAATTTGCTTCTGTCTTGGTAAATGTGGTTAATGAAGTTGACTTTTTCCATCGGGTTCTCAGTGGAATTATGGCAGGCAGGGAAAATGTGATAGGACTGAGCATCCTTGCAGTAGGTAAGCAAATTAAAATTGCATGATTATGGAAATTACTTTGTGCAACGTGTAGCTTGGGAATGCATACACTGGGCATCATCGTGATAAAAATTTTTATGAGATCCCTAAGAATTGTAATAAGGTAATGACGTAAACACACAAAAAAACAACAATTATACAATATTAAAATAAAAAAAAACCTTTAGATTTCAAACTGGAGCTTTAAGGAATCCAATAATTTACAGCTAATGAATATGGATGGTTTCTCATAGACCTCCAATGACAGCTTATATATAATTTATATACCTGTAGTGCTAAAAATAAAATATCACCCCCATGCATATAGTTTATTGACAGCATTAGTACAAATTATAAATCCATGTTTCTCCCTTACAAGAGATGTTTGCTTGCATGTCTTTAATATGCACCAGATTGGGAAGAAGGAAGAGAATACTCTCACATGCACTCATAATTTATAATGCAATTTTGTGCATCTGTAATGACACGGACAATAAATTCTTTGTCTCCTACAGCTTTATCTGTTGTGATGGTCTTGACATTCCGATACATCAGTACTCTGCTGGTTCACATATTTGTTACCCTTGTTATTTTTGGACTGATATGTAAGTATGGGCCTTTTCACTTCGGGGGAAACCATTGTGCTAGAGACTTCGTTCTTGGCATCAGATGTATAGATGTCACTTCATCATACTTTAGGTTCATTGTAGCTGCAACCACATCTTTAAAACCTATTAACTGCATGGAAACAATTCTTTTCTCCAAACTATACATATTGTGTCTTTCTTGATATTTTTTTATCCAGCAAACTATTCAGCATTTTAGTAACACTTTCTGGACTTTCTCCTCCTTCTGGAGGTTGAGGTCCACCAAGATTCTTCTCTTTTTGGCTAAGATGAAGTGACTGCCCATAAAAGGGCCCTAAGACCAGGCTAGTTTGTGAAGTCCAAAATGTTTTTTGGAGCCAGCACGTGATGTGGTTGTGCACTGGTTCTATTCACAGACTTATTTTGGTTTGGTCAACCCACTTTTTAGGTTTTTGCCTCTTCTGTTAAAACGATAAAAACTTATAGGCAAAATTATTATATAGTAATTTGTCTCTCAGGAGAGTAACTGTTTTAAAAAGTGACAGTTTAAAATTGCTCTTTAAAGAGGCCATGTCTATTAAAACAATAAAATGCAATGGACAGAAAGAACTATGACTTTCAGGACAGGGAAAAGGAGATATTTGGCCATATGTTTTGTTAATGAATAATGTAAATGACGGGAAAATTGTGTTTTTAGTAATAAAACATTTTTGTTCAGGGCTGTGTGTTAAGCCCGTGCTTTTTGCTGTTTGTAAACCGGGTGATAATGTGTTCTATTTAGTTGTCTCCGGAGTGCTCTGGTGGCTGTTCTACGACCACATGCATGATCCCCGCTATGAGCTGAAAACTGGAAAGGAAAACGCAATGTTCTTACTTGGGTTTGCGATAGTTGCATCCGTGATAACTGTAAGTAGCACACTATTGTGTTTTGCTTTTTTTTAGCTAACCCGAGTAAACTGTATGAAGGATTTGAAATTAAGATTAACAGCGGTTATTTCAAGTACCGATGTCAAAAAATGGGAAAAGCTATGAAACCTGGGAAACGCTTATGTGCAATACCTAGTGGTTTCGGAGTCCCTAAGTAAAAGCACAAAATCTCAGGATTTTAATATAACTTACATCTGTTCCTGGGTTTTGTGTTCATAACTATACCCATCACTGTAAATACAGAAATCAATACTGATCCCAGGTTTTGGATTGAATGCTTCAACTTCTTGCATATTTTTTCTTCAATAGGTGGTACTTCTGTATGTGATGTTTCGGCTAAGGAACAGGATCCACATGACTATTCAACTTTTCCAAGTTATAAGCAAATATATCAGTTGCATCCCATTCCTAGTGCTGCAGCCACTGTGGACTTTTATCATTCTTATTTTTTACTGGGTGCTTTGGGTAGCTGTGCTTCTTAGTTTGGGAACTTCAGGTGAGTTAAAAGGTTTAAAATAAATGTTGCATTTATGTTTCATTTTAAAGATCTTCTCACTGTACCTAGAGAGACACAGACACATCTTATTGAGAAGGCCCCTGAGGATCAAACAGTGCATTTGGGGTTGTTAGTCCCATCATGCAGGCAACATTTGCTTCACATTAGGGTTAGAATTGCTGTGCTGTAGGAGTATTTTGTGTGTGTAATGCCATACGCGATTTCATCTATGAAGTATTGTCCAAGGTTACTTAAAATATCCTTATAATCATGTGCATGCTGTGAAAGCTCCAAAGGTTAAATCTCAGATATGGACCCCTTGTTTATTGTGCCTAGAGGGCTGTTAGTTGCACCTTGTTGATGGCTCATGAATGAGATTAATATATATATATATATATATATATAATTTCTGATGAGGCATTTTTTCCTCTAGTGACACTAGCATGTATAAATGTCATCCATCCTGAGTAGAAGCTCATCAGATTGCAAAAATGCTTATTCTCTGTTATAAGGACACTCAAGCCATTATATCCACATTAACACATATGATAGCTGAGAGGTTCCTGTATAGTCAGTGTTAAAGGACATGGGGTGGTCTCTGGCGCCCTGGCCCTGGTCCCCTGAAGACTGCATTGTTGGAACAATAACCAGGTTTGTGTACAAACTGAGTGAGACTTTTACCTTTTCATCTGTTCATATAGTATTATTTTTATAAGCTTTGCTACCTCAGCCTCTGTGACAAAGCTATATACGTCAAGAGAACTATTTTTCTGCAGACTGTTTGTTCCTGTATTTATTTATGTTCATCACTGAATTAAAGGTGAAATTATTAAATGTTTTTGAAAATGATCTGAAGATATTATGTTAATGAGATAATGAAATCGTCTACCACTTGATGGCAGTACACTGCCGCATTCTACAGCAAATTTATCTACAGCAATTTATTTATAAGGGTTCTAGGCGAGGACATACAAATAATAATACAACCTGTATATTTTTCAATACTTGGTATACCAATTGTTTTGTGGGCTTACCTTGTTTGAATATCTCTAATATATATATATATATAATATCAGATACGAGTATATTTATATTAGTGTATTTTATCTTGTATTTGATATGATGGATGGCTTTTGGCACATCGTTGCTTACCATATGCTGAATTTACTTTTAGCATACATTCTTGGTAAGATTTGTAAAAGGGGCATGGTGGAGAATTTATTTTATGTTGTTAAGCTTGGCTGTGTGATATTAATTTGCTGGGATCCAGTGTGTACCTTCTGGCCTTAAGGATGCAGTACCTCTTAGCCCCAAAGAAATCCAACTTATGTGATGTTGGCATAATGAGGTGGACACAACAGTATCATTATTTAGGCAAAGGCATTTTTTTCTTCATTGATGTTTATAACCATGGTGCCTCAGACTTTAGAAAGAAAAGAAACTACTCTAGAAATGCTTCTTGATCTTATATTTAAGACTAAACTACTAAACTAACTAAAGACTGGACTAGTACTAGTAGTACTAATACTAGTACCTGTGGGAGCAGGGAGGCTTGGTTACCTGGCTAGAGAAAATGTGCTCATCTGCAAATCTTGTTTTTCACAACTTTTAGCATTCTGGACCAGTTTCATTTCCACATGGGTTGCGATGTGATCTGAAAATATATAATGTGTGAGCGCTAGAGCTTTACTGGAGTTAAATAAATTAAGAGATCTTTAATTTTAATGTTGTATGTCAATAGCAATTTATCGTGAGAGCAAAGGCCGTTCTCTGTATTTACTTTAATTGATGGTCTTTAGATTTGTGTAGATTAAAGTTAAGAGACATACATATATTTAATAGAAATGTTACATAAAATAATTACTATATATATACGGTATATGTGTGTAATATTTGTTATTACTATATAGTGTATGTGAGATTTGCTGTTACCGCTGTGACATTGAGCTGGATACATTGTTCAGTGACAATTGCATGTAATTGGGAGCACTGCTGCTTTATGTACGGGATGATACATTGTAGAGCTGGTTGAGAAAAGGTAGGTAGGAAGAAGGTAGCTAAACTGACGGTCGATAGGCTTCCCTGAAGCAGTGGGTCTAAATACATTTTTCTAAAGGATTGGATACAAGGGGAGATTCGGAATGACATAAAATGTATTAGGTATGCAATTATTTTCATCCTTGTAGAACCCATTCACCACCACAACGTCTTCATTCACAGAGCCTTTAAAGTACAAATAGGATCGACAGAGTACATCTTAAGTATTTGGCTCTAAGACTGCAAGACTATTTGAAAGATTCCTGCTCCGTTTCCATCTAATCAATTAAAGAGTTTGCTAATTTAGTTATTTGTTATTTATTATATTACAATCCTAAATCTGCATTTAGCTCTAATGTATATTCAGAAGCCTTTTTAGAATATGAATGATGCAAGCTCAACATGATTTCACTGGTGTTCTTTATACATTCTACATTCATTTTGTCATAAAAAATGCAGGATCAGATATTGGAGGAAGACAAAAAAACATATAAAAGTTTGTGGTTAAAGGTCACTAAATTTTAAATGATTGAAAATTAAGGTGGCAGCGATCTGATAAGTCAAAGGCATGGTAGACAGATGCAGCAAGATAATAACCCCTAAAACTGTAACAATTACCAGATGATAATTTACACATACAGATAATATAACAACACAGCCACTTGTATATTCAGAAAAGGCTGTGTTCTTTTATTTGTTACTTGTAACCAAACCATTAACATTACAACACATTGTAACCTGTCCCATGACATTTATTCAGCCTAGCATCTAAACTTAACTTTTTGATACCAGGCTAAAAAAGCATGCATCATCGACCATTAATCCACCTAGAACTTTTCAGGGTCAGGCTGACGCTCCTACAGCTCGTCCACAGTTGAAGCAGCACTAGTGCTATCAATGTAATATAATAAAAGGAAAGTACAAATAAATAATTAACATTTTGAATTGATGTGATGGAAAAGAGGAATAGCTTAAGGAACAAGGGCAAGGCAAGAAGCAGGAATCTTTCAACTATACTTGCTGACTTATAAATATCCAGATACTTAAAATGTACTCGGTTGATCCTATTTGTACTTGAAAGGCTCTAGAAACGAAGATGCCATATGTGGTGATTGTCTACTGTGACTCTACAAAGATGAAAATAATTGCCTGTCTTCTTAAGGGAAGCCTATAGAGTGAGAAGTAAAATACCTTCCTTCCACCTATCTGTGCCTCATATTGTTCTCAACCAGCTAGACACAATGTATCATCCCGTACATAAAGCAACAGTGGTCCCCAATTGCAATTGTCAATTCAGTGTAGAGCGTCACGGAGGTCAAAGCAAGTATTTCATATGTATATAGCGATATTTTTATCTAAACACTGGCAAATATATTTATATCTATTTTAACTTAATATATACAAATCGGACTTCCTGATTACCCTGAATAAAAGGCAATATAGAGAATGGCCTTTGCTCTCATGATGGATTGCTATTGAACTGTAACATTAAAATGGAAAATCTCTTAATTTATTTAACTTTAGTAAAGCCCTACGTTTCACGATTTATATATTTTCAGATCACATCACAGCCCATGTGGAAATGAAACTGGTCTAGAATGCTTAAAATTGTGCAAACCAAGAGCCATAGGTGAGTGTGCTTCCTATAATGAAACATTGTAAATCTATTCATTATTAATACATCATTAAGATGTCATAGCATATATTTCTGCACTGGTTTTAGATCTCCCTGTGGTATACCAAGTCAGGACGACTCGAGGTGTGGGCTGATCAGAGATCTGTAAAGTGGCGGAACCACCTCCTGCTTCTACTAATTTCTCTCGCTATACAGCCCAGCACTCTGCTAGCATTTTCCGAAGCTTTATTGCATTGCCTGCTTACCTTTAAGTCATCAGAAATAATTACTCCTAAGTGCCTTTCTCCTTGGGTTTCTTATGTCCCAAGTGCATTATTTTACATTTATCAACATTAAACTGCAGCTGCCGCACTTTAGACCATTCTTCTTATTTACTTAAATCATTTGCCATTTGACTTGTTCCACTCGGGAAGTACACCCTGCAAAAAAGACATACCTTACAATTAACACCTTCTGTAATATCCATAATAAAGTACAGGTCTCAAAACTGATCCCACTAGTAACAAGTCCTTCCTCTGAATATACATCATAAAGTACAACCTTCTGCCTCCTGTCACTCAACCCACTGCCTTATCCATTCAGCTATTTTGACACCCAAACCCAAAGACTTTTTAGAAGTTTGACTCATTCACCATTAAATACAAGTCTAATCTAAATGTGGACTATTGCATTCCCTTTTAATAGCTGTATCTTCATGTGTTACAGGCAGCGCTCAGGTTTCGTCAGAGGGACTCGTGGAATACAAATCAATTTCTGGCATTCGGTATATGTGGTGGTACCATTTAGTTGGCCTTATATGGACTAGTGAATTTTTTCTCGCTTGTCAGCAAATAATTATTTCTGGAGCAACCGTTTCTTGGTATTTACACCGGTAAGTTAGCAAAACAAGACTCACTGCTGCTGTCCTACGTTAGAGCATTAGATCAATTATACATTTCTTGTATGTGGAAACATGCTATAGATTTCAGTAATCAAGTATACTAGAGTCTTTGTAAGCAGTATTTGTTGCTTTACATACATTTATACACAAAGGTAGTCTTACCAAAGGCCGTTCTTTATGCTAAATAATGTTAGTGTTAAACACTGAAAACATCCATTTGTTCTTGTTTGGTTTTAGAGATAAAAAGAAAGTTCATCACCCAGTTCTATCTGCTATGTCGCTTCTGTTTTGGTATCACCTTGGAACAGCCATCGCAGGATCCTTCTTGTTAATGTTTGTAAGAATACCCAGGATGATTTTAATATACTTTTCTCAGGTGTTAAAACAAAGGGTAAGTGTATAAAATGCTATGCTTTGATGAGCCTGTGTTTAAACATGTACACAAGCTTTGTTACTTTTGATTCCTTAATGCATGGACTGACTTGTTTGCATGTTCTCATGACTTCAAACAGCGTTTTTATATAGTGCAAAAGAGGATTTTTTTAACATACTAATGTTGGCATCAAGTATATTTCCTACCACATTTTCCACCCACCATAAGCTCAAGGGGTTAAATACAGCCTTTGAACAAATGTACTAGTGTAGGGTAACACTAGTTATATCTTTCTGTGGAAAGTTTTGATGGAGTTTTGGAGTTTTGTTGTGCGATTCCTGTCTATTCTGATCTGTGAATATATATGTGGGGCTTAACTATAGCCATTCCTTGCTTAGAGGTTGCGTCTGCATCCCACCTTTCGTGTGTTTTTTGTGTTGTCGAGGGATATGTATATGATTCTTTCTACATAAGTTGCAAGCACAGCATTGTCCAAAATGTCTTAGTATGCCGAAGGGGACATAACAAGACGTTTGGACAACGCTGTGCTTCCAACTTTGTAGGAACAGTTTGGGGAAGGCCCTTTTCTATTCCGGCATGACTGCGCCCCAGCGCACAAAGCAAGGTCCATAAAGACAGGGTTGGATGAGTTTGGTGTGGAAGAACTTGACCGGCCGCACAGAGCCCTGAACTCAACCTCATTGTGAGCCAGGCCTTCTCTTCCAACATGAGAAGAGTGGGAGCTGTTATAGCTGCAAAGGGGGGACCAACTACATATTTATGTATTTAGAATGCAATGTGATAAAAGTCTCTGTTGGTGTAATATGGTCAGGTTTCCCAATACTTTTGTCCATATACTGTATGTGTATATATATATATATATATATATATATATATACCTGCATACATATATATATATATATGTATGAATCTATAGATATATATAAATTTATGGATGAGATACCTTCAATGTGTCCATCTGAAGTTAGTTAGAGCAGCTGGTCTAACATAGGTCTTTCAACCAGAATGAGTAATTTCCATGTACGCAGTATAAAAATCAGCTAGCATTTTGGGCTGTCCTGGGTGTATCCCACATCTTTAGTGTTTTATTGCAAACTATTTTGTTGTATATGTGATTGGCTTGACATTTTCTCAATAGTGGGGTTCTCTACAATTAACTTTCATATAAACAGTCAGCACTATTATTGAATGTCACATACGATAAATGTCAGTGACAGCGCTATATCCTGCCTGGCGAGATCACGGAGGTTATTGCTCCGCAGATACTCGCAGCTGTTCAACCAGTTGTTTTCCTTCCAAAGCAACATGTTCTGCTTGGTGGGAAAAGACATTCAGTTCATCAATCTTTACTTTAAAAACATTTCTGCAGCAGAGGAAAGGGAGTGATAAAAATGGTCTGTTCCATTTGCGTCGCAGATTTTGGGCTTGTTTTTTTTTGTGTGTGTGAGGCTCAATAAAATTCTGCTTTCAAACTTGTTACTGTTTTTATTCTTTCAGGACAATGCATGTACCAGGTGTACATCTCGGTGCTGTTTCTGCGGTTTTTGGTGTCTTGAAAAGTGGCTAAGATGTTTAAATCAGGTATGTTAATTGTCTGAACAGATGGTATAATGTGTAAAGTCTTCATTCATTTGTTACACCCATTCATTGTACAAGAATATTTTTTGTTTTTTTGTACATCAACAAAATGTTGCCTTCGCTTCGTCTGCCCACATAGAGTCTTCAAAAGAAAATATTTATCAGCACACAGTTTTACGGGGATTAGGTTAAGAAGCAACATAATGACTTTTGTTTTAATAATGATTAAATGTGAAATGTAACAGAAGACCTGTAAAGATGCAGTAAAACCTCACAGGCTGCCGTCTTATCCGTCCAAAAAGGCAGGAAGGTACCCCAATTAAATGCACCTGACATGCAAAATAGACGCGTCAGCCTAAAATGTCAAAAGCTTATGTATATTTATTTTGCGGTTTTGGTGAGCTGGTTGCAGAAATGAGAGATCACTCCACATATTGTAGGGGCACACTTCTATACATTTGACCTTTTCATCTACTTATTGGTGCATGATAGGTCCACTTAGTGTTTGTTTTTAATACTTTAAGATCTTTTTGGTATATATAACCTCTGGACAACATCACATTTGAGGGGCCGTCCTAGGACTCCCAGCACCTACCTCCACAGCCATTCTCCACTCTACTGAGAACTGCATTATAACATAATATCAATGGCCCTCCGGTCGGAAAGACACACCATGCCAGATCAGAGCCCTCCATAAGGAGAGCCATGCTTTGTCAGAGCCCTCCATAATGTAAACGAGCTGCTTGGGGGGATCTCCCATGGAACCAGCCAGTTACGCAGCAGGGAGCCCCTGGTATTCCAGCAGAGGGTCTTCTTCCGGGGTCCTCCCAGAAGTGGAGACAGTTGTTCAGCCAGATCAGTACACAATATATAGCTTATATCATCATATGGAAGATGTTACTTTTAGGTGCCTGTTAACTCACTTAGCCTTTTTCCTCATGGTTCGGTTTAAGGCTGCAGAAAAATCCTTCATTCAGGGCAACATAACTTTAGCATGCAAAGGTAGGAAGGATTCTACAGAATTCAATGGTGTTGTGTCTCGCATAGCTAACTATTAGAAGGATGCTTTGTGAACATTGCGGCAGAGCCCAAAAGCGTTGGTGCCCTTTGTGATTTGTAGTTTAAAGGATTGTACAGCTTGTTGTGTAGGGAAAAGGAATGACAGCAGGACTAGGTGGTACTTCTAAAACTGGCACGGTGTAATTCCATGGAATGAAGTGTTAAATTATCAGGGTTAGCCATTGGTTTTTTTCCAAGTTAGTGTTGCCATGGTTATCATTTTCTGCTCTGACTCATATGGACGAGGAACTCAGCTGTCACACAAAGAAGTGATTATTCTAGGCCAGCGAGCTGTGCCCAAGAACGGGGAAAAAAGTGTACTAGAAAAATCCCGGTCGGTTGCCACCAGGCCCTCAACATTTCCTAAACTTCTGACATTTGGTCAGATTAAGGTCAGGAGCATAGTGCTGTTCTACAAAGCTGTTATTCTGTTTGGTGCATGAAAAATCGTAGTAAGGGATCTATTTAAATAGATGTGGGATGCTAGTTTACTTCAAAGTCATCAGCTAGCTGACCTGTTATGCTCTTGCACTGTGTATTTGTTTAATTTAAATAATTCTTAGATTAAATTAAATCTGCACAATGCAGTTGCAAAGAGTGAACCAGATGGACTGTACAGTGGGGTTTCCCATTAAACAAATAGACTATAGGATAAGATAAGGAATCGCCTATTCTGTGGGATACATGTCAGGTTCCACCTCGATCTGAAAATAAACAAAAGAAGAATAAAAGAGAGAACAAGACGTCCACTTTTTCAACATGGATCTGCTTGCAAGGGGAGCCAAACTTTCTAAGACGTTGTTGAGGTTTCATGTACTTTACTAAAGAGGTTAGTTTGTCCATCAAGAAAGCTTAGTTGATTTTAACCCTTAATTCACTCTATGGAACTATTGGTTGCAGTCATATCTCAGCAATAGCCCTCTGAGAAGGCAAAAATAATTTCTGTACCCATTCATTTTCGGATCTAATAAGAGTCATTGCAGAGCCTCCTGACAGGTTGGTTCTAAACTCCCTGTTACCTCAATCAGCCCCGTTGAGCAAAATGCAGTGGGCTGTACAATATTACCCAATAACCAGTGACCAAAGCCATGTGCCAGTAGAACATGTGATTGTGTTCATTTAAGGGGTCTGGCCAGAGTTATGTGATCCAACATTCATGGCAGCAAACCATCAGAGATTGAAACCAGTATGTTCACTTTATGTGCATGCATGTGCGGACGTCTCGTTGGATCCCCGTGTGTTTGAGTATATCTCCTCCAAGGAGCTGTGGGGTGGGAAAAGAGGCTGTGCATGAAAGGGGGGCCTCAGCGTTACATAATATCTTTTAAGCTATTGAAGGAATAATTTTCACTTCAATTTTGTGATTTTCTTGTTACAAAAGTATCTCTCAACTACTACCATCAATTCTACTCCCTAAAATGGCACCAACCTTTAAGGGTTTTTTTGCCTGTAGATTTTTTGTTCATACTTTTTTACCCAGAACTGACCATTCTTATTTATGTGCTAGAGTAGTTTGAAACATGTTCCTTACACCTCCTTTGAGAAGAGGTATAAATATAGTGACTAGTTATCCAGCCCTTGTGTTCTCGCTTGGTTAATGTGCTGGGAATGTCTGTCTTCTCAGTGATATTACTCCTACACCTAACCGCAAAAAGGACCTTGAACAGCTGATATTGCTTTTTAACAGCTTTTAGCGCAGGAAGGACGAGGTGGAACATTTCTATTGTTTTCTCTTACCCCTCAAATCTAAAGGTCCTAAAAATGTAATCAGCCATGCTCTTTGTGGTATGCGCTTAACTAAAGGAACTAATCTTTTGTGAACTATAATTATGGAGTTATGAACAGTAATATGCTGAGTTTCATTCCATACATTCCATTGTTACATAGATTTACAGTCTAAACAAACCTGTTAATGTTATAGAAGAACAGAAAAGAGAAAAATAGAATACTGATGTGTATCGTTCCTAAATACACACTCCAAAAACCTACTTTTTCATTTCTATATAAAGATTGAAAGGTATCTCTATGTGTTTGCATGTTGTGGCCTGTTATGGCATTGGCTGCTTAGATACCAACAAATTAAAGGACAACAGAGGTGATGTTCTAAGCTTAGTGATGTTTTAAAGGTTCCCAGTCAAAAAGATTGGAGCTGTTGCTATACTAAGAGCAGTGCGTGTGATTCAACGAGCATTCTGCAGCAGGGGCGTACCTATAGTATTTGGTACCCAAGGCAGATCCTGTATGTGGCGCCCCACCCCCACTTTAAAATATAAAGACACCCACAAAAAAAAATAATGTGAGCAAGAATATTTATTTCACAAATTTGTAAACTTTATGTCAACTGGAAAAAAATTGAAATCTGAAAAAATAATTAGCTTACAAATAAATTAAGTTTTTAAATAAATAATAATAATAATTGCTGAACAGATATGGTACAGCATAACTCCTATCACTATATACTGAGTCAGACTTGATGGTGGTACAGCATAACTCCCATCACTATACACTGAGCCAGACGTTGACAGTAGTGCACCATAACCCCCATCACTATATATAATGCCAGATATTGACGTGGTAGGCCTCTGCCCCTAAAACACCCTGCCTGTGCCACCTCTGCCCCCCCACCTCAACCTCTCTCTCCTCCCTAAACAGCCTGCCTGTCCCATTTCTGCCTATAAACACTCATTCATTCACCCATTCATCCTCCCGCACCCCCTTACCTCTCCTGCAGTTTTCACTGGTCTGGGGAGCGGTTGAGCAGCACTGGGGACACGCAGATGTCTATGTGGGCCCGCAGCTTACCGATGTGGCACCTGCACACTGTGTGAGGAAACTCAGTGTGCGAGCTCCACAGTGGGCTCCCCCAGGGCGGACCACAACCCCTCCCACGGTAGGCTACTGTTCTGCAGAATCCTCCCCATATGCATTTGCCCATTTGACCGCCCCATCTGGAGATGAACACATCTCCATGCATGTTAAATACTTACTCCCACTCAGCTCCAGTGCTGCCTTGGTAATAAGTCCTGCTTGCGGGGGTCTATTCAGATACCTGCTCATGTTTGGAATGAGCTTCTATTGATTTGAATGGGTGAGCTTTCCTGCCACTTATAGGCTTCTTCAAGCAGCCAATCAGTGACAAGAATCATCAGACCATGGAAAAGAATGGCAGCTGCAGAACTGCAGCTTCAAGCACAGGTGGATGCTATAATGTATTTTTGTTTTTGGGAAATCCATATTAAAGCTCTCCCAGAATAATATTCATTTTCTGAGACTCGTCGGAAGTTTGCAAACGAAACCCGTTGAATGGAGCTGTTTTCACGTTGAGGATTGTTCTTATTCCCAACATCGGAGAAGTGGACTTCATGCATTACTGGTGTGGATTTTTACACTGTATTCTGCCCCTTACAGTATTATATTTTTATGCTGTATTCATTTTAGTGTCACTTTATTTTATACATTAATAGAAAGGGAATGCATTCCTCAAATAACCTGCACCTTGATTTCGCCGGGCTGTTGCTCGGATGGAGATATTACAGACAGTACAGCCCGGGACTCAACAGTCACTGTGACAGAATGCTTCCTGTGGGGCGTTAGCAGAGTTAGCAACGTAATTAAAGATTACATACAGTTAGGTCCAGAAATACCAAAATAAGTACTAAATAGGAGCTTAAAGTGCAGTTCCTTAGCTTTAATTTAAGGGTATTCACATCAAAATCGGAGGAAGGGTTTAGGAATTACAGCTTTTTAATATGTAGCCCATAGTAATTGGACAATTTACTCAAAAGCTGTTTCATGGACAGGTGTGGGCTATTCCTTCGTCATTTCGTCATAAATTTATCAGGTAAGAGGTCTGGAGGTGATTCGAGGTGTGGCATTCACATTTGGAAGCTGTTGTTGTGAAACTATAAAGCAGCTCTCAGTGCAAGTGACACAAACCATCCTTAGGCTGCAAACAAAATGCATCAGGGAGATAGCAGGAACATTAGGAGCAAACCAACAGTTCGGTGCATTGTGTCTGCAACAAAAAAGGGCCTGGACGTCCGCGTAGACAACAACGGTGGGTGATCGTAGGATACTTTCCATGGTAAAGAAACACCCCAATGCAAAATACATTTTAATGGTGTAGTAAAGAGAAAAAGTAGCCGGCAGTCATATTGGCGGCGATTCACTTCTCACCATGATGGTGGAAACCCCTGTGATCACTAAAGAAGGAATCTGCAGTAGCGCTGATGCTTCAACTCACGGCATCACAATCATTCATGGGCCAGTCCCACGGAACCTTCCCAGTAAGGAAAGCCGAGCATGCATTTCACTTGCTGAAGACAAAACTTAAGGCAGAAAGTCCCACAAGCGACAAAACACAGCGATATAACACACTTGTCACAGGTAGCAGTCATCTAACGGAACGCTGAAACATTGGTGAACCTATTGGGGAAATGTACCTACAGAAACAACAGCAACATTTCAATTCCTTTGGTATTGGAAAGAAACCATTTACATAGATAATAGTGTGTATTTATTGATAATAGATAATAGTGTGTATTTATTGATAATAGATAATAGTGTGTATTTATTGTTTTTTTGTTCACAATATATATATATATATATATATATATATATATATATATATATTACAGAATTTAATTAACCTTTAACTATATCAAAGCAATGACCAACTCATTACCGGTGTACATTAGTTTTATGCCACCTGCAGGTCCCATCTGATTAAAAAAGTTTATTAAATGTTATATTCATGTAACGTTCCAAAGGGAGCACAGCATAAAATTGTGATTTTTCTAGAATATATTTAAAGGTTGCATGATATCACAGTAATGTACATTCCACTTTTAAGCGGTTGCCAACTCATTTTTCCGCTTCTCGCAGAGGTTATTCCAAGTGTCTGTATATTTGCGAAGTCGCCCAGTTTAGTCCCAAACCTGGAGAACAGTGAAGCCATTGTGAGCCACGCACAGAGCTGGCGTCTACCGCACAGCCGCTCTCATTAATAGCTATTGTGATATATTTCATTTCCAGAGATTATATATTATTCGAAGGATCAAGGAGATTTGGATATATCCTCTAATCAATGGGCCCTTCAAATAGGAAAAACATCTTGACTTTGTGCTAACTGTAGCATTTTTTTAAACGCTTCAGAGCTGCTTCTTCGGTGGTTGAGAGCCAGTGCTGTAACTCTACTTAATCTCAGATAATAAATACTAATAATAAAAAGGCCGGGAACGTTTCTGGGGCAGAGAGCTCTTTGTTCATAAAAGGTTTAAGATACAGTATTTTCCCTTCAACACCATAAGCGTATAAATATTTATATACAGAACACGATTAAGCTCAAAGGCCATAGCAACCATCTTTCCTGATGCTTTTTATGTGAAGGCAAATATTGATGGTCTGCCTGATCAAAAGCAGCAAAATCATGGATCTTGGGGAATTGCTTTAGGGCAGTGTATTATATACTGTATATATATATATATTTATATATATATTTATGTAGCCCCCCCAATTCCTCAATTCCGTGCACGTGATCGCTTTGCAGCGAATCACGATCACAGAATTGAAATATTTCAAAAAATACTGCGGTCTTCAAGTGAAGAAGCAGTATGCAACCGCCGGTCCGGAAGGGGTTAAAGCTTTCATAGTTTTTTTTTTACATTTATGGTGACATGCCATGATTTTTTTCTTTCACAGCCTATTGGAGCGTTACCAATATTAAGTACTAGAAAGCAAGACGATATGTGGGGGGGGGTAGATAAGAATTTGCTTCTAATCATACAAGCATTTCTCTTGGAAATCAGACTATATAGACCCCTGTAGCACAGTTTGCCCAGCATAACATATTTGAAATAGCAATTTTAGTTCAATTAGTTTTGAAAGACGATGCAATATTTAAAATGGTCCATGGTTCCCATAGAAACGATATGATTTTCAGTGATTTAATGAACTGTTAAGAATCAAGATGGCCATCACTATTCTTTAAAAAGAAAGCGGGGTGAACTCAAACAGAACCATTGAGTAATAATAGATACGCCAGGTCCCGTAGATGAGAGATTTTCCCATGGAGCTGCGGCACCTCGACCTCCAGCAGAAGCTCGCAGCGCATCAATATTTGACATCAAAGGCGGGATGTGAAACGTGTGCTTGATGAACGCAGGCTTTGTTTATGTTGAGTTCCACGGATTGTGAACCGCGCCGTCTCCAGCGTGCAGTTCATATGTGAAAAATGACATTAGATTTTCGAAGCTTGGGTTAAAAGCTGAGCAGCTCGCTTGCCGTATTACATGAAAGGAGACTGATGAGCATCTGACCAAGTAGCTCTCGGCAGAAACGATTCGGGGAAACTTTGGGGATACACTAATAATAATTTCACTTGGAAAAAGAGTAATAATGATATCAGAATAATGGGATGTCATTTCCCCAAAGGAAGCTGGATGTGATTGTACTAATTAAAGTGATTACCGATAAGCAGCGACCTAAAAAAAAATGAACTTTGTTCTAAGTAGTATGTCTTTTCCTGCGAAGATTTATAATATTTATAATCTATTTGCTACAATCCCAATGCATAATCCAAAGTAATGCCGTAAATTCTCTGCCCATTGTATTTGGGGCCATATTGCGTTGTGGTTATTTAACCACTGGAGTGCCAGCTGGGTATGTGGTATATAGCTGGCCCTAAAAGTGGCTATCTTACCCGCACAGATGGAAGTCTCGCACATTTAACAACCACTACCGTTTACAGTTACAACCACATCAATTTACTAATTTACTAAGTGGAATGTGAGCTTTGAAGAGAATTATTCAGACAAGTTACTTTTATGATTTGGTTTAACATTAAAGAGGGGATTGTGGTGGGTTTTCTGTATTTTAAATGATATATCATGTGATAAGATGCATAGTTTACCTTAAACAAGTATCTTAATTTTTTTTTTCCATAGGTTTTCCTAATTAAAGTATAAACTGTGTGTGATTATCACCTAAATGTAGCTATAGCAAAACTCCCCAAAATGGCCTGGCCCGTCAGGGCAAAATATAACCAGAGTCTTGGCACACAAAGGGTTAAAAACAACAAATAACCAGCTCACACACGTAAACCTGTAGATACATACAAAGCAATCCATGGCAGGTGATGGCAGGTCTGATGCACCAAGGCACTAATGGAGCATGGACCTATTACAATAGGTTGTAATGTTAAGGCCTTGATCTTGAGACTGCAATGTTTGCCAAGAGGGAAAACCTCCTTTGTTCTTCCCTCTGTGGATAGCGGACATACCAGATTTCCTTTTTTACTTTAAGTCCGTGCTGGAGAAGCGCAAATACCGTTACTATAAATGAACAAACTCATGCGGAAGGTTAAGCGAGATGTTTAGATCTTCACATGTAAAGGAGTCTCAGAAGCTTTACCCGCTGTGACCGATACTAGAGGCAGGTATCAGAATTCTCGTTATAATACCATATATATAATATATATATATATATATAGTATATATAATACTATGTTTGGGCTCGCTCTGTGCACCTATTTATTGTGCCGATGTCTTCTGTTTCTAGAATGCCTACACAGCAGCAACAATTAACGGAACCTCATTCTGTACATCGGCAAAGGACGCGTCGAGTCTCTTAGTGAAAAACCCTCCCTTTGTCTCGTACCTGAATAGATCCGGCGTGTTCCTGGTTTTTCTTGGAAAGGTAATTTGCAGCGCATTTCCAAACTATTCTGTTTCATCAGAGTCTGAACGTGGATTGAAATCTATCTATATTTTTATTTTGCAGGTGTTTGTTGCATGTTTCACGGTGTTTGGAGGACTAATGGCATTTAACTATCACCGTGAGCTACATGTCTGGGTTATCCCTTTGCTGTTAGTTGCATTCTTTGCCTATTTGGTGGCCCATAGCTTTCTATCTCTGTTTGAAACGGTTATGCACAGTCTGTTCCTGTGCTATGCTGTGGACATTGAGACTAATGATGGATCTCCTGAAAAACCTTACTTTATGGACCAAGCCCTAATGGTGAGTTTTTTGGCCCTGCCACCTAGCCCCTCACTTATAGTTCTGCTCTTTGGATTTCATTGAGAAAGATTGCTTTACTGAGTACTGGATAATGAAGAACTGACTATCCCTTTAAGAACATTTATAGGAAATACATGAAAGAATAAAAATGATTAAATATGGATTGAGCAAGTAATCAAATCACATACTACTATGGGTACCCAAAACCCATTTCCCTTCTTGATAACCACTCAGCGCCTTGTAAGGGGAATACAGTAATTTGTGTAAATAACAGCACAATTGTTAGTATAATTAAAACGTATAGTTTTCTTTAGCACTTTTGTAGCTAAAACAAAAAGAAAGGAAACCAACTGGATATTGTATTTCTGAATACTCTGCATTGGGACTTACAAACATAAAAGTCTCATTCGTTAACACTCCCAAGCCTTTCTAAACGTTGGCATCTCAGCCTGTTCAGGAGGCTCACGTGTTGTGTAAATTGGGCAATCAGATGTGAACACAGGCAAAATGGGAAAAGCAGTGGGGGCACATTAACCCGTGTTCCTGATCACGTTCACACACAAACACATTTTGCTGCTGGCTGTCTAACCCGATGACCAGCTCCTGGGGCAAGTCATGCACAGCCTTTTTCGACTTGCTCTGTTGGCAGAGAGGAACATACTTTTCTTCGATGCTCCGTGGTGGATGTTGAGTTTCCAAGAGGGTGCGGACAGCAAAGACTAATGAGTTTCCAGTCAAGCCAGTTCTCCAAAGAGGTCAATTCCAAGCCACCTAGTTTTAGAATCTGTCCCAATGCTGCTTACTGAATCTGTAATCAGTAGCAGCTGATGATGCATCAATTTTCTGATATTACACAATAACTTGTTTTACAGGCTTTAATTCACCAATCTGGAGCAGAACCAGAGAAACTAAAGAACAGACCAGTGCAGAATGGTGAAGAGGGCACAGAACTGCAGCCAATAGCCAGAGCAGACTGAAGAGCTAGCAATCTATTCCAGCTACAGGAGGTCACAACCTAACATCACATCTCTGCTCAGAGTCCAGGAGAAACATCACGTCATGAGCCGGACTGTTCTGCATCATGGATGTATCTCGGGATACAATGAAACTCGTCAGATGGAGAGCGACCTTCGCATGCAGTTTTCCCATCTGGGTCACAGCTCACAGTTTTCGATAGACGGGACTGGAGAGCGAACGCGCACAACTATCCTCTCGGATTTTTTAAGGATTTATTAAGACAACAACATATTGATGCACAACAGAACTTGCCATTTTACCTACTTATGCAATAAGAATAATGCTAAGAGGTCTTACTATATTTAAATGCACGTCACGGTACATTTCTTCTGTTGCTTGCACTGTCAGATCTGGTTCATTAATTTTTAGTGCTTTTTTTTATATATAAAGTATTTCATGTTATTTTTTGATATAGAAACTAGAGCACATTTGCAAAAGAACCTGAAAGGGAGATTCGTTAACGTTAAAAAAGCCCATATCAGTATGAAGGTATGTGAAAAGCATGCATGGCTAATACCTCGCTCAGGTTGTGCCATATGATGCAATAAACAATACATAGCACACCCCCTGCAGAGGGCGATATATAATGAGGCAATGTGGAAAAAGTTTAGGTTTGTATACGCCATTTGAGGTGCCCCTGGGATTCAAGAGGACGGGCAGATTATTTACCCAACAAACTCGAGAAGCACAAATTGCAGAATGCGGCACAATAGACAAAAGTGGAAGCGTCAAAACATGACCCCAATGCCTATTTCTTTAACCTATGGCTGACAAAAGGTGACTCGAGGTAGTTAACTCTCCACCTCTCAGTCCCAGTAAGCCTGTATGTTACATGTATCTGTTATCATGATGAGTAGAATGCCTGCCAACAGGTTTCATTCACAAATGGAAAGTTGTGGTTTGAACTCCTATTACTTTGCTATCCATTACGCAGGGTCGTTCCAGTGATCCTCCGCTGCATGAACAGCTGGGCTGGCCCTGTGTGATGGAAAGATAGATCAGCGAGTTCTCCGGTCTTTTCATCCATTGAATGATATATTTTACAAGGTCGGGCTGACCTCTTGCTTATATAACAGCAGCAAGATAAAAAAACACTACTTTCTTTTGCAAAAACAAATCTCCTTTTATTCACCAATTAGTGTTTGACATTTAACCTGCCGGGTATTTTATAAAAGCTTTAATGTTTACAAATACTTATTACTTCTGTTATACGTGTATATTTTAATCTACATATTTCATCATGAATTTAATAGCATATATGCAGTAATATACCATCTTATATCTGGTACTACGATGTTTTAAGTCAGCGTTTTTATATATATTTATGAGATTAATCAGCAATTATGTCATTGGTAAAACAGAAGCTCTATTCTAGAGAATATTTATCTACAGCATAATGTGCCAATTAATTCATTGCTACAGTCATGGCTACTGAGAAGATGGATATGAATAATTTTAAACTAGATAATAAAGCCGCAGTCTCTTTCTAAGCAGCATTTTTGGGTATAAACTGTTTTTCTTTAGGGTACCGAGGAACCCCGATTATGAAGAATTGGCACCCTGTCTTTTCAGCTGTAGCTCCAGAAAAACGGACATCCAATTATCCCGGAATAAATACGGGTCGGGACAAATATATTCCAACCTTACCTAAAGTCTGAACCTGATTTTTGTTTCGGCTCAACGCCGAAAAAAACCCAGGAAATTGCCTTAGTTTCCAAGGGGCCAGAAAACAGCATCGCCGGCCATCATTTAGATTATCTGACATTTGGAACAATTCACAGAATGTACTTACAACCAAACGTGTGGGGGGGGTTCTTAAAGGACTAATTGCAGTATAATGCCAGTAAAATTGCTTCTAGGCAGAGACACTGATGATGAATTATATCCAACGGTGTAGTTTACTTTAGATTAATTAATCTTTAAAAAGCTATTGCCGATCTCTTCCACTTCTAAACAATGCATGACATACCACGTTACTCAGTTACCAAAGTCTGTTTTATTATAAACAGGGTGGGGGGGATTAAGCTTTCTATTTACATGCATATTTTAAAGCAGGCATGTCCAAAGTCCGGCCCGAGGGCTAATTGCAGCCCCCGTTCCGGACTGATAAGACCCCCCCAGATAAGTTGCCCAAATATAGATCTGTTTTTTTGATATTAAAGGCAGAGAGATTTAACACCTGCTTAGATTTGTCATCCAAGTCACAAAATGAAAAGTTTGCCGTTTTCAATAAACTTTGCATAAAATAGTTAATTTGCATTTAATTTTAATGGTTCAAAGAATGTCAGGCAAAATGGTCGGCCCTCGCACATGTTCACGTCATCAAATCTGGCACTCTTCGAAAAAAGTTTGGACATGCCTGTTTTAAAGCGATCATCCAGTTACAATCCCAAGCAGCATTTAAAGCATTCCCTTCCCACAGATACAATGTTATAAGGAGCTGGGCTAATGTCTTGTTCGCCCATTTTGCTGTAGAAGTGAACCACCCCAACAAAATGCATGGATTAGCTACTCCAAATGTAGCATTTCTAGGGTCAAAGTTGCATAAGACCTTGGTGTGTACCATAATATCTGAACCAATGTGTATTATATCAAGTCACAGGTATTTAACCGCGTCTCCCACGGCCCTTGCCTATTATTTAGCTGGACACAGATCACGTCATTTGCTACATCTTCCCCAAAACGTAGCAGGAACGCAGCTTCATTATCGCATCGGCACAATGTCAAACCGCAACAATAAATGCAACACTAAGCTTGTGCCATAAACTTCGCTTGTCTGACTTATTAATAAACTATGTCCGGACGCAGATATTCTCCCACTATGTTTGATCAGTAATTCTGGCAGCCGACAGGCCATAGGTAACCAATTCAAGAGAAGAAACTGAATACCCAAAAAACCAAAACATTACATAACATGTGATCTCTTCAAAGAAAAAAAAAATATCAAAATTTATTTATAAAAAAATACATTGGGATCAGTTTATGCTGAGAAATGTGACAATAAATATACATAACAGGAATGAAGCAAATACTACATGGGTACAATATGGCACGGAAAAATATAAATGCAAATTTAAGCTTTAACCCTTGCAGGGACCAATTGTCTGCAGGTACAGGCAATTACGTTTGCAAGGGAGTTAAGACATTTGCATGGTCCTAAAAAAACAACCGATACAGATTTCCTTGAATTAAAGACAGAAAAGGGAATGTAGAGCAGATTAAAATCCCTCTGGCTTCCTTACATGGATCCCATCGCAGCAACATCACAGATAGCTGTCTAGAAAGACTGGTCTTAACTTCCATACAAGCTCCTCATCATCCTTTGTTCAGCTCACAATGGGTTACCGACCGCTTGTGTTTAATATCCTTTTACACAAACACAGTAGTGAACCCTGCACAGAGATCTTCCTCTAACTGGCCCTTCTGGAACCAAGTTTTAATGTTATTACAGCAAATATGCCAAGATTATACATGCACGTGACTGGAGGAAAACCATTTGTATGCTAACAATATAAAATGGTTCTTCTGTCCTGCCTAAAGTGTGTGACCCTCTAGGATCAAATCCGGTGCGACGGGAGTAAGAAAGCCAGAGTGCACAATATTTATATGGTGGAAAACAAAAAGCAGGTAATACTTCCTTATAGAATCAATCTAACATACTGTTGGCAATGGAATAAAAAAGGACCATAAAAACATTTACCTACCCACCGCTATACCATCAGTTTCAAACTACCACCACTGAGAAAATTGGATAAAATGCAGATTCTTTATAACACGCACTCCAAGATACATATAGCAGAAATGCATAGTCCTGACATGGCTTAACTCGCTGTACAAATGCTCCCTTCATTATTCACAGTATTCCTTTTACTTCATATGCAATTATTGGTAATGCTGCAGAATAAACCAGTCTCAGCACTAGAAGGCAACTAGGGATAGAAGGCAGAAACGAAGAAGGAATGTAAGGCAAAAATTTGTTTCCGTATTAAAGCATAGTAGTGTTTAAGGAAGACAAGTAAAATTACACAAGGCTAGCTTGGTCTTCATTGAATAAAATAAACTAATAAACAGACTACACAGTATACATCTAATAATCGATGCCCTGGTCGCTGTACTGCCCGTGGTAATCTCTTGGGTAGTCATCAGGATACTCCCCGGGATAGTCATCGTGATATTCTGCCTGGTAGTCGCTGTCGCTGATTTCAGAGCCGTTTGTTCCGGTGCCTTGGCTTCCATTATGGATAATGGGTTCTGTTGGTGCAGCACAGTACTTGGGATCATATACCTGGCGCCCGAGGCCATACACACTCATGCCTTTCTGAGAGGCCACTTTGTTGGTTCCCATTTGTAATGAAATGGTAGAGTTATCCATTGGCTGCAAGATTCCTTTCTGATCATAGATATCTCTTCTTGTCCCGGGAGCAGACATGCCAGCCTAGCAAGACAAATACAGAACATTTCAATTAAGTCGTCTTTACAAATATTTAATTTACATAATTACACACAAAGAATTTAAAAGAGCCCTTTAATACATAATTTAACATTAAAACAGGTTTTCAGCAATGGGAAGGGCAAGCTTTAGAATAGCGACAGGATTTGTGTGCATTAACCATCGTTGCGTACATTGTGTTTTCGTGCAAACTATTTGGAACGTTATTGCAAATTTACTGTGGATACAATGTAACTTTTTCTTCATTTATTACAAGACAAATCTAATGTCATACATCATAGGACAGCACAAATGAGAAATAATGGCCATTACTTTCACAGACAAAAGGCAGGAACTGCACAATAAAATAAAGCAAAAACCATAATTACCTGGCTAGCACCCTTGTTTGTTCCCATCTGTAAACTTATTGTTGTCTGATCATATGGCTTATCCGTTTGCATTTTTGGGTCATAAAGGTGCCTTCTGGTTCCATACGCCGTCATACCAGCTTGACTTGCACATTTGTTGGTTCCCATCTGAATGCAAATAAAAATAAGTTATAAGCATATGTTATCTGTTAGCAGTAAACTGGGTAATTGTTAGCAATGACACGTTTAAAGTACTAGTAGGGAGCTAGTGGCATTTGTATGTATAGATTATGGCTCACGGGCCACCTTTCATGAACATAAAGAGGAGAGCAAACGCTGGGCAGGTTCCGCAATCTCAATTTATCCAACAGCAATAATATTAGTATCAGAGTGAACCTGATTGATGTGTGGATTACATCTCTGATAATTGTTATAAAGAATAGTTTAAGACATTTTTTACCATCATGAAAGTTGAGGCAGGGCCACAAACAAATAAGCAAATTCCCCATCCCATATCACTTTCCCTTGCCTCGTGAATCAGTGTAAGTAAGTGTACCATAGTACAGTGTATTTTTTATATACAGTTACATAAAATGTGTAAACACCATTACATAACGTACATATTTTACTGAATAAAAAGGAGGATTTGGGAAGAGACGTATCTGCTTTACCAACCCCACTACAGACACACAGATTCCATATCAAACATACTGCAGCAGAGTCCGACAAACAAAGCCACTTCATAGTTATAGTATCTTTAAACATACCGAGTTATACATCATAAAATAAAAACTATGATGTGTAGATTATTCACAAGACTTCTATCTTGTATAATGTATCTTTACCTGTAACCCAATCACACTTTGTCCGGCTTTTAGTTTCCCTTCGTCAAAGTGCCTCTTCTGCTTTTCAGCATACTTCACACCAATGTCTACTGTAGTGTGGAAGCCTTTTGTTTTTGCCTGCAAAAAAACAATTTTCTGTCAAATTTCAAAATGGAAACAATGTTTAGCATTAAATCCACCTGCAGCAGACTGTCGGTTAACGGACATGTGCCCGGAAGATATGAAGATAATCCCCACACACGATCTATATATCTGCGCTAGGGGGGGAAAGGTGGTACAGACCAAACTAAAGTAGATTATGCAAATGAATATATTTGGTATAAAATCTATGAGGACTTAGTCTTAATTAACTAAACCCAGAGGAAACACTGCTTACCAAACCAGCTAGAGAAACCAGAGAAATTTGAACTTGAGTCATGTTTGCATTCTCAAAAAGGTCATTTGCTTCAAAAATATCGTGTGGCTTCATCCCATACTCCTGCATAGCCTTAATGAAGTTTCCAATATTCTCCAGCTGCAGAGAGAAGATAAGTCGTTGTTACGCGGTAAGAATCTCCATTCGGTTAAAGAAAACAAAACGTAACTTTTAACGCGAGACTACAGAAAGCAGCAAGAACGCGATGCAACACTTTGGAGCAAATTCGAAACGCTGAATTACTCTGTGCATAAAAAATGTTCTATTTGCTTTTTAAAAGGAACATTTAGGAGGGGGGGGGGTGCTTTGTGGGTGCTTTGTGGGTCTATCTGGAGTTCCATGCATTACTGAGACTTTTTTTGTATGTCAGATTACCGAAAGCACCCAAAACAGAATTACCTTGTGCCAGTTGATTTTTGCATCATTTATTTTCTTGACGGAGCCGGGCTGCAGCTTGTTTATAAGACTAAAGATAGATTGGAGAGAAAAACAAAAAAAGTTTAACACGTGCTCATGATGATAGTCTTAAAACTCACAAAACTTCTACATGAATGCACTTTGGCTACAAATGTAAAGACTTGGCCCATTTACACATTATACGTAATAAATATTTACATACCCTACCACCTCTACCTAGCGCCAGAATGAGCCGCTGAAAATTCAGTCTCCAGCAATGCAAACTATAGAGCAGGGCTCGACAAATCCCAGGCGCCAGGTCGCCATGGCGACTGAGAATTTTGTCCTGGCTCCTAGGTGTTTGTCAGCCTGCTATATCCCCCCAAAAAACGACCCAACGTTGCCACAATCGCGGTGATCGCAGGGCCACTGCTGCTACTGTCTGGGCAGGCCAGCACAGCCACCCCGAGCCTGAGATCACTCCCACGGAGTGATTCTGTAGGCTGAAAACACGATTGCCGGCAAACCAGTAATTGCGTTTTCAGCTGCCACAGACAGCTTCAGGGAAGGGCGGTTGTGTGTTGATTGGGTCCCCACACAAGTGTGGGGACCTGTCACAACATCCCCCTACTGCCTGATCGCTCCATGAGAGCGAAAGTGCAGCGTTAACCCCTTCAATTTTGTACGGTGCTCTGCTGCTGGTGGTCTGCCTGGACTGAAAGTCCAGGGTGCTTCCAGGTGAAAACGCTGTGAGTTTAGTAAGTGGGCTGATGATGATCAGATCACTCCTGACCAACTGTTAGTTTTAGCTCCTAACTTTTTTAGCTGGCGCCTAGATTCACAACAAATTTGTCAAGACCTGCTATGAGTCCACCCAATTCAGAGACATCATCCATACCAAAGAGCAGCCAACACTTATCCCAAGGCTACCCCCTGCTCCATTTTTTTTTTTTTTTTTTTTTTTTTTTTTTTTTTTTTTTTTTTTTTATTTATTTTTTTTTTTTTTTACGGGTACCAAGTTCCACCAGAGAACAAGCAGAAAGAGCCTGCGAGACACTAATAGTTTCGTCGTGTTCACTTTACAAAGCACTAGCTATTGATCGAACTATAAAGCATTTCTCTCAAAGCCTACATTTTAGGATTCAATACACTAAAAAACATAATAACATGTTACAGATTATAATAAGTACCTATTCAAAATAAACAAGGCACGCACAAAAGATATGATCGGGAAAAGCATCTTGGTTTGCTTTGCAAGAGGATCAGTATAATTATTCATCCCCACTATATCGTCCATGTTAAGTTGCTGTTGATTGATAACGCAATAGACTGCCACCACCTCAATCAGATGAATTATTAAACTAAATAGCTCAAATATAAAAAAGTTTGGTTTTTTATTTAAGATTAATAAAACGGCTGAAACCACTCTCCCAAGAATATCATTATTGGAAGATGTCCACTATGTTAACTATTATGCAGGGGCTTTCAGAGTCATCGTGTAAGTATAAAACCACATTTCCCATGTCAAAACAGCTCTTGGGATTTATCAATGCATTTAAATAAGTTCAGTAACCGCCACAATCTCCTCACATGGCCTTTTCAGGATTAGGGACACTAATGGGTCGCTGCCTACTATATTGGCTAGGCCATAGCAGTCAGCATCAGGGAACCATAACTAGCCCTCACGGCCTGCAGGCAATGAAGGTTTAATTAAAAGTGCGTGTGCACAAGTTGGGTTATCCTAGAAGGGTGGCCTGTTTGCAGTCCTGGTCTACATCGCAAGGGTGTCAACGTTTCAAGCACACATGTACGCAACAAGTATGTTTTTGCAGGCAGATTCTCTACATTTTTGCATTTACATCTAGAAACGGTTAGTTTTTGAATCAACATCAAAATCCATAGCACAGAATCTCATGGATTTGAGCACAAGCAAGAACGCACAGGTGAACTCGCAGCATGGGGGAGATAACCATCACTTATAAATTTGGGTATTCTCATAATAAAATTAAATACTTTATTATTAAAGTAATGTAACAGATATTGCTGTCTTCTGTTCATTAACAGGAGTGTACAAATAGCAAGGAGTCATTTATTCAGACTGGGGGTGGAATTTACAGCTAAAACAGTGGGGAAAAAGGGTTCTTCACAGTAATAATAAAAGTGTGGAATTCACTCCCTACACAGTAATATGGATAACAGGATTAGCTACAGATTGCCTTCTGAAGAAAGCTTGCCTTCTGGATCAACAGCAAGGTTGAACTTGGACTTGTGTCTAATTTCAACCTAAATTACTATGTAACCGCGTGAAAGCCAATTGAAAACATTATTTTGCAAAAAAACAGATATTGGCCTTAAATGCAGGCTGCATTCTTACTTGCAAAGAATGACTCCATCCCTCAAGCCAAGCTGGAAGTTTTCACCGATACTCATGCCAGTGACTTCTTCTATCCAAAGACGAAGCTCATCTTCCACTTGAGGGTCATATTTCTGTGCAATCTGGGGGTGAAAAGCAGAAAAGAAAATGTTAGAGCTGTGTCCAATTTTCCTTATGTTTCTTTGAAATTTAGCAGAAGCCAAATATGTGAAAGCAGTCATCACATTAACAACAAAGCAGTTCCTAAACTCCACGCATTAATACAGGGAACATATTCTGTGGTCCTGGTGAACAATATCGGCGACACAAAAAAGCTTGCAGGAACTGCATTTACGGTAATGAAAGCCATGAGGTCGCATGCGAATAAAGGGAATACAACCGATGAACCAGAAGATTATGGGCACTCCAAGCATCAGCCACAAACACTAGCATTGAAAGTAGAGAGACAGACGTCGTCTCTTCAGAGAAATAACGCCGAGGCCAGGGGTCAGTTTTTTGCCCCGATCATTTGTTATTTATTTATTTTTTTTATTATATATATATATATATATATATATATATATATATATATATATATATAATGTTTTGATCATATTCCCCTTCTCCTTTCTACAGTGATGCTCCACTATCACATGCTCCCTTAATAGATATATCACATAATTGGGAACTCCATCATTAAGATATTGCACTTTTTTAAAAACTTTTTTCTATTTTATTACATATGTTTTATACGTAATAAAATGTTTTTAAAAAAGTATTGATTAATGGCAAATATTTAGAAGTTAGGAGATTTAGGCCATTTAATAAACTGATAAACCAATACAAAAAATTAGTAAATCAAGGCACTTTTAATACATTGACACACAACATTACCCAACAACATATACCAACACACCACTATAAAGGGAAGAGATTCCTTTCTTATTTACTAAACCTTAACTGTGAACAAAATATTTTTAATAGAAAGTTTGATATTCAATAGAAATTTTCAAAGTGTCCCCAAATATGTGAATCCAGAACTAGTTTTCTGCTATTTTGCATGAGTTATTGAAATGTACGACCACAAAAGATTCTCAGATCAGTCCATTTAAAACTCCAGAATTCGAGGAGTCATGAATCCCGACTCCTATTTTCTTTATTCATTTTATAAACTATTGGTATCGAGTACATCTCCAAATCACCCTTCTTAGAAGTCAGCAAATAGTAATAGGCATTTATTTTTTCTAGTTTATACCAGGCGTCACTTTAATGGCTCTTTTTACGTTTCAAAACAGCATTAACCAGCAAAAGTACCGTATTTGCTCAAGTATAAGACTGTTAGTTGACATGTAAATTATTTGTTCATATTTAATAAAATAAAACTAGGATTAAGGAAGGATTTTTTTTTCTTTTTATATTTCCTTATATTTGCCAACCTTCCCCCCAGTTATGCACATCTGCCCCATGGCTTGCTACTCCTCCCCCCAGATATGCTTTATACCCCCAATATGCCACTCTGGTGTCTAGTGGTGGCAGCCGGTGGACGTCTGCGCTATGCACGTAGACAACCTCTGCTGCCCATTAGTTCCCCTGGAGCTTCTATGACTGAGCACGGAAAGGTCCTCTCACGCTGGTGCTCCGTCATAGAAGACCCCAGAAGAAGGGCCAGCACCGCTACGGGGAAAACTGGACCTTAGTCTTCTAGTGAGACCTCTATTTGAGGTCTGATTATAAGACGATCTTGAATATAAGACAAAGGGTATTTTTCAGAGCATTTGCACTAGAAAAAAAACTCATCTTATAATTGAGCAAATACGGTAATAAATAAATATCAGGATACAAGGGAAGCAAACAGTATTTGTGATCTATATATAAATATATATATATATTATATACACACACACATATATAATAGCTACAACCTCTACTATAATATATATATATATATATATATTACACACACTGCCCTACAGTCAGCTTGATAAGCCGTGTTTAATTTAGACTAGCCGCTTTTTTACTTTTCCACACACATCCCCAAAACCTTAATGTAATTTATAGGCACAAACACTTAATCACCGCAGCAAGAACCATCATACAAACACTAATGCCAGGAATGCTAAATGTATATAAATGTATTCTTCTGGCCCTGGTTTTGCAGGGGCACCTATAGTTGTACGTAATACAAAAGTTTGAGGATGGTTTTTATTACAGTACAAAAAAAAAAAAACCAACACATCCATGATGTTCTTTAACAGATTCCCGTCACCTAAGCACCGTTGGATAGACGATACGAGGACAATCTGTCCAGAAATATAAATCGCCCCAACACACAAAATCACAAGAAACCCTCTAATCACATTACTTAATCTCTAGTTTAGTTGTAAAACAAAGTAACGTCTCTCTACCGGGGTGTTAAGTTGTGCAAAACATCCATGGCTTGAATATGGGGGCTATGCAAACCGTTTCATCATCGCTCTGACAGACTTTTAATGTTCTGCACGCAGCACCCAAGCGTTTCACATGACCTAACTAAAGAAAAATCTTGTTTCAAATTTCACCACACGTCCTGGCTTTCTGCCAATCGTTATATACTTTTCCTGTAGGGTTTTCGGTGGGAATCTTACAATCTTTCCTTAAAAGGATGCGACGGGCACTTACTATGTGATCCCCTTGCGAAAGCCATTTGCCTCAATGCGGCTAAAATTCAGAAGCATAAAATCTTTATCTACATCAATCTTCCACAGACTGAGCCAGAAAGCTGGCTGAATATATACCAAAAAAAAAAAGTCATGAAAATGCCCGCTTTCCGCTGCCCCTGCCAGCCGGTGGAGCGCGGCAGGACTAAATGCGCGTGTCGCCTGAATGTAAAGAGGATTACGTTGGTCATTGACAAGTTGAAAATTACCGTATTTTTGCAACTCAGCAGTAAGAATTAACTTTTTGTGAGAACAAAGGAATTAAATAATAAGATTGCAACAGACATGACAGCTATCTCACGTCACTCAGACACTTTCATTTTACTACACGCAATTTTCACAAGAGCCTCTGCCATGCAAGCAGGGTCCCAGCATTATATTCTTTATTGGGGGGTTTCTAGTCTAAGACTTCAGCCCAGGTAAGGAACACGGGGGGGGGCTTCTTATAAACTGACTGCGGAATTAGCGTCTAGCTCATTATCTTGACTCAAAATTCTTGTGTCAGTATCGTTATCAGTTATAAATGACATCGATAACTACCACAGCTCCACAGACACATCCTACAAAAAGGCTATCACTTGTAATCACACGTACTTTTATACACAAGTTCAAATCATCAGGCATGGAAACAACTGATGAATCTCATTATTCTTCCTCCCAAAAAGTGTAGAAAACAAGCATGTTAATAAGCACCAGTAAAAAAATATATATATGGATATGGATATGGCAAGTGGCAACATAAGTGAAAAGCATTGTTATTAAGCTCCTTCCACGCTCGGTGGAAGGGCATTAGCGCATCTTCAGATGTCTTTCCAGTTCCGGTAATCATTACATTTCACTAACCGATTCCCATACAGTTTTTCCTGGCCTCAGGCACAACTCCAACACAGTAAGACCCCCCCCCCGACTGCCCCACAGTGGTTCGAGGGTTATAGATACAGATAACGGGTGCAAATTGGGAATTATACCATCTAATAAAACGCACCTGCTGGTCATTTTATCCATAAGCCCAACAATGTAACTCTAAACTATTTCAATGTATATATAACTAAAGTTAAAATGGACAAACTGCTGCAATGAGAAGCCACATCACCTTACCTACTCAGCCAATAAAAGATATCAAACATGCTTTACACCTCCATTACTTTAATATTAACACAATGGCTGCCAATGCCTATCCATAACTAGCAGCATGCAGGTCTCAGCGGGTCAGCAGAGAATGAATTAAAGCTAGCCGTGCTCGGAGAAACTTGCTTTGCAATACAGGCCATGTAGAGTACTAACTCAGTACGACACGACAAACGTACAAATCCAGCCAATTCCATTACGGGGTTAATGAGGTTAATCTAGATTATATTCACAATTATTCTGCAAGCAAAAAAGACTCAGAATATACCTAAAAGCTAAATTCAACGGATCAATCTATGCATTAGTACCGCTGGCAGCCATAGGCCACGCGCTGCACAGGAGATCCATTAGTCTGCTTTGTGGCTGGCAGGTAGCTGATGGTTTCATGCATTCTTTATACTCCATGAAAAAGTCTTATTAGAGCGATTATGGATGAGGCAGAGGATTTTAAGTATTTGCCCTTCATGCAATGTAAAGTTAATTAGAAAGCAGAAATCTTTAATTTTACTTTCCCCAACCACAAAGTTAAAACCACAAGAAAGGGCGGTTAAAGCTAACATTATAATTTATTATCATATAATCCAATACATAGCAATGAACCAATAAAATGGAGGCTTTGTAATACGGCCCTTAACAAAATCCTACCAGAAAACGCACAAAGAGCTTTAAAAGCAGCATCCATTGTTGCCGAATCAGCACTTTACTGCAAGCATTTACTGCACCCCAGAGAGCTGCAAGGATTTGATTAGCTGAACGGTGACCCGTCTGTTAGGAACTAGAATATAAAAGGGCGTGGGGCTTATATTTAACGCCATGCTAATGCCTCACAGACGCTAAAAGCGGCAAAGTTATTTTTTGCAGCTCAGCAGTAAGAAAGCGCACACCGGAGCTGGAGGGGCTATTGAAATGTAGAAAGCAGCAGTGAGCCTTTGTGCCTGCGCTGCTTGGCTGCGGATCCGGGAAGCAGACAATGAGTATTCTGTATGCAGAGCCCACACCATTGGATGCTTCTCTGCCCAGAAGCCATGAGGTAAGGCCCCTGGAATGCAATGGGGGGGAAGGGGTGGAGAGGGATGAGAGGGGATTTTTTCCCCTTGCATTTTCTCAGACATTGCAGGCAAAGCCAATTACCGTCCAGCAGACAGACAGACAGACAGACAGCATCTTCATCCTCCTGAAGTTTCATCTTACAAACTCGCATTGCAAAAGGAAATTACACGGAAGATCTGTCTGTCACTGGTGGCCGCAAAACACAAACATACAGACATTTCATCAACACATTCCGAAAGGGAACATTAAAAAGCATCCATAGCCACATCTCTGTGATAACCTTTGGTGTCCGAAGTGCGCGCACACTGATGGGTCATGTTTTTCCACTATAGACAATTCGTGCCAGGTGGGCAATCACTAACTGACACCCCTTGGGGGTTATTCTGCAGACAATAAATTAATCCCACACCTTTCAAGCCAAACACACAGCAGATAGATAACATCCCAGGTACACAGCAACATTTTTAATTATTTTAGGAGCCTATGGAAGCTTCTGGAGCCAGATCTAATACAACAAGAATATCTGAGCTTTCACAGAGGAGCAACGTCATTAAAGTGTTTATAAAATAGGCTAAAAAAACTGCAAAAGTATGGAAATTTCGGTTTCATAATGAAATACTGACGGTAGCAGAGCAGCAAATGTACAGCCCCAATCCATCTAATAAAATAAACTATCGTACTTTATGAAAGTGGATGCCACATCAGCTGGAGGCTGGGATAAAAACAGCATCAGAGGGAAGGTTTAGTAACAAAAACTTCATACAAAGTAACCAATCTTTTCTTTTATTTGCGTGTAATTACCTACTTCGGCCACTAGGAGTGCAAACGATGCGGTTAAGATGCACACACAAACAGGGCTTCATAAAGGTGTACCTCAGAGGGCCACTATATATTCTATATATATTCTATACATTATATATTGGCGTCAACATGAAATATAGCGCATAGTCTGCTGGTATAAATCCTACAATTCATTCCTGAAACCCTTTCGCAAAAGCTGAATAAATATACTAAGAGAGAAAGATACGTAGGAGGCGGGGGAGGTTTCGGCCAGGAAGGGATAAATTCGTGCAAATTAATAGAAAATAGAACTAAAATCTGTTAAACTGTACAGACCCAGGAGCCAGGAAACCAGACTGTCAGCCAAATCACTGCTATTCCTTACAAGCGGATCCTGGTTCCACATGAGAGCCATGTTGTGTGTGGCTGGACTAGTCCCGAGGATCCTGCTACGCAGACCTCCCGCAATGGGATCTATTTGAATGTTTTGCTTTCGCATACCCCTCATCTCTATGGTACATCCATGTCTGCAGGTCTGGCCTTTATAAACCCTCACTTGTATAAAATGTAGCAGGCTGCCTATTGTAACGATTTTCATGACGATACTTGACTCCGCTATCCCGCTGCTTCGGTCTGCGCACCACTAAGGTACGGGATGGAGAGTTTCAATAATAATGATGTATTTCGAGATGAAGTAGGCGCCGCCCGGGGCTTTGGCCCTACACTGCCCACTGCTGGGTTCTGTACCCCACCACCACGGACTCCCCGTGCACAATGCGTTACCTTGTTTTTGACCTCGGCGGACAGCCCGTAAGCCGGTCCCTTATTGAAATGCGTCATGGTGGCTATCCGTGTATGTGGTACGTGAGGGTCACCCGAATCACCGTCTCTCAGCAGCTCCTCTAACCTGACTGAACCGGCGCGAACAGAACCTTCTAGTCTCCGCTCCTAGTTAGGGGGATGCGAAATGGGCGTGTCTCTGGCCAAAAGGATAAAAAGGCGGAGATGTGAAGAACGAAACTCGTTCACCAATGGAAAAATCGTGGAGTGAGCCCCGGGGGGAGGGGCTAAACGAGAAAGGTTCGCCAATTGGTTTTTGCTCTCTCGCAGTAATTGCTGATACATTGCAATTGAAACTTAGGAATTGACCTATTCGCTACTGAGGGATACAAATGCGAGACATTGTTCCCAACGGCAAGTGCACCGGAAGTGACCTTCAATACACTGGAGGGGCTTTGCCATTAAACCCCCAGGCATAGTGTGTTTATGGGTGGGCACATTGTTGTTACTGAATGTGATGATACTTTCTGAATAGCATCAACCTACCTTCGTAATAATATAATAGACTCATAACCACTCATCATACATGTCATCGGCCCATAACCCCAAGGCATCACCTATATATTGGCGATCGTATGGCAGATCCCATCCTTACATGAGCCTGACAGCAGATAGGAACCACTGGGACCATCTAGTCTGCCATTTTTCCTGCTGTAGAGACTCAACCCCTAATCAGGCCTTGGTCTTGTCTATATATTCAGGAGCCACATGCCTATGCCATTGACATTTTCTACTAGCCTCTTGTGCTGGGAGGCTGTTTGATTTATATACTACCCTCTATGTAAAGTAAATCTTCCTTACGTTACATCCTTCAGGCTTGTAGAGTGTAAGAACGTAGCACGTGGCCATGTATATCCTGTAGGAGGCTGCACATGTGTCAGAGAACTCTTGCCTTAGTTGTGCCTCCATCCACACCCTCAGATACTTGAAATATCAGGCAGTATACACCCCATTGGTTTCTATGGTGACTGCACCTTATCTAGAACTTTGCCCAGAGCTGTGGTCCATCATTTTTCTACTTGTTATCCAAAAGCCATGTTTTTGGCATCCGAGTCCTGGATGTAATGGAAGTTCCTATGAGTTCCTTTAAGGAAAACCTAGCAATTTCCATTTTTAAGCCTATTCCACTAAAACAGCGAATACATGGACAACGAGATCTGTATAACGAAGTCACTAAGCAAGTTCCATTGGCTCGTGCAGAGTAGCACCTACCCAACTAGTAACTCATGCTCCAGATGTAGTGCATTATCCACATTGAACTGGAATTTTCCAAGGATTTTCTTTGGATTCAAATAAAACCACAAAATCAAAAAGCAAAGGTTAGTGTTCCGGCAGCGGGGTGATAAGGGTGACGGGCTGAGATCATGGGAAGACCGTTTGTCTGGCACTGGCCACAAAACAGTAATAAACGCCAATACAAATAATATTTCCATGAAATATGTTTTGTAAATTTATAGTGCATCGGAGCTTAGTGCGTTATAGTGTTAACCCAGCATGTTTCCACCAGCATGTTTACCGGCGGTGATTGCATCAGTCATTGTTGGATACATAGAAGTTCCTGTTTGGCTTCAAACACCTGTTGCATACTCAGCGAAAGGTCCGGCGGAGCAGGAGAGTCCCTTTGAATCGGCTGTAAATAGTACATTACTCCCAAAACTGAACAGTGAACTTGGCCGCAGCCGCGTTCAACAAGTAGGAATCAAACTAAAACCTGCCTAGATCTCTTCTTTAAAGTTTGTTGCGTGATACAGAGAAGGGTCTCTTTAATATTAATTATATTAATCAGAGTAAAAATAGTGATATAAAGTAATGAAATGTATATACAACAGGCTGGAAGACCAGGGCCACTTCTCCCTCTGTACCTTAATAAATAATTACAGAATCCAAATCCACCAATGTGTGAGATGCCTTAATGGCCAATTGAATTGAGAGAACCCACCTTGGGAGACAGCTTTCATACCATTATGACTGTCCTCCACATTAAATTATTCCTCCCCTTTTGTTCAGTTACCCCTTCCCTGCGAAATGCTTGCCGAGCCAACACTGAGGCTGCCCGGCGGTAAATATTTCCTGCAAGCTCAATAGCAATGGGGTAAGTAAAGGGGCAAAAGGGACCACCCAACTTTATATATGATGACTAGAGTGTCCCTTTCAGATATCCCCAATTCTATCTCCCTCTTGACTTACCACTGATGGTATTAAGTACAGAAATCTTACCAGAAAAGTCCCTTTTATAGATGCGGCAAAAATCTAGAAATAAGGATTTAACCTGAGACCATAACTGGGAGCGACGCCATCTGTTTATAATGTTCCTGGAAGAATTCGCCAGAAGACAGGTATGAATTATGTTGTTTATATGTAAGATTTCAGACTCACGTTCTTTTATTTTTTTCATTTAGGTGGACTGGAAGAAACACATTCCAAAAGAGTATTTGGTGGTAGCAAAAGGGGGGTTAAAGCCCATAAGCATGTGAATGACTCACCCCGGGCTTTAAAGGGTTCATAGTATTCTGACCTGTGACATCGGAAATGAGGTACATGTGACTCAGGAACTATGTATGGAATTCACCTGTGTTTCCCTGATTAGATTATCAGCTCCGCTGCTTCTATTCACTGAACAATCCAAGGTCCCAATAAAGGCAGCTGTTTTGGTGCAGGGTTTCATTCTGGGCTGGAAATGTTGGATTTGGGATTTTCACATTGATGATATATTCCAATGTAAAGCATTGCAAAGTAAGATACATTGCAAAGTAAAATACGCTCACTCTAGTTTCCTTTCTAAAGATGTCATTTTTAAGTCCAGAATTAATATGGTGACATCCACCTACATCATTTCAGTTGTCCTAAGCAAGACACATATGGGGAATGCTAGAGGAAGGATGGGGCATGGTTACTGGCAGGGCAGGACCATCCACCTACCACACCTGTCCAGCCACCTTACAATATATTGAAGCAGATCTCCAGGATATTACATAATGGATTTGCTTCAGTACATCATGAGATGGTCACCTGGGAGATGTGATTGAAGACCTCTGCTGTGCAATCAAAGATCTCAAACAGTTTTAAAGTTTTTTGGCGTCTATTACAAAAGCTAGAGTTTTCTGGAGAGATGTCGTTTCAGACTGTTGACCTCACCATACATTCTGCAAGGAGAACTTAGTTGTCTGTATAATGCATAGTTAATGAGGGAGAGTTCTTCAAAGGATCTTCACCCATGGAACTATTATGCAGGCCCACCTCAACCCTTCTTGCTGAAGAAGCCTGCTACTATTTGCCCATCATAATGCATAGAGCAGTGGGGTCATTGAAACCACAGCTCTCTTGCATACTTATCTGCTGCCTCTTCCTAGTGAATAAACCCCAACCGGCAGTCAGGGCAGACCCTTTGATTTGATTTGAAGTGGCTCATGATCCCCATGATGGAAAAGCATAAAAAAGCAAATGCAAATCCTAATAAAAGAATGTTGCCGGAAAGAAAATCTGCGTAACATACACATTTTTGTGTCAAATAATAAAAGTAACCCTTTTGTGTTCCTTTTATGCTTTTTTCCTTTCCAGCCTTTGTATATATAGTACTTAGGCTCTGTGCACAAGTCAAGCTCTGCTTTAACATACACACACAATTATTCTGTATACACAAAATTGAGCAGAACTAACCCTGGGTTATTATTCTTTTGTCTGAATGTCCATAGGAAGCAGGTGGGACTTTCTACGAGATATAAAGGATAAAACCCACAGTGAAGAGGAAATCCATCTGTATCAGCCATCCTAATGGCAAATGCCAGAGATACCAAAAGGTGACCCTAACCCCATGAACAATAACTGAAAATCCAGTTGTTGATGGTAGTGAATGAAATCACCTCTAGTTTTATGTTATTGTACAGCAGTAGCATATTCTGGCATAAGCTGAATAGACGTAGGGTGGCATGTCAAGGGACGGTAGCCCATCTGCTGCATAACTGGAAGCCAATCGCCCAATTGGGCAATAAAGCTCCTTTCCCAACCACCCATTAACAATATGGAGGACTGCGTCAAGTTGGCACATCATTTAGTACCGCCCCGGCACTTCGTGTTCTTAATAGGCGAAACTTTGGGATATGATGGCATATCCTGGAGCTCAGAAGAAGGATGCCATTCTTCAAAGTTTATACTAAGGAGGTACAACCTGGAAGAAAATATTAACTGGGGAAACTCCACTCGGTGGAGGAAAGGCTGTGACTGTAAAAGGACTACAACAAATATATCTTGATGCAGTATGATCCACAAATGTATTACAAGCGCCATACAACCAATGTAACATGCACAGTTGTTAAAAGGTCATATGTTTAACATTTTATGCACTGTCCAGAGAAAATAACTATGTCATTGCAATTATTATTTGCAAGATAATGTTCAATAAGTGCTTTGTTCTATGATTGTTGCTATTTGTTAATGGTTTACTAAATGCACAAAGGATGATACAAATTTAATGATATTATCAATTTAACAGGATGACAATAGAAGACATTTCTTTCTTAGTGTACTTCCATTGAATTTATTTTGACTGCCCAACAGGGAATATGCATCTAGCTTCTATCATTTGTATTGTTCTATAGACAAATAAGTGACAGACCTCTTTCTCTATTTCATTCATAATTAAAGAGATGCCGTTTTATATTACAAGCATCGCCTTAAGAATGAGTTTGAAGAAACATTGTGATGTTTTTTTGTTTTAAAATGGTTCTGAATATAAGCCATTTGTATGTGTTCTAGCTTTGTCTACAAGACAAAACCATGGCTTGTAGTAAACAGTAGAATGCCCCGGTCTTAATCGCCTAGCCTGACACTCTGACTAATGAAAGTTTATGGGTGAACAAACTTGATTAGCATTACTATAAAGGATCAGCTCAGTGTGGTGTTTAAGCAGAGAGGGTCACCCAAAATATCACATGACCAACATCAACAGCAGCCTCCAAGTCTGTGCATAAAAGAAGTTTATTGGAAGAAAATGAAACAATACCAAGATGTATTTAATGCAATATATGTAAAAGTGGTCTATTCACTGAAGGCAGTGTTGATTGGAGGGTTGTGTTTCAGTTAATTGACTATACATTATGAAGGTCCAATCTCGGTGAGCTTCTTCTGGAGGAAGACATTGTCTGGCCCCGTATGATGTATAGTTAAATCATATTGAATTTTGCATTATACAAGGCCAGTCTTAAATTTATCCTAAGACCAGACCAAGGACTGATTAAAGGCTTTACATCAGGTCAGACTAGCAGACTCAATCTGCAGTCAAATTCTATGCAGGGTTGGCTTCATAATACACAGGGTAGGCAGTAAGTTGAATTGATTAATTGCAACTCACGAACAATCTCATGTTTTAGTGACTAAACCCATCTGTCTACGAGCCACTACACAGGAATAAACACAGCACATACACGACTTCACATATGTATTCTAAATGTCTCATTGTAACATCACTCAGCAAGATTACACATTGTAACTGTGACTCAGTAGATCTTCACCTCTGTGAAACTTTGACATCATCAGATGTTAAAAGCAGGTGTGAAGCTGTCTGGTTTCTCTCACTTTTTTGCAGATTCAGCGAAATGTTTCTTTGTATGCTGCAGGTTTAGTGTTTTACTACTTAGAATCCTAAAATTGTTCTGTTTAGCAAACCCCATACATCTTCACGCCTCATTTATTGCAGGGTGGGCCTTAATGGAGGGAGATGCAAATTCCTTCTCAATAAAGCTATTAACTATTGGCTGAAAATAAACCTTTTTCTGCTTTTATGGCAACCTATCAGTGCCTTATCTGAGGGTCACATGACCACAGAGCATAATTAGTATGTGCCGTGGATAATATCAATTGTGTAACGTAGGATATGATTGAATCATTATGTCTTTCAAAGCTTTAGGCATTCAGACATAATAGGAATTATTGAAGGCCAAGATCAATTATTAAAGATATATACCTGCCTGTAGAACCTGAGTTGATCTCAACCAGTAAATCACAATCATAGAACTGAAGAAAATATGTTCTCTTCCTCTGTTATATAAACTATCGGTTTGCTTAATATCACTCATAAGTACTTCCTAGCGTCAGTCCGAATGACAAAAGTAAAATAGACCCAATCTGGGGTTCACAACTAAATAAAGTTGGGCCAAACTATCTCTTAAAACATATTATTCACAAAGTCAGAGTATTAATAATTATTCAATGTGAATGTACCCGTTTGTCCCACATTTCCTAGCATGGGGTCAGTCCACTCCTTCATTCTTCTATGGATGTCCCCCACTATAGAGCTCCAGGACATTATATTGTCCTTGTGGCTCTATGATGGTCCCCTCCTCACTGATATAACTCATTGCTCTATCCCAAAGACCTCACACACCCATCAGGAGCATTAATTACTGCTGTTGTGCTTAAACTCTAATGTGACAGTTTGAAATGTTAATTTCCTTATTATGACCTATTAAAGTTACTTACCTGAGCTGTCAAAGCTGTGATGTCACCGCTGGGTGTAGTTGCTGGGTGAGCAGGACATTTATTACAGGGTGCAGGAGCCAAATATATATATATATATACAAAAAAGTGATTTAAAGAGATAGAAAACTGCCCCAAACTATAATTTGTTCTATATGTTTTTAGTTTGTTTTTTTTTCATTTCAGAGATCAGTAATGTAAAGAAAATTGACTTCAGTGAAATCTCCCCAGGATGTTGCCCCTGAACTAAATCCAGTTTTGCCCTGTGGGGCATTTGAAACTCTAACCTGCTAGAAAGTCAGTGTATGGAAAGGTGGGGAGCGTAGCAGGGATAACAATGGAATTTTTATATGGAATAAAAAAATGTCTAGAAATCACCAAACAGAATGGTGACTCCAGACACTGGTGTGTTCTGACCTAGACCGACAAGGCCTAGAGCCACTGGTCCTGGGGGTCAGCGCCCCCCTGCCACGTTACAGGGATCCAGCCACTCTATGAGGAGACAGGGCCCCTTGTAGCACCACTGCTAAATCGGAAAATTCTAAGGGAGATCACTGTCTGGCCTATTAACGCTATGGAGGACAGTGCTTGGCACAGCCTCCATGTGTTACTTCCACCTGGCGAAGCACGTCTTTAAAAGGTGAAGCTCCAGGATATGGCATCATATGCCATCGCTCACCAGTTAGGATGATGACACAGAGAAGGCGGCTGGTGGCATTGCTGTGGGTTAGGTCTAGGGCAGTGCTGAAGGTGAATACCCCACATGATACTTTTTTGATCTTCCAGGGTTATTACCCTGGACAGTAACTAGTAAAAAGCTAGTAAAAAAAGTGAAACTGCAGCCAAATTACTGACCCTTTCAACCATAACCAAGATTCATGAACCGTAATCTTTCAACTTTCATTCACAAAGCTGCCCATTGTTTATCGTTCTGGCAGCAAATGAAGATGGGAAGAAGCTTCTGTCCTTTCGCTGATAAGCTGGCTGCAATTGCTTATCTTTTCCAGCTAGATATGGAAGTTTCCCCTGTAACTCATAAACACAGTTTATCACAGAACCATATTTGATATATAAATGTAGTGGAAAAAACACAAAATTTGTACTTGTTTTACTTCTTTATTAAGTTAATGAAAAACTTTTTATTGTTATTATGTTATTTAGTTCTAGAGTGCCAGCAGATTGGGTAGTGTTACAAAAGTGAAGTGAAAACAAACAATTTTAACGTTGACAATATACAAAAAAGACAAAATGAACACATATTAAAACATACTTATACAGATAAGAGTGACTTGCCCTTGAGAGCTTACAATCTATTAGTTTTACCGAAATTTTAGCTTACCTGAACGCACTTTCATGGTGTAGTCAAAAGTGTCTTATAGGTATTCCTTTTAAGATTGCTGCTGGATCCAAATCAAGACATCAGATTTCAGAATAGTGTTAAATTGGCCAGGATATTCAGACTGTCATGTGACTACCCTTTTAAGTGTAGCTATACATTGTCCCAATTGCCTTTTTACGTTATAGCCTCCAGCTGTTGTCCTACATGGCTCTTAGCAGAACAAGATGGATGGTGTCCTCAACAGCCTCAATGCACCCAACGTAGATAGATCTGGTATGAATAATGGGGCAGACGTAATGCCACTCGTAACTCCGCACCTTTAAGACAACACTGACACCAAGTCGAGCAACTACTGGTTATGGTTTAGTAGTTCTACAGTTCAAATGAGTTGCTAAATGAATGCAGTTTACATTATAAAGAGCCAACCCCAGTGAGCTCCTGCTCATGACTAGCTTGGATGGCCCTGTAGATAGCATATTTAAATCAATAAGGTTTCCAAGTCACCCAATTTGCCAAATTGCTGCTTATGTCCTATATGTATTTTGCCTCCAGACAGCTCATTTTACATTTTACCGGCCAGCATATGGAAAATATATTGTTTTCTCTTTTATGTTTCTTACAACACAATAACATCAACTCATCATATATGAATATAGTTTTTTTTTTTTTAAAGTACAGGTATTTAAAATACCTATTAATCCATAAACATATTTTACACAGAAGGAAGAAAAAAAACCAAATGTCCTTCGGGATCTTGGCTTTTCTTCAATGTTATGACCTAGCTAGAAACGTCAGCGCACAGCTGGGTAATCACATGCTAGGTAATGCATCACTTGACCTAACTGAGGCATGTAATTTATTTACAGAGGGTTCTATAAAGCGCTGAATGCAGACATGATATGGGGTATAAATGCTATTACACAATTTTTGTCTTGAAGAAAAAGTTAAAGAAGTCCACACATTGCAGGCTTTTGTTGAGAAAAGAAGCAGCAAAAGTGGGACTTCATTTAATAAAACGTGTACTCTCTCTTTTCACCATTTGTAAATGTAGTCAGCAGTTTTCTATTATTATTTATGTAAAAAATACTCTTGGCTTAAAGTCTGCATCTCCAGGGTATATGTTGGCTCTAGGAATACGTTTAAATGGTGCACACGCCATGCTCTGTAGAAGACCTCTTAGCAGGTCATCGGTTATAACATTGCTTGTAAAGTTCATCTATTAACAAAATATGAGACCTGGGACATTGGTAGGTATTTTGCCCACAGTTACGAATGCGATAGTCAGGAGGTGGAAACGTATTGGATGCAAGTTGACAATGTAGGAATCCAATGTGTATTATGGATGAAGCTCAGGAGAAGGCTGGCAGGGGGGGGGGGCAGGGGTGCAATTATTGGATTATAATTATAGTCAACACAAATGTGTCTAGATTAACAAGGATTTTATATAGCATTTACACCATGTCTGAATCCTTTCCACAATCCTATATTTTAGGACCCCTATATTGTACAGCCTGGTTTTCATGGCTGGTTGTTGAAGTCCAAATATGGTCTGTTAATGGGGTCACCTGGCCGGACATCCCAGGGACCGATGATGCCAGCTCTCTCCACTGCTAACAGAACATGTTCTCTAGAGTTTAGGTATTAAGATGTACATTCTGGAACCTTTGTGACAAGCCGGTGTGGAAATATATTCCAGGTTACAAGTAGCCTTGTCACAGAGAAACTACATAGCTTGCTTTTCACTTGTAATAATGGCACTAAAGCTAACATAATCCTGTCAGAGCTTTAGGATTTATGAAAATTGTGTGTCATTGTGCAATTACAATCCTGTAAATTTAGCCATATAATTGAGCAGTTATCATCTGGATTTAGAACATATAATGGAACACATTTGCTTGGTCAGACAGAACACCACCACCACCATGAACATCATAAAAATAGTCTACACTGTGTTAACAAGATTACAAATATATATATTCATAAAGAATGAAAAAAATTTAAAAAACATGTTTGTAATTGTGGTTGGGACACGGGAGATCACACTGGGACACAATTTACCGGTATATGCTATCTTAAGCCCATTTTGACACAGATCACAGCTTCTCCCGTGAAGCAATAAGATATCGGTACAGTATGAATAAAATGGATTATTGATTCACAGGAGGAGGATATCATCTTACCTCTTTATAAGTCAATGGTAAGACCTCTCTTTAAATATGCTGTGCAATTGCATTTATATAGACTAGAAAAATGACATCTTAGAGGAGATATAATAACATTGTATAAATATGTGCAGGGCTAATATAAAGAGCTCCCTGGTGATCTGTTCATTTGCAGAAATATGCAAAGAACAAGGGGTCACCCTCTGAGACTGGAAGAGTGAAGATTCCATAGACAACAAAGGAAGGGATTCTTTACAGTAAGGGCAATAAAGTTATGGAATTCACTGCCAAGAGAGGTGGCTCTATCAAATACAATAGATGCATTAAAAACGGTATTTTTATATTTAGATATTTTTTAGAAAAGCAGAATGTACAGGGCTATAAATAATAGAATAAACATTAATATTTTAGAGCTTCTTGATCCAAGGAGAAATCGCATATCCTTTTGGGCCGGTAGGACCTACTTGCGGTAATAGCGTGACTGCTCATACGGGGACAGCCTCACAAGGTGAGTGTTAGTATCTTACCACCTCTTAGTAAACTAATACAATGAAGAATACATGTATTGTTTCAACTCCTTCAGAATAGTTGAATGATTAAAAACTTATTTGCATAGTCCTTATCAATCATGATGCATATCCATGATTTAACTGCTGTCTGACTCACAGAAACTTGTCTGTGAGACGTTTCATAATAAAAGTGTGACTCTGCAAGCTGTCGCCTTTGGAGACATCTTCGTAAAATAAAGAGAGCACACAGGGGTGTCATCAGATGTGCTGGAATGTTCTTTTCACCTTTACAAACATTCTGTGTGAGCTGGAATTAGGTCAAGGTCTGATAAGATGACCACTAAGCCAATGACTCATTTGCAAAAGCAGAGTAAAATTTTACAAAACTGACTCAGCAGGGGTTATGTATAAAGAGCAATGTTGGTGAAAAACTTTCAAAGTGCACTTATCACCTTTGCAAAGAAATTGAACAGTCTGATCGGCAGGAACATACCTTTGGCTGATATAGTAATTTTACTACCAACCTTTATGTATGAGCCTCTTTAAAAAGAAAGGGGTAGCCTGGGTGGCATAACTGAGGTCTTTACTTTTACTAAAAGGCGGTGGCACTGATACCCAAGGTTCCATGAAACAAATTGGGGGCCATATGAGAAAACTTGCGTATAGGAATTAGTTTATCAAAGCCCTTATGTCTGTAATTTCTCTTAATTTAATTTCTCAATTAAAGAAACATAATTGATTAACCTGCTTACATCTAGAACTCTTAAACATAATTTAATCTCGATTTGATGACTTGATGAAAGGAAAGCTATAGAAATTGCCTAATCTCCTGTTATGGTGATTGAGCAAGTACATGGTCCTCTCTAACTCATTACATTTATTTATATAGCACTAGCAGATTCCATTGCACTATTACAATAGGCACTTTAACAATGGACAATAACATTAGCACATGTTAAGGTATAAAGGAGGACAGTTCTTGGAAGCTTACAATCTATTTGCAGTGGCAATCTTTAAAGTTATTTTACATTTTTGCCTACACAGACTCGATGTGAGAGACTGAAACATGTATACAGAGAACAATTACTTCAAGTTATTGCTGTAAAACGTGGTTGTACAAGCTATTGAATCATAAGGTTTACTTTGTTTTTCAGACATGGCTTCACCATTTTGGCTTTATTTTTGTTAAATAAATTGTGATACTGTGTAATATGTTATGTGTTGTTGTTGTTCATTTGAGAATAGAATTCAAAGAGGGTGTACTTTCTTTTTCACACCCCTGTATATATATATATATAGATATATAGATATATACTTTAAAAAAATATTCTTTGCTGTTTTACATAGTGCCATTATATTGTATATTCTGACGTGTATACAGTTGGTAAACAGGACATTACATCACATTTTGGCCTTACAAATACAAAAGTTAAGGAGTGACCTGCTCAAGTTAGTTTACAATTTAGAAATATAAAGAAACATGCATTAAACAATTTTTATATGTACATTGTACATATAGCCTGTTGTGCATTCTGTATAGATGTTCCTGACTGTATGTAGCTAGGTTTTATCCATAATACTAAAGTTTCATTGTGTGTGTTTGCCCAAGTGAGAGGCTTATTTCAAAATGTGCTAAAACAAACACAAGTATCAATCCTGCCCTTACAATATGGCTTATTGCTATAAAGCTCTACTATGGTTACTACAGCTACTATATATCCAGACAATGAAAATCCCTACTCAGATTAGAACTGTAAAAACTAATTTGAGAACAATTACTTCTTACTAATAATCCTACTTGGATTATCCTTCAATATGGTGCAAATTACATTTAATAAAAAGATTGAATGCATTCATTTTCTATTACGCACATTCTAAATTAGAATTAACATTACTACCCACTTCTGTGAAATCAGAAAGTAATGTGTTATTTTTGGGAGGACACGGGTGTGACAAAACAATTGCTAATCCGCTTGAACTAACTTAATATTTAATTGAGTTTTAATTTCCTCCTTCATTTTGACAATTGTATTGATTTCGGCAGGAGCAACGGGTATCATCTTGACTAATTGTGTATTAGAACATGTTCTTAATTTACCCTTTTGAGCCAGTATCAATGTTGTTGTTGCGGCATTGCACATTGTATTCAGGCACAGTCTTGTTCTACTACTATATTATATTTATTTTACAGAGAACTAGAGTTTGGTGTGGAAGAACTTGACCGGCCACACAGAGCCCTGACCTTAACCCCATTGAACATCGAGCCAGGCCTTCTTGTCCAACATCAGTGCCAGACCTAACAAATGCCCTACTGGATGAATAGGCAAAAATCCCCACAGAAACACCCCAAAATCTTGAGGAAAGCCTTCACAGAGCAGTGGAAGCTATTATAACTGCAAATGGGAAACCAACTTCATATTAATGTCTATGTATTTAGACTGTGATGTCATAAAAGTCCCTGCTGGTGTAATGGTCAGGTGTCCTAATACTTTTGTCCATATAGTGTATTTAGTACAAAATAGTTGTGGCAAAAAGGTGACAAAATCAGCATTGCCAAATCAGTTTCCTGTCCTTACACTTTAGAAAGCCCTTACAAATTAAATGAGCAATTTAATAATAAGAGACAATAAGTTAATGGGAATAAATAATCATACATATCTAGCGAACAAGAAGTTAACATGTTTCTGGGCTTTGGTGCCTGGTGGCCCTGTTGTGAGCTTGGGCCAGAGTGGTGGGGGCAGCAAGGGATAGGGCAGGTTTTTACTGGACCTCAAGATTTCTGATGGTGGCCCTGTGTGGGATATATAAACCTAGGCCTGAACTGTCCATAATGCTAGGTGGGCCAGTGGTCAATGTTACTCCATTGTGAACACATACTAAAATTGCATCATGAAAGAGAGCAGTGATTTGAAATGCATATTCCATACGCATCAACAATTATGGCAATATCTGGTCTCCATGATCTAATCTGATGCCCTAAATCTAGACTGTTAATATGTAGCCTGTTAATCCATATTACCTTAAAGATGGATTTAGTGAATAGGATTTCTAATGCTATTTGTGTTAAGCCACATCCAGCCGGGCATCATCTTCAAATCTGTTTATTTCTGTTTGCAGCACAGATTAGCTAACAGCAGTGAACTGAGCTACTTATATAAATATGAACTGGAAAAGCATTCTATCTTAACCATTATTAACCAATTGATAAGATAAAGAAAGGTCAAAGAAGGAATCACCGATTATCCTGAGTCAGGAACGTTACTGTTAAAATGAAATTGAAACTCAACAACAATTTGAAAATGTTCATAGTGCCTACCTTCAGGAAATCGCAGGATATCCTAAAGATATGCTTGGTCACTTGCCAGAACAGTTTGCTTGGCCATAGTATATTAAAAAACAAACGCTCCCGCACAGATCAGTGTTTAACCAACATAATCAATAACTATAAAAAAAACACAATCTGTATATAAATAGGTGTGATCACTCTCATACATGTACATTGATAACTACTAAAGCACAAGCATGATCATGTAGATTTATTAATGGTTTGTTTTTACACGTAGGATTTTGGTATGTAAAAAGATCCAGCTGGTGATCAGATTCCCTATAGGGCTATGCCCATATGTTTTCACGGGGTACCACACATGAGGCTTCTGCCCCCTATGTGGTAGAAAAGTAACAGCTACACTTGCTGCTGATGGTTGCCCACACAATGGCATAGCCTGTTATAAAATAAGAATACATGATGCACCTATAGATGTGGTGTTCCATACGAGCTTGCTACTACATGTAGTTGAGATTGTGAATTCTGCCAGTAGTTGGTTGGGCAGGATGATTTTCTACAGTAAGATAGATGATTTTGTAGAGACAAGATAAGGTAAGAGTATAGACTTTTGAGGGACAATTTAATACTTGTGAAATGGTATAGAGAACCTAAACCTTTCTTGTTGGGTTTCAAGGAGTCTCCATTTATCCAAAGACTTGTTTGCTGATGAGAGGTTTGGGAGAAACACTATAGCCTTATTAGATCTTTTAAATAGACAGCCACAACACTGAAAATGGCAGAAGTGGACTGAATGGGTCACAGCATGACCCATAAATCAAGATCTAACCCATGGCCTGCAGCTCTACAAAATGTCCATGATAAATCCCATTGATGGCACACTGTAGCACCATATAGGTGACACCATATAGGTCTTATGAGCTGAACTTGATGCGCTTGTGCTGGACTCAGGTCATTAGTTTAGTGGTGTATGGGGAAATGTATATGTTACGTTTACTGCAGGCATAAGTGTTGAATTATATACCGTTGACTTTATGCTAGCATTAAGAATGTAATTAATCATTCTTACAGTGTATGTATAAAGCAAAATTTCAGAAATATCTTTGTTATTCTTACTGTGTGGGCTCCTTTGTATATTTAACATTCGTCGTTTTAAAGTACATTCAAAATAAACCCATTGTGTCTGCCCCTTATGTAGATTTAGTAAAAATTTATATTGGTTCATGGTTTCCTTTCCAGAAATGTAACTTGCACGGAGGAACTACAAAATGTGGGGTAAGCTTGAGCCACAATTGGGCCTACAATGATAAGGGACCCCGGCGTGGCACACTATATCAGATGTCATGGGCTCTTTTTGTGCTGCTAGCCCCCATTTACAGATCTGATCCTTTCATGAAAATATGGATTACTAGTTTTGCCTCTAAACAATGTTAGAGATGTTTAATGAGGTGATTGTGCTTGATGATTGGGCTCTTATATGGTCAAGGTCAAGAAGAGCTTCAGAAAGTCTTACAAAAGGGCAACTGAATAGAGAAGGAATAAGGAACTGTTACAATGTGACCACATCAACTAATTTTTAAGGACAGATAAACATTTTTAATGTTGCTAACCAACACGGGCACATTTCTACCCGGCAGGTAGTGGGAAATATAACTGAATTATTAATTCCCTTATGTAAATCTACAAAACACACAAACCTGACCAGTGGTCACCATAATAGCTAAACCTTACACCTTCTGCCCAAAGAATAAGGCACATTGTACAATTAATTTATGACATCTCACATAGCTTGATTTAATATAGAACTTCATTGGATGATATGTACATGGCAGGAATGCTTGTGGAATAAAGTATGCTTGTACACCACTGCCATCACTATAAGGTAGCTTGCTGGACTTAGTCAGACCAAGAGCAACCCACTATCCAAGTCACACCAGGGTAATCTCTCTGTAAAGCCCTGGTTCCCGGAGTCTCCAACTCAGTTTTTTTATTTCTCTGGGCAGGGAATTAGGTTTTATCGTGCCTACTCCTCATTCACTAAAGGCTGTTTGGGGCTTGTTCACCCCCATGCACAGCAGCTTAGGGTTGCCAAGTGGCCAGTACTTGACCGGTTTGACCATTTTTTTTTTTAAATCAAGCTGGTTCACTTTTCTGACAGCTCTATACAAGCGGTTTTTGCAGGGAGAAGGCAGACACAATGTATCTCTTCACAGAAGCAGACAGCCTGCCAGCAGACTGGAAACAATGTAGTGGATATATTGTAGCTAACTCTACTAGGTAGTTAACTAAGTGGTAACACTACAGCCATCATATGTACTTTCATGCATATAAAAGCTGCATGGTCCCTTTAAATTTTTGTGGTGTGGCTTTTGCAAATGCACCTTCTATCTGCACGCTCCCCCATATGCCTTTGCTCCTGCCCCCAGCTATTTCCTGTACAGGAGATGTGTTCGACTGAACATCTTCATGCAAGTGATATACTTGCCTCCAGTCATCTCCAATAAATGCTGCTGTGTACATGCATGGCAAGTGATCCATTTCTTTCAATATGAGCACTACCTTGCCACTGATTGGCTCAAGATCACTATTACATCACATCTCAGTGTTCGGAATGGAGCACAGATCTCCCCTACTATTCAGGTACCATGTGGATGACCCTAATGTGCCGTTTCTTGGGAGAAGGCCTTGATGCCCCATTGACCACATCTATTATGATTACAGATAAGAACATTTTCTATGCATTGTGGATATTTTTGCAGGAGACATGTGGTCTCTAGTAGGGTCAAGATTAAATGTTTTATCTCACCAAAACTCATTGTTTGGTTAATCTACCCCTTTGTCAGTTGTTTCTCCAGAGAGAGATTTATCTCTCAAGAGAGGGACTTCAGCATGTGTAGGAATTTAAAAATGGCAGCTACTGTGGTGTCATCAAACTGCTGCAAATGAAACAGTCCCTTTAAACATTTTGTGTTAAGACTGTACTTCGAGCTTGCAAGGATTTTAGTGCATTGTGGTTTGCTGTGGCCTTTATGCTGTTTTCATAATATTCAAGTAATATGATCATCTAAGAAGGGAGAACAAAATAACTCTAAGAGAATATAATGTTTTCCACTTCTTGGGCAGAATGTGTATTGTTTTTGGATAAACTTGATTACACTGAACACTCGGTGGACTCAACATTCCCATCAGTAATGATCAAAATAATTATATGAATACTTTTCAGAGGTTTAAGATAATAAAAAAATGAATGAAATCAAGCATTTTTGAAATATGTACTTGTTTAAAGCATTCTGTACTGCTATACAATAGGTACATGCCTCTGGGTAGCGTAACGTCCAAAGCTGCAGGTATTTTATGCCAGTGAAACCAACAAATATATATTTTTACAAACCTTTAATTAAGAACAGAGCATGTATTAGTAAGCATCTGTAATACATTATTAAGAATTAATGACTTCATTCCACATTGGTTGGCCTCCATTCTGCACTGGGGGCATGGGAACATCTGCTTACTTAATGCAATAGGAAGGGAAGCACATATTAAAGCTTGAAAAGTTTAAAAGGAAAGTAAGCTTTGCAGATAATAAAAGCATGTAACTATTTCCTTTACATTTTTAATGTTGCATGTTGTGGAAACACATTGGATGAAGTGATATTTTTGATGTTAGTTAAAAGTCCCTTTCTATGCTCGATTGTTCTACGCAGTTAAAGGTCATACCGCATACGACAGCTGTGTGGTCCCTTTCAATTTCTGTGTTCTCCATTTTGCAAACGCATTGGGAGATTCTGCAAAATCCCCCCATATGCGTTTGCCCCTTTCCATTCACTTAAAAGGCAGCACTTTCATGTCACAGATTGGCTGCTTCAAGTAGCCAATCAGGTTATCAGGGGCAAGAAATGTCAAACTTGGTGGAGGAGGGCAGCTGCTGGGGAAGAACTGCAATTTATAGACCAGGCACGTACTGTTTTTTAGGATTAGCAGAAGGGAAAGTATGTTTGTGGCAGGTAGAGTGTAAGTTACGCAATTTTGTTTCTTGAAGAATAAAGTAGAATTTACAGCAAGTTAACCTTGCAGCAGTGATTCTTTCTCCTTTCTGTTATACCAATAGTGTTATCTCTAATCAGCCCCACCATGGCAGGGTGATTAACTTTAACTTTATAAATGGGGATGGAATTTTTTGTGTTACCAAAAAGTTTTCAGTTTTCTTCCATAATGCAATAAAGCATTAATGTGATTGCAAATTATTATATAGAATACTGGTAAAAGCAGGAGTAAGACATCAAAGACCCTGAATAACGGGGTTTATTCATCAAACTTTTTAATACAGATTAGATGGAAAACCTATCGTCACTGTAAAGTGTAAAGGTGCTGTTCCACATAGATATTTTTCCCATCATTCCTTTTTATATCATATATTAATATAGAATGCATCTTCAATAAGCTTATTCCTTTTTCAAAATAATACCATTTTATTGTTGAAAACATTTCAGCTGAATCTTCTATCTTTACAGATCAGCCTGCCTATCTCTGACATTACAAAAGACATTAACGTTAAACTCTTCTAGTCACTCTCATCACACCTATCACACAGAACACCTCACTCACTCACACTCACTGACCATCGCTGTGTAAATGTGTATCTGTGATGCCTTGCTGTTTTACATGCATGAGCATGAAATAGCAGATGGGGATGGCTATACATGGTCAGACTGCTGTGATGTAATACATAGGGTAGTGCTTTGGAGGAATGACAGGACTCTGGTTCTAGGCAACTATAGTATTTGAATAAACTTTTAAAACGCATTTTTAAGAGGCAGGGAACACTAAAGAGAAAACAAAATGACAGCTTACTTTTACTTCTCTCTACTTATCTGGGGATATTTTAAGAAGTCTTCTCTAAGGAACAGCTCCTTTAACTATGCATTGTAAAAGGCCCATTTCTAAAAAGCTGTGTTTCCACAAAAAGAGCAGATTTGTGCTGCTTTAAGCTGTGTTAATGTACGAGATGTGTCTTCATGTCATTTCAGTCATGACTGACTGTTTGGTAAATAAGCCACACAGACCTTCCTCTCTTTAAGTCACATTGTGCAGTGTCTCCGTTTAAATAAGCACCGACTGATCAAATTCCCAGTGTCAACATATTGTCATATTAAACAAAAATGATAGAGACACGACACAACAATCAGACAGACACAATAAGTTTCCCTCTTGGCATTGTTGAAACATAACTGTTGCCTTGACCCTTGTATTCACACAATGATAAGTTACATTTTGTGTGCTTTAGAAGATTACTACTCATTGTAGCGTCTATTGTTCAATTTATAAGAACATTTTTTTTTGCAGTGTTGGCCACCATGAAATTGTGTGCATTATGTGTGTATTTAGCACTTTCTGCATTGTTGGAAATGCCAATGTGGGCTTTTTTTTTTTTTGAAGGATGTGGGTGTGATCTGACCAGCCTCTGTTGGTTCTTAACGGTTCCATTAAAACCCTGTGGTTCCAAGTGATCTACGATGATCCTCAGGGAAGATTCAAGCCTAAGACTCTGTCCTTCTGTGTGAGAAAGTAGAGAAGTCTGGGACCCAGCCCATTGTGGCTTGTCATCTGTCAAAGGATCACAAATCTGGTACAGGACACATTCTATGTTTTTAATAATATTGGAGCTCTGCACCTTAGGCTTAAGAATGTCAGTTTTTAGATGGACTATAGTTTTAAATTTCATTGCTTCCAATCTATGAAGATCTGAATCATTGAATCTATTTATATCGCTATTACATTCATGGATGCTTTTGGGTGACTTTTTCTCTAAATGGTATACATAACTTTGCCAAGTCCTACATTTGGGAGAGGCCATGTTAACTTTCTCTTCTTGGAAGTTGCATTCTTCCTCATTAAGTTATTCTCTATGTATGCTTTTCGTAGGGTTTGAAGAGGGTGATGTGACCCTTAGGAGAGGAAACTACTTTAAGGTACTTACAGTCCCAATTATTTATCTTAATAGAATCATGAGGGATGCAATCATACTGTTTGCTAACTCTTGCAATCATTATATATACAAGGGATGTGACACTGCCTATAAAAAGAACATATTCGATGCCGCATACACCGTCACTCAGCAGTCCGATTAACGGATCAGACAAAGTTTACATTGAGCTAATAGCACTATGTATGCTTACATTCTTGGCATTGTTAATGGAGGTAAAATTTTTCATATGCACTTTATTTTTGCTGTATATATAATATATATATATCATACATACACACCACACACAGGCTATTTGTTGTTATAGAACATCTGGCTACACAAGAGTTACTAAAGCACTTTTGGGTTTCTCAAGAGGGCCTGTGGGGCCATAAAAATGGTGCCACCCAGACAAAGCTGTTCGTTGCTGGTAGCATTTCCCAAACTGAGGAAGACAGCTGCTTTAAACCAAAATATGTGATCCCAACCCAGCACTCCAGCTGTTTTTGGGATAAAAATGCATGCCACTCAAAGCAAGTATAGGGTATCATGGGTGCGACTAAACCTGTTCTTTATCAGATCTGAAAAGAATGCAGGAGTTCAACTCCCAGAATGTCATCTGAATTTATAAATAGGACAAAAGTAAAAAAGGACAAAAAATATTTTCAGAATGCATTTTTGATTTTCTGTAAGATTAACGCTGCTGGATTGGTTTAAACATAGGCAGTTGGGGGAACGTAATTCCTTGCATGCTGTTGGACTCACTCATCATTCTAGGACAGCAAATCTACTATCACAGCCTATTGATCCCATATCTAATGTAACATTAGAAAGGTAAAACCCAATTATAGTAAAATGTATTAAACAGAATCTTAACCAGTATTTTTTAGCTTGAAAACTCAATGTTTATAGGAATAGGGATAGAGGGCTTGTCAAGCCTCTGCGTTCTTCCTCACCCATCTGTTCTTATAAAATGCTTTGAAAGAATCAAGAAAGGACAGCTGATTCCTCAGATATATTTACATATATGACAAGCATCTATGGAGCCATGAAATAATCTTGTGGAATTAGTAATGGCTAGTAAATATAGCAGCAAATGTTTCTAATACTTATATAATTCTCTAACAATGGGTAGTTACAGAACACCAAGATCAGACATCAGAAGCCTGGTCTGATGACTCAAAGGACACAATCTCAGACTTCTTCTTGATTTATTATAGATGCTGTCCTCAGCATGTTGCGCACAAATTGTTGAGTTTGCAGAGGAGCTTGTAATGCCATGTGCAGCTACTGACCAGCTCATACATTTTCCAAATCAAACATTCAGACACAAAGAACTTCACAGGGATCAGTGAAGCATCCCCACAGTCACTCTGGGGAATACTAACTCATTCACCAGGGGTTGCTCTAACCCTTTTACCTTCCTGAGCTTTTCGTGGTTGAACATCAGCTCGTCCTCATTTGTATCGAATACAATGGAGGAGGACTGTTCATCTGAAACTAGTTGTGACCTACAAAGGTCTTTTGGACAAACAGAACAGGCTATGCTGATTGGAGTTTCTAAACTGAAACTGCTGTTGTCCCCGCCATACACATGAAAGTCCCAAGTGCTAATATTGTATCTGTTACTACATTTTCTGTAACGTTACTTAAAATGCGATCATTTAAAGGTGGAGGTATCAGACGTCCCCAAGAAGGTACACAGATCATTATGCATATGATCAGCCTTAATACACAGTAGGTTTTATTAACTTTAAGTGTATTACACCTGAAACCCAACGGGAAAAAATAGCACACGCTCATATGTTAATTTACAGAAGGGGGGCCAGGTTATTATTGGGGAGATTGAAATTTCACTGAAAACATTGGACACCATGGCTTTGTTGGAAGGCCGTTAGCCATGCAAACATATTAGTCAGTCCTATTTGGGTCACAGATTACCAGCTGGTCATCAAATAATGATATAAAGGATTTATCATTAGAATGTTACCCAGGGCTGAAAAAAGATACTCGTATGGTCTGGACAGACACACTGAATTCCTTACAAAGAATGGACAGCTGAAATGTTTTGAATGTCTGCCCAAACTCCTAAGGAATGGACATACAACTATCCTTTATCTCTGTGGGTAATTTCTTGGTTGCCTCCTTGTTGCTTCTAAAAGTAAAATAGTAACAAAGCAGTTACTCTGGGCTATTTATTGACAGATCAGCGTATGAATGAATAAAGAAGATATGGTCCAGGATAAGGGAAATAAACACCATTGTCCTTTATGAGCCGTGTTTATATTAATCTGCACTGTTTATTTGCCTGGACTTTCCTGAGACAAAAGTGGTGCTTTTGGAACAAAAAAAAAAAAAAAAAGAGATTAACGTTCAGAAGTGGAAAAAATATTGTAAAGGATGAAGCCTCACTAAAAAATCCAAATGATTACATTCAGTTAACTTCTGAAGGTATAATCATTAGTACAGAAGTATAGATAATGCAGGTTTTTTTTTAGGCTGAAATGACTTAATTATCAGAATTTTAATATTAGTCATAATTGTATCTATATTTAAAAATATGATTTAAATAATAAGGACAAAACATGATTGAAGAAATAAGTTTTTTTGTGTCAAGATTTAATAGGTATACGACAAGGTAGAGCTAAATGAATGCGATGTGACATTGTCACGCGATTCAACACAGACTGAGAAATGACGGTTAAGTAAAATAAATTTACTGCACCGTGTTCTTTGGTATTCTAAGAAAATTCTGTTATTTTTTTATAAGGATTGTTGATTTATAATCACAGTAGTCTAAAGATTATTTAACTTTCAGACTTTCAGGTTCAAAACCTATAAGCCTTATTTTTAAATGAATGCATGCACCTTGATAGATCCCTCTAACTCAAAATAACATACTTGTTAGAGTTCTCTGAATTCATTTTCCAGCATTACCATTATAACAGTTCACTGTCCATCTAGTAGCATCTATAGGGAATACTCCCCGCCTCAAAGTCCAAACGTAAAAAGGTATATCACCAATAAGCCTACATAACGACATTTCTGTTCCTTTTGTTAACTAATAATTTGGATTTATGCAGAATTGTAGACTACAGATATTGCATTGATAGATGATAAATACGGTCATTGAACAGAACATCAGATTGAAATGATGCGATGGTACCTTGGCATTATCTTACTTTCTATACTGTTCTGTTCACACAGTTTCTCCTTCCCCAAGATCATCACTCCATCCCCGGCACAGTGGAAACAGTTTGGTTTCAATGGCCAGACGAAATATTCTCCATTTTTTAAAGGTTATTTATTATCCTTAGCAAAGTCAAACTATTCTTCCCAAATATATAGAATTTGGGTATTTCTCCTTAAGCGATGGCCACTGGACAATAAAGTAGTCAGAAAAATAATAGAGGATTCGTCCAGACAAGGACAAGGATTCCACACGACAGATGCTTTCCACATAGATGACAATTATTTTCTTGATGCCAAAGATCCCAAGAAGAAGAGCGGACAGGCAGACAGGAACACACGTCCCTGGTCCATTACACAGGATCTAGAAGAAGAGAGGACATAGTTTACAAGTGATTTTATAATATCAACAATAAAGCTCTTTTTTTTAAGCTACATTGTTTAATACATTATAACTTACATATTTGGGCAATATAACTACACTGCTGGGATTGCACCATGGCAGTTATAGAATTCCAACTCCAATGACGCTCAGCCAGCTGTAGACACAGGCCAAACTAACAAAGGAATACAAGCTGTTTTTACATTTTTAGTTAATCACAGGAGACCCGTTTGATACAGGGAGCGTGTCTATAACCCAGTGAGTGTTGAAAAGTAAGCAATGGCCCAGCTGGCACTCAAAGGGTTAACGTAGCCTGCTATTTATCAAGAGGTGAGTTTATACCCCCCATTGTCTCGCACATGCCATAGATCACTGATAGTCTGCTGCATAACAGTATTTCTTTCACATTATGTTTTCTGCAAAGACTTAATGTTATTGTTTTCCATTCATAAAGTTTATGAATAATTGATATGCAACAGCAGAAAGCCCGAAATCCAATGATTATCCCCACAACCACTGCTAAGCTTTCCAATGTCACGGACCATTAGAAGAGACCTCATACTCCCTAAGGGATTAACCCCTGCACACCCGCATGGATCAGCCTTAATGTGCAATAGAACTGAAAGTAAAGAAGGACATTAGAAGGGGGGGTAGGGATCATTCTTACACATCAAGGGGTCACTAAACAATTTATAAATTGCCGAATGAATTGCCTCCTACACAATTTCTGCAATACTTTGTGTTATGTAACTAATTAATTTATGATGTGCATTGTTTATTTTTCATCCATCAAGTCAGGCAAAAAAAAAATACAGGATTTTCACTGTAAACATGTAGGACCGGATTCAAGAGATGGATGGTGTTGGTTGGGAAATCATAAGGTTAAGCTACCACTCTTGGCAAATGTATTTAAATAACCTTACAATGATCAGATTAATAGTACAGGCATAAATCTGACTTAATGGAGGGAGTCTGAAGACTACCCCAATGTGCACCGTTTATCAGCTGCCAACATTAAGTGGTTAAACACGCAAAAATATGCATGACGTAAGCATAAAATATTGGTTTATTCCACATGTCACCAGAACGAAGCCTGCCGAAAAGGAGCCTTTTTTGGTGAGAGAACAAGACGTTGTAAGCGGTGGATTCTGCGCTGATAGACGCATTGAAGGAAGGGCAGGACATCCAGAGGACGCAGGAATGCAGAAATCATGGGAGGACTGTCAGTTTTATTGAACACTTATGCAACTCTCCTTGGACTGTGCATTGAACCTATTTTTGGAACTTAAATGTAAAGGCGTTTGTTACACGTAATGAAGGACAGCTGTGTCTCATGAAAAATTCAATCAATGGTTTTTTAGCCATTAAAAAAAAATTGATACTTGCCAATGACTCAGAGCAGACTGCAGAGCTTGTTGACTCGGCCAAATTACATTTTTTTGTCTAGAAATCTATCGAGGAATCTAGCATACCAGTCTGTAATAAGAACCCAGCGTCTTGGGGAGACCCCAAGCCATCATTACTGGTATTCTTCTCAGGTCCTTCAGAAACAGCCTACTATAACACCTAGGCAGAAATACTTAGTCTGCATGAGTAAAGGTGGCTGGAACACAGCTGAAGAAGTAATCTAGCTCTTTTGTGAGATAATCGATCTTTGGTTATTCCCACCCAAAAAAAAAAAGTTATTTTGTCAAGTATATAATTTACAGATAACTGGCCTATGAAAACTGGATTAAAAGGAACAGTCATGCAAATCAGGCTGTGAACAAAGGCCAGTACGTACGTAGCATTGAATAGACAATCACAACAAGAACAAAATGTTTCCAGGAAATATTTCAAATTCTAAGAAATAAGTGTATTTCTGCCAAAAATATGTTATACATAAACAAACCTACTTTTCTACAACGTCAACCCCACCACGTACATTATTTAATAGACTGCATGACATTTACACCTTTTGCTTCTTTTCCAGAGAGCTAAGGAACAGAAGCACTGAGCATGGTTTGCTACATTTTTAACATTTTTCGGTAATATGGAACATATGTTTTGGCCGAGCAGGAGCCGTACTGAACTCTCTATCTGTGTTACCCGCTAATCACACTGTATGCTATATAAGGAAATGTACATCAAATGATGATCTCATTTTACATTAGAAAATATGCGAGCGAGACTACCAATGAAGCGTTCTCTTGTTAAACTGCAGCTTAATCACCTTAGTCTAGACGATATAATTCGCTTTCTAGTCCAGTTTAGCTTAACAAAAAAACTCAATATTCAATAGATGTGGGAAAAAACTGCAAAATACTGATTAATCTCTTTTTTTTGCCTACAAGTAAGAATGACACACATCTAGTATTTTTATTATAAAATCTAGTATATGTGCAAGCAAATTCTTTAGTAGATATGGCTTTTCTATAAAGTTATACTTACCTGAATAGTTTTGGTTGCCGAGGCATTCCAATATGGCTTAGTAATCCTCAAATATACAAAAGATCATGAATAAAAAATAAAAATAGGACTGTGGGTGCCAATTCCTGCATTTTGTGAACTTTTAGTGATAATACTTTATAAGATATTCATTTAGCTGAAATAAAATAGATCTGGTATTGTGGTCTGGTTTTGCGTCAGTTAAATGTAAAATCATAATTAAAAATGTCTGTAAAGACTATATGTATGTACACACACACACACACCACACACACACACACGTGCCTAGCGGCATTCCCGGCTGAAGTCACATAAAATGATGAGGGTAGCAATTTCCTGTGTATTTAACATGTAATGGGAAGAATGCAGGAATGCAGCAGAGTCTCGCTTTACATGAGCTCTTAAAACACCGAAAAAAAAAAAAAAAAGATCCCCAATTTTCCATGCATGAGAGAACGCGGTGTTAATATTACCGAGTGCAGCCATTTAAGGGCAAGTTCTTAAAGTAAACAAAGAGAAGAGAACAGATCATATAGAACCGAACCATAAATAAGCGTCTGTTAGTAAAGCTTAAGCACCAGAGATGGAAAAACCTCAAAAAAAAAAAAAAAGACTGATATGTGTTCTTGCGCACGCATTACTGGTTTTTGAGTCACATGACTAACCTTCCCGGAAAAAACATGAACGAGGCAGTTTTTTTACACGGTTGAAGGATTATTTCAGGGCTTGAGCAGTATCTTGAATCAATCACCTTGTTTAGTCACTCTATTTTCTACCTTTTTAAAGGCATCAGAACGGATGTGGAGGAGGTCTTATTTTCAGGGTAACCTTTAAGCCACACTTGGGAACTTAGTGGCCGTCATTGATTTGTCACTGTGTGTGGAAAGTGGAATTGGCCAAGATCAATGCACCTCCTCACCCACCCGTACACAGCCCCGTTACTTTCTGGCCCTCACATGGACAGGGAAGAGGACAAGCTTTCGGGGACAGCATTCCTGGCAAGTTCTCAGGTATGCTTTTTCTCTTTGCCTCTTTAAACTGCCTTACTGTATTGCCCCCCACCTGCTACAAGGTTACTCCATGTACCTCCCGATGTCTTGGTGAAAATCTAATTTCTTACATTACTTCCAGGGTTTCACTCCACAGAGGTGCCGGTGGACCTGGCTCTGGTACTTCTGTGCTCCCAGGTGATATAGTCACCTCAACACACATCTCTGTAAAGCTAAATAAAAGCATGGACTTTGAATTAAAAACACTTCTGTACGGTGCTCTGCGAACGCTCCAGAACGAACCTTCTCCACAGTGGAAAGAAAAAGCCGAATCACATGAGTCCTGTTTGTGCACCAACAGAAGCAAAGCATGCATGGGAATACTCGCACGGTCCAATGCAAACCAGCCGATGTTACAAAACCTGTCCAAGTTCCCAGTTCCGAGCAAAACCACCCCAAACGCACCAAACCTGAAAAACACAACTTCTTCTCATGTGACGGCAAGCTTCGTAGAACCCCAACCCCTGTCCTGAGCTTTAGGTTTTTGCTTACTAGAATATTTAAGTTGTAGCCAAGGGAGTGAAAGGAAGGCTGCAAACACTACGTATGATGAAATGTCCGATATATTTTAGACATTTGCAATTATCCCTCAGATATAATAGACAAGCTTATTTTAGAACCAACGTTGCACGGGCATTTTACATATAGGGTATTCTGTACCTATGGAATTAGTCCACAAAAGCCATTGATGCAACATTGGTATCTTAACTCTGGGTTGATGACTCCAATACAACCTATAAGCGTAATCAGAGACCTGTAAGGATTTTACACACTGCGACCATCACCAAGTGTGTGGGCAACGTCGCCTGCTTCCACACCACATGGTTATTGTGTGGTCTATTTGGAGCATCCACAGGGGTTATTTATTCACCCATAGGAGATCTTTTTATCCACAAAACACTTTGAAACTTTGGGAGGGGGCAAAAAAAAAAAAATCAAAATACTTTTTATGCCTTTCTAATACAACGACTACATTTATAGCCTCTATATAAAAACCTATTGTCTACCCCAGAACACCACTATGCTGGGAATGGCACAGTAGATAATTATTACCCACAACACCGGAGATCAAGATTTTCCAAATGTCAGCATGCAGAACAAGCTGCCATTATCAACTCAGCTGCAAAAACAACTGGATTTTTCCAGTGTGCTCTTTATGCCAACAAAGGTTTCATACAGTACATGACAGTCCAAGTTCTATTTGCTACAGTGCGGAGTAACAAGAGAAGCAGACATGTTCCATCTGCTTGCTGTGAGAACTTGATCTTTTCCAGCAGCAATAGTTTAGCGGTTGCTTGCTTTGAAAACAGGTCTGTAATCATATTCAGTTTTAGATGTATTTGCAACTTGCCGTTTTATCCTACAGTGAGGTTACCAGGTAAATCTGGGAGCTCCCACCAATTTTATTAAGAGTATCAAACTCAAAATAAGGTTTCATTATACTATGGGCTGTGCCGAGTTGGTTCAGAGTCCATTGAATGCATTACAAGGCACTATGTGCCTTCAAGACAGGGATATGACGTTGGCTAAGAGTATGGCGGAGAGGGGCGGCTGGGGACACTGGCTTGGGTCAGGCCTTGGGAAGCACCCAAGGTAAATACAACATTTTAGTTTAGAGTGAGATTGTTCTTTAAACAGAAATCCATTTTCTTAAACTTGAGCATAAATGGGTTTTAACTACTGTATATTTATTTTTTAACGCACACAATGGTTTGCGTGCATATAAGAGAAATGTGTCTAAATGAAAAAAAAATAAAGAGATCAAAGAAAATAAATAATAGAAGAATGATATTCTAAAAAATACATAATAGGTCTCTGTTTAAAGCGCTGACAGGTGACCCCAACTGGAGGTCATGATCATTAGAATGATCTGGTGGGATACACTACGGACCAGTTCGCTAATCAACCTCGCCTATCGAATGCTCCAGAAGTCGTAATAAAAATAAAATGCAGGTGCGTAAGAAACAAAGAGACAAGCATTTACATAGGGACAAAAAACCCCTCCAAAATACTCAGCTATAATTAAATTGGGTTTGGTGACCGGAGTTTCTCAGTTATCTAGGAAACCTTTATGTAAAATGTCAAGCTTTCTTGGAATTACCGTATTTACCGTGTTTGCTTATAGCACATCCACCAGAAGTCTATTCCAGGTATCTATTACCCTTTCGGTGAGTAAAACATGTTTTTAGTTTTTTTTTTTAAAGGGACAGTCTTATATTTTTTAGCGATCACTGTTTGTATGCTGCTGATCCATTCCTTTCAATAAAACAAGCTACATTTCACTTAGAACTCACTTTCTTCTTCAATGAGATAGCATTGCCTGGTCTTCTGTATGCGAACACGGGTATTGGGAATGTATGATCACATTCTCTCGGTACTTTCTTCCCAGGTCACTGATCTACAATCAGTACAATATGCATTTAAGCTCTTCGCTCTCAAATGTGTAAGCCCTATAAGTGCCAGAGGATCTGAAGTAGAATTCACTCATCAATTCTCACCCATGTAGAATTGAGTTAATTACGCTAGAATACTGCTTTCTGAGCTTAATAGAAAGGAAGCTATTCTATTCATATAAGCCTTTGTTTACCAAGGTGTACTTTCCGACATAAAAGAACAGGAACCTCTCCATTCCTCTACTCAAAATACCAGTGCTATTTTAATCATTAACAAAAGGGGGGGAAAAGTAGTTAAACCTGAACAGACAAAACGATGCACACAGAAGATGGTGAAATTAATTCCTCAAACAGGAAAAATAGCAACTGATTTCAATGTCAAACGCAGAATGATTATGTTACAGATAAAACTGTTAAAGCGCCCTATCAAAAAAAAGCAGATCAAACACATAACACAGATACGAGGCGATCAATACATATGTTGGGTTAATTTTCCTTATGAAATGTAATAGTGTATCTACCTTAAGTAATTTAATTAAAAATACACATTAAACAAAGTGTATAAAATACTCCACTACTGAGTTAATTAAAACCTAAGCACCTACTTCTATCATTACCGTACAGTAGAGATACACAGATTTAATCCTGTTGGATGTATTGAAGTAATCTCATTGACGTAACAATGTATCGTGCAGAGCCAGTTCATCCGTTCTTGCAGAAGATGCTCACTTGGTCCTTTATAATATGTAATAAGCACCAAGCATCATGTAGGGTCGCTCACTTGTAAACCCACAGATTAGTGAATGGCTCAAACACAATGAATAAACTGCTCACAGCTAAAGGAGACCATCATGGTACTTACCACATCTGGCTGCACACGGGTAGTAAGAGGAAAAGAGTAAAGCATGGAGTGCAGTGTCGTGAAAAAAGAGGAGCTCCAGGACTGCTTGACTTCACGGCTCCTCGGAATACGATAGATGGAATACTGCAAACAATAGTCACAAAGTTAGCAAATGAGGGAATCTCACAACACAAACCTCTGAAGTCACCTCCTTATCTCATTAGTAGGCTGTATGGAAGCTCAACTTGTTTGCTTTGTTTCCGTTAGCATTGTCTGTCTCGGCCCCAGCAACATGGGAACAGTGATTAATGTTTTATAAGAGATGCGGGCAAGCATCGGGGTTGTTGAAGCAATGTGCATGGTGGATCATTACGAGATAATGCCACAAATAATATTCATCCAGTCCCCCTCCCCCGTAACCTGGCTTGTGAGATAACACAAAGATTGTGCTGTCATAGCATCATTTTGTAGTGTGAGTGGAACAAATATTTATCTGCAATCACCCCTCTCCATCCAATCCAAAGCAGAGGTCCATCGGTATTATAGAGTATGTGTGGATTCCATACAGAAAATTGCTTTTAAATGGGATAGGGGCCCCAATAACCGTTATACCTATGTTCATTGTAGGGACATAAAATAATATATGACTGAACAAATGTAATTATCATCAATTGCAGAAGCTCTAGACATGTTGATTTGTTTGTGCTGTTCAGACACAGCTAGACTGCACACGAAAATGCTGCTTATGCATGAGTTGCAGTCCATTGTAAGCCCTATTCACATATACTAACGGTACCGTGTTATGTGATGCAAGACTCAAAAAGGCTGCAATGCCAGTGGATAATGGAGTGCAAACAACAGGCCACACTAGATCATTCATTACTTTAATCCCTTGAGTTAGAAAATATAGGTATTGAATTCCGCTTTCAACAAGCCCACCGATCTTGAATATAAATTGCATTATAGTTCATTCATGTATTTGTGAGGTTCGCCATCTAGTGGTAAGCATTGGAATAACTGGTGACAATACCATTTCATCTAATTTACAGCTTAGCTAGAAATTGAACAAGGTGTTAAAAGAATCAGCCAAAACCGGTTACTGATGTCACTAAGAAGGGGGAAGCTTTTTAACTACACTGAAAATGCAAGAACCAACACAGTAACTGCATAGGCGACTCATGGAATTACACTGATCAGCCATAACATTATGACCATTGACAGATAAAGTGAATCACACTGATAATCTCAACGTTGGCAAGTATAAGGATCTGAGCGACTTTGACAAGGACCAAGATGTGATGGCTAGACAACTGTGTCAGAGAATCTCCAAAACTGTGGCTCTTTTGGGGTGTTCCTGGTCTGAAATGGTCAGTACCTATCAAAAGCGACAGGGTCATGGCCAAGACTCATTGACGCACGATGCAAGGCTGGCCAATGGCTACCTTGCAACTTACAGGACTCGAAGGATCTTCTGCTAACATCTTAGTGCCAGATACCACAGCACACCTTCAGAGGTCTAGCGGGGTCCACGCCTCGACGGGTCAGGGCTGTTTTGGCAGCAAAAGTGGGACCTACACAATATTAGGCAGGTGGTCAATGTTATGGCTGATCTGTATTTATTTTCTAACAAAACAACTTAGAAACTACAGGATTTTGTTTCAACTTCATTGGCCGTCACAGGGTTATAATACTGCCAAATGCAAGGTAGGCACAGATCCAGTGAGAGCACATCAAACAAATCACAGCTCCTAAGAAATGTAGAGACAATTAACCCTGTGAGTAGAAGGCCCTTGGGAAATACATTACTTTGTGTAAGTCTCAGACACTAGGCTCATTATTAACCTATGTTGTCATAAGTGCAACATGTATGAGAATGAATCGAAATGTGTGATGTAAATAAACTATGACTTAGAATGATACATCAGATGATGAATACACTGTTAGATATAAACACAGATAGCGAGATCACTGAGCTCTTATTAAAAACCCAAAACCCTCTCTCTTCTTATAGGGATTACATTTATTGTGCACTTAATGCATATTGCAAAGCCCTGCACAAAAGAAAATCCACACTTATCTGCATTACATATTAAATATGTTTATTTATGACCCACCAGTGGACAGCGACACAGACCGCGTATTACAAATTAAGCAAATAATTGTATTTTCAAACAAGACTCTTACCAAAGGCTTGCAGACTCCAGTTGGTCTGCTGCTTTCAAAGCACTTAATCTTGTCTTCGCTCATCGTATCTGTTTCAGCAATAACGTAATGTGTTGGGGTGTAGCATTTAGACAGACTGCCCAGCAACCTCAAGATTTCAGTTGTGTGACCGCCTGCAAAACAAATACAATTTCTGATCACGCTGCCACCATAACATAGCGAAAGATCGTCCGGGATATACGTTTATGATCATTCAGTTCTGTCGAAGAGGATGTATCACTGAAGGGGAAAGAAGCAACAGATGTTTAACAGATGACATTTCAGGAAGAAAGCAGCATTGATATAAGTCTGTACCTGTAACATGTTAATAACCAACAGGTTTTAACAGGTGATATAAAGGGGACAAATTATCCATCCCCAAATAGGGTCTCATTTTCAAGTCGATGCTGTGGTTATTATGTGGATATCAGAAATACAAACATATCGAAAACCATTGTGATGCCTTTGATGCGAAAAGAAAAGTATTGCGAAATACTAATGAAATTTACTGAGTAGATAACAGAAAATAAACAACACTAACCTAGTAAGGCAAGTATGACATAATAAGTGAAGATGGCAAATGGGCCAGATGGTGCCTATCTGCAGTATTTCAGCAGGGCAAAACATCATTCTAACAAATTCCACATTTTACGGTGCGATAAATTGAATGAAGCCCTTCAGGGCCAACCGAGTTCAGCAATGATCCAACCCCCCCCCCCCATGGCATCATATCCAAAATCATGCGAACAGGCTAATGGCGCCAGTGCAAAAAAAAAAAGTAGAAATGGTTTAAGTGTCAGAGAGAAAAGTATTTCGTGGTCCAAGGGGTAGACTTCAATTATTTTAGTAAACAAATACGTTACCTTGATGAATTTAAGAGTTTGTAACTAAATGCAGAAATAAAAACATCATTCTTATTACCGCTGAATTTCCAAGCCCTTCACAAAAATAATTCTAGAATCATCATGCCTCATTCATATTTTTGTTGCCAGGAAAGATTGTTATGTGACACAAAATAAGATGCCAATAGGACGTTGACAAAGATTTTTATTATTATTATTTGATTAAAACGGCAGCTTATTTGGTTAATAAACAAAAGTGAAAATGCGTTGCCTAAAATAATTAAAAGACAGACATTATAGATACATATTACATAGGAGGAGGATGTAACGTGCACATACGATATGTTCAGCAACCATTTATCCTACTGACAGATACATCCAGTATAAGGCAAATAAGAGGATGCGACCCCTCACCTGAGCCCGCGACAACAAGCAGACTGACGGCGCCTTTTTTCCCAGGCAGGCACCTATTATATCGACGCAGGACCAACCAGATCCTGATTGCCATGACCACGGCGGTCAACAGGAAGCCGACGGTCACAGCGACAACACCGTCCATGTCTCCAACGTCTTCCAACGGCAGTAACGAGTTCAGCCACTTCCTGGTTTGGCGACGTCAGAAACGCAGCGACTTGCCATGGAGACGCTCACCCTTCCCCATTGGCTGGACGCACTCAAAGCCGCTACTTGCCACGCCCCCTATATGTTTCGCGCCTTTTCCTATAGGCTTGTGGATGGGGGACACGGGAAGCGTATCTCGTATCTCGTTACATGTTGCTGTTCATTAACGTATATAAAGGCTTTATAGAGTTTCAAGCGCATGGACGGGTGTCTTGTAACTAAACACTTTTAGTGGCGAGTGACGTATGGCTTGTTTGTTCAGACTCGCTTAATGGAAAGAATTAAAAGGAGTTTGTCTCTGCTTATATGCCAACTGTACACATTTAAAGGCGGTAAAAAAATATGGCTTCTGATTCATAGCTCAGGTTCAGCCTGTCACCCGAGTAGGTCCACTTTCCATAAAGAGGTTGAGGCAGTAAAAATGTCTGATTGCTTTACATAGCCTTGTGTTAGTAGAGGGAAGAACAGCGCACAGCCAACAATTATCATTCACAAACACATATCAGTCATAAATATTGGGGGTTCCATCACACTATATGGCCATGTATTGCTTAGCCCGCTGCTACCCCAAAGTACCCCAAGTTTGGTGAGTCCTGTCTAATTTTACACGGGACTGCACAATGTCCCTGTCTGCATATTCTGTGTAGGAAGACACTGTTGAGCATTCCAACTATAATGTTTTTTTAATGTAATGTTTATTTTCTCTTTTTTTCAGATGCCAAAGGGCCCAAATATCACGCTCAGCTAGCGGATTAAGTGCTGCCCTGGAGGATGTGTTATGTATAACTGAGTTTATACTTCATACTGCAGGACAGCACCCTACACGCTGGGCAACAACACGTACAATGTATATCCGTCTGTAAATGTATATGATATAAAAGCCTCATCGCTATGAGATGTCACCTTGTGGCCACAAATGTGTCCATCTTAGTATAGTTCAAATGTTGGGAGGTGTGTAGCAGTGTCACGCTAGGTTTTATACAACTGATAAATCAATCCTTTGAATTCTACAGCCTGCAGGTCAGTGCAGCAACTGCTTCCCAGCTATCTGTACTCACAGCAATCACTGCATTGCGTTCAAATCTGATTTTTAAATGTCCGAATGGCCACTGTATTGATGACCATGCTTCTTTGACAACCTTGTTACATTTTTAGGAGGGACAGACCCTATTTGGGAAACTCAAATCTGTTTGTTGCTTTCTCTGCCTGGGACATCTTTTCTAAGGGGTTACTAAAAATCACAGTAATATGTATCTGAGCACCAGAAAAGGTATTTAATATTTTCTAATTTGCTACATCTGGTCTCGTTTCACTTACAGCTGTTTTGTTGTTAATATCCCTACATGGCTGAATACCAAAAAATGTTTACTATGATGATAGGCCTTGGATAGCCTTATACCGTATTGTCCCCACTATAGTCTGCATCCTTATAGTTTGCTGTCATTTTAAAGATTTTTATTTTAAAATACATCAGCAGAAGGGTAAAACAGTATTTTATATTAATGAACAAGAACATACACTATATGGACAAAAGTATTGGGACGCCTGATCATTACACCAACAGGGACTTTTAAGACATTGCATTCTAAATACATAGACATTAATATTTGCAGTATTAACAGCTTCCACTCTTCTGGAAAGGCTTTCCACAAGAATCCAGTAGAGCATTTGTGAGGTTAGGCACTGATATTGGACGAGAAGGCCTGCCTCGCAATCTTCGTTCCAGTTCACCCCAAAGGTGTTCGATGGGGTTGAGGTCAGGACTCTATGCAGCCAGTCAATTTCTTCTACACAAACCCATCCAACCCAGTCTTAATGGAACTTGCCTTGTGCTCTAGGGCTCAGTCATGCCAGAATAGAAAATAACGTTCCCCAAAATGTTTCCACAAAGTTGGGAGCACAGCATTGTCCAAAATGCCTTGGTATGTTCCCTTCAGCATAATTAAACAGAAAACACCCGTTCAGTGTAACATTTTCCTTCTACCACCAGGTGTCACAACTCATAAATCCACATAGATTCACAGTTAAATAGGTTAAACAAGACACTATTGGCAAAACGGCATTTTCTGTCACCCCTTTGCTTCGAAACGATTAGCAAAATGTACAGGTGAATTTCTTCACCATCAAGTAAGACCTTGGCGCCTGTATGAAGACCTTGCTTTTTTGCATCTTTGTTTTGGGAGCTCTACCCAGCCAAGGAGGAATGGGCTAAGGTTGGAAAAACCTTCACATCTAATGATAAATGAAAACATTGCAGTGACTAAGTGTAAAAGCTTTTGAGGCAAGCACTGGCTAGCCTAGACCAGTTCACCCAGGCACTGGTCAAACAGGACTGCATATCTATGCAGTTGTAAGGTACACTCAGCTACGTGTGCTATGCATACATTTCTTTTCTATACAGAACATAACTAATTTCATTGAGTACAGCTGTTTTACTTGTAGATGCTTTCTAAATGTCCATCTTTTTACGATAATCTTCCTTTCCTCGCAATGCATATTCTTTAAAAGGGAGTCCAAAAAGTCTGGTTGCTATCAGTGTATTATGGAGGTTTACCTGAGTAAATGTTACAGCAAGATGTTGATAAATTAAGTAAACTCAATATTTCTTTGTCTATGAACACATCACAGTCATATATTTCACCATACCCCTCCTACAAGAGTATCCTTGGGTTGCTGCTAATGACTGATACACTATCACCATGTTGTATCCAGATTTCCTTGTTGTATATCCTATCTCCCTTGTCTTTTCTGACTGCAGGTTAGAATGTATTTGTCCCAGAGGAAAATATGAATGGAATAATGTTATCTAGCAATATTTTGTTTCTCCAAACTCCTTGCACATTATGCAGGCGCAGTTCAATCCTTCACTATGGATAAACTTCTTGTTTTTGGCCCTTCATGTGGAATAGCGAAGTCATTATTAGAGACTTATATTAGAGAGTTAGAGAGTTATAGCCACAGCTCTTCCTTTGGTGATCAAACCCCAAGGACGCCAGAAGGTCTTTACTTCTTACTTGTTTTGTGAGTAATGAAATATAGCATGATATAAAAATAGTAAATGTGACCGTACGGTCTGTGATTGTCTATATTTTCTGCATGCAAACATTTCGTACCTTGCTTTCTCAGTGACTACCTTTTCCAGGCAATGCTGAAAGATTTGGTAATCTCTGCACTGTTCTCATTTTTTGAAAAGGATTACTCTTAATGTTCTTTTCGCTTTTTGGGAATTCCTGTACCCAATGTTTACATACCTTCTTTTATTATAATATTGTTTTATATTTGTAATATATTTCTAATTGTGTTAACAAAGCACCTAGAAAGCAAGCTGGGTTTGACCCTTTTGGGTCCACCGATGAATTATATTAAATTTTGTGGATTGGAGGGGTGTTGGTATTTTTTTTTGTCCCCTCAGACATCTGGATTGCCCATCCAGCAATGTTCCTTGGAGCTTGTTATTCAGCTAAATTAATAATGATTTTTGAAACCCAAAGACTCCATAGGGAATGTATACTGGGAAAAAATCTCATCTCACCAAAGGGACTATCCTGTATTAACTGACTTAATCCCTTTTCTAAGATCTTTTAGAGCATATTTGACTTGACCAATATTTCAGTAGTTTTTCCTAGTGCATTCATTTTCATAGGGATGTTGTCTTCCTGTCATTTACAGATAGTGACACCAATTTCCTTTAAAGGGACAGTTTAATGTTCCTGACACCCACTCTAAAGAAAAATACATATGGGGTATTCTACAGATTCAACTATAAAAGCTCATGGAAAATCGATAAGTAGTAACCTTCTTAAATCGTGATTCAAGTTCAGAGAACGTTTGGTGCGGTATGTAAACACATCATTAAGATTTTTTTTATTGTTTTAGGCAGTGTTTAAAGGGAAAGCAGTCCCACTAATTCAGCTCCGCAGTAAGCAATATAGCCATGATCTTTTAGATAGGACTCGCCATACGCTAGGAGTATGGCTGAGGTGTAGGCTTCCGAACGAGAGAGGCTTTAGAAAGAGCCAGGAAGTTAAAGGCATGGGGGGAATGGGTTATTATGTGTACTAGTGAGTGCGTTTCCACAGGGCACAGTTGAAGATTTGTGGTTAGAGATGAAAGGAATGAGATTGCACTTGGTAGCTGAATGTCCCCTTCAGGCAGCTGAAACCGGCATTAAAGTTGCACAACAGGGGGGGGAGCAAAGTCATGAAACAGAAGTCACACCATAACCTCTAGGACACACAGGACATTTATTAAAGGGGATAGCTTTTTTTCCCTGTTATTAGACACTGCTCTTAATGTGCATTGATTGTCAACATTGTTTCCCCTGGCAGCTGTCTTAATAAAGACCTGAATAGTTTCCCTGGTGTTGAGAAGGAGTTTGCTATGTAGTCAGATTATAGAAATTGAAATTGTGGACGGTAGAGCGGAGTCTGTTGGGTATTTGCTGTGTGCTAAAAGGCATAACAATGTAGACTCTGGTGCTGTACAGTTATTCTTCTGCTTAAAATGAAAGCTCAGCGGGGCCGACGTGATCGGTACGGAGCTGCGAAACCTTTTCCTGGTCCTTTCAGAGTTTAATAAAAGCTTTCAGCAGCCTGGTCATATGCAGCGCTATTCTCTGGCAACAAATAATGCGCCCACAGCAGCAGAAACGAGTTCATGTAATTAAGGTTGGTTTGTTAAGAAGCTGTCGGATGCATTTAGAGACATTTCATGATTTGACTACGTAGATGGTTACTCTGCTTAATAACGGATTTACGTGCAGCGAGACAGACTTTTGAGTGTTTGCTCTGATGCTGCTTACAATAAGGTTACTGTTTGTAATGTGGTGGGCTGTGGTTGCTAGGTTGTAATATATATACTGTGCTTTGTAAGGGTGCTTGCAATGAGATGGTATGTGACATGGCTGTCCGAAGCTTGAGATGCGGTGCACAGTCATGTGGCGTTCTTACTTTATATAGCGTATAATACAGATGTTATATTGAGAGCGCACTCCTATGTTTGAAAGGATTATACCGTGCCTTAGACGAGAAGTGGTGCAATGTGGTTGTGATGATGCTTGCAACTAGGTATGTGGTGCGGCCCCTGATAAAGGTGATTGAGTGTTATGCTTGTGATCAGGTATCCTGTATACTGGGAGAAGCAATGGGAATACTGCCTTAAACCATTTCCATTAGAAAGCATTTCCCAGGGCTCCTGAAGCTGTGGCAAGTTCACTCTTCAGTGAAGCCGTTCTCTCTGACGAGCAGCCATTCAGTAAATCGAGCAGTATCTAACTTTTAAACGCCTCTCATTTGCTTACATCAGCCAGCCCTCCGCTGCTGTGTCTGCGCATGCGCTGGGAATGGAAAAGCGCCTTCACAAGCTCACAATTTACTCTTCTCCAATCTCCATTGGATGGCTGTAGGATGGAGCCTTGGGGGGCATCTGTCGGTGCCATTTACATACCAAGTAGCCTTTTAGGCTAACATTCCTGTACACGTAGAGGGAAGGGCCTTCGATGATCTGTAAAGGATTTATTTAAAGTCCAAAAGTCACCATGGCTGTTGCTTTAAGGGCTCGCCCATACCATATAATAAATGTTTTAAATCATTTTAAAGGAAGGTGACAATGTTTTCTTATTGAAAGTGACATTTCCAGGTTGAGACGTGTACCTCCTGTTACTACCTACAGAAGTCACCACTGAACCCCACTTAGTCCGAAATGTAACGTCATGGAAAGACCAGCCTCTCGTATTTATAAAAATATGGTCATAATTTCCACATTCTGAATAAAAAGTCTGTTTTTACAAAATATTTGCAAATGTTATTAGAATGCAAATGAATATCCGAGATACCTTTTTCCCTATTTAACAAAAAAAACATATTCCGGATAACATTAAACAATCCTAATCGTTATCTTCCCACAGTGCCCTGCATTGGTAATGTGCCATGGATATATAT